>OZ017741.1:278297130-278499630 GCA_963969285.1 Odontomyia ornata
CTCGACTTGATTGCTAATTGCAAGATGCAACTGCAAGTGCCAGAGGTCTTCAGCGACATGGAGATTGATGAGGGTGAAAGTTCCACGGACAGCGGTGATGAGGTGGAGGCTATCGTAAAGCCGGAAGCCAGAAAGAGGCCGATGGGGTCTCAAACACAAGAGCCCTCATCAAAGCTATCAAAGATCCTTGAGTTGGGCGAGTGAGATTTTTCCCAGCTCAAAAAGGTGATGAAAAGTGCTTCTGCTAGTTTCTTGGTGACCCTGCCCAAGCCGGGTGGAAGGCCGAGCCTAGAGGGAAATAAAGGAAAATAGAAGCCCCAGTAGCCAAGCGTGGCTGCTACCAAAAAGGAGAGGGTGCCTCCCATAGTGTGCTCTAGGCTAGACTTTCAGGGACAGCATCAAAAGGGCTTACGCACGAAACTCTAAAAAGAAGCTAGAGCTCGTCGTGACGGGGAACAGCTCCTTATGAGCTTCGCTCTACTCTAAAATCGCTGAGGATCACACCAGCCTTTTTAACTTTCTCCTGGAAGAGTGTGGGTGTAGGTGGCATACTACACCCACACTCTTCTAGGAGAGAGAAAATTGACTCTCCTTCTAAAAGGCGTGCACAGCTCATACGAGGAGAATGATGTCGTGGCTGAGCTGAAGGAACATCTCGGAGAAGATATCCGTTCAGCAAAAAAGTTCTCCACTATAACGCTTTCTTCCTTCTTATTCCAGTTCAAACATGACTTTGAAGTGAAGAAAGCAATGGACATAAAGTTTCTATTGTACCAGAATGTACAATAGGAGCGTCTGCAGAAAAAGTTCACTTTCCAGTGCTACAACTGCCAAAGATTTGGCCACATCGCTTGTAACTGCGGACTCGAAGTTAGATGCGTAAAATACGACAAGCAGCATAAGCCCTTGGAATGCCCAATCTTGAAGGACGAGAAAAAAGACGAGATCTTCTCCGTTAACTGCAATGCTAAGGGGCACCCTGCGAGTTTCAAAGGTTGTCCTAAAGCAAAAGAAGTTGAAGAGAGGAGGAAGAACCTCCAACAGAAAAAAGAGGAAAGGGGGATTTCATCACCGCCTCTATGCAAAATACTTTACGTGAAGGAGTCGCGTACTCTAGCCTTTTACAAAATGCAAAGAAGCAGCCTGCACTGAAGCCTATACGGTAACCCAAGCAGCAACCAATGCAGCAACCCCAGCAGTCATAGAATGACCGAAATACAGTTTTGAGCACTGACTGCCAACAATTTTTCGTGTGTAACTTGTTCACTTTCATTCAAAAAGTGGACTCTTTTATCTCCCACCACAAAAAACTCACTAACCCTAATGAGAAAAAAGCTTCGTACTTAGAATTCGCCTTCAAAGTATGTTGTCGTGATGAGTTCCATTAAACTCTGCATCGTTAACATATGTTCACAAGCTCCACGCTAGAAAAGGAATTTCGTCCAAGAATACTTGAACGCCCATAGACCAGAGTTCTTGTTTATATCGGAAACAAGACTCAAAGAAAGACACAGAGTGCATCTGGGGAAATACAAGATCATCAGGCATGATGATCCAGAGGGAAGCCTTGGAATTGCTATGGCTCACAAAGATCACCTGAAAGTCCAAAGGCACTGCCTTCCAAGTCTGAAATGTATTGAAGCAGAAATAATAAGCTCCATGCTGGGAGGGTGCACTTATGCGTTCGCGGGGATCTATGTTCGACATGGATACTCGGTGAGGGAACTCATTGATGACTTGGAAACAGTGATTAGTCGGTGCGAAAAATTCGATTTCTATGTTATGCTATGGGAGGTGATTTTAACGCGAAGCATCCCTCGTGGGGAAATATTGCATCTAATGGCTATGGAACAGCTTTCTCTTGGATTCAATCAAATATGGATCTCATATTGATAGCGCCGAAAGAGCCTACCTTCCGCCGATGCTCGTCTATTATTAACTTCTTCATTGTATCTGCCAATCTGATAAATCTCTCCTATAGTAAGAGGAATTTCGAGTGTGGAGTTCTTGACACCGAGCCTGAACATCTTTTGGTTGAGCTGACCTTAAGAGTGAAAAAGGGTGTGAAACTTGAGGTTGCAGATCCTCAAATTTTCATTCCATACAAGCAAATCGATTGGGCAGCAGTAAGTGCTGACCTTGACGGAAAATTGAAGGAGATTTCGATCAATAGATCGAAAAATCTTTCTATTTCTGAAATTGATGAGGGAGTTGCTTGTATACATTCAACCCTGGATACGGTTATCTCAAAGATCTCCATTAAGAAATCCTCGACAAATTGCTTTGATCGAGATTTACCGGAAGACATTTTGGAGCTTCATCGTAGACGTATTCGGCTTAGAAAGCTACTCGTAAGAATCTACCACCGCAATTTAAATACAATCAACTGGGAGTATGAACGTATTCACCTATTGATTACGTCTCTAAACAGAATGATCTCGAGGAGAAACACTGCTTTTGCTAAAAAGCGATTAGGGCAGGCCCTGGAAAGTATCAGACCAGGTCCCTGTAGGTTTCCTCACATCAATAGGATAACGGGCAGAAAAAGTCTGCCCACGGTCCTCATTTATGATGGATCCAAGTCATGGATGACAAAGCTATCGCTGACTCTATCGCAAAACATTTTGCGACAATTCTTCAAGGAGAGAAAGCAAGTGAGGACTCTTCCATTGCTTCGTTAATGAGCAGCACCACAACGAATTTCAACAGGGACAATGATCCAATTGTGCTTGACTCAGTTCTCTGATTCAAATCCCTCTGACGCACCTACTGGCCATGGTCTGTTTGTCACTTTGTTGGCACTGGATCAAAATTCCAAAAAATCTACAGGGGCTGATGGAATCTCCAATTATATGCTTAAAAAGGGTTCCCCATGTTTTCTTCGTTCTCCTCGCGATCATTTTGAATAACTGCATTAACATTTGCTACTTCCCTCAGGAATGGAAATGTGCAAAAATATTCGCAATACGTAAGATGTCGGGCAGTACTGACGTAGTTGATACTGGTGCGATTTCGTTGCTTCCAAACATTGGTAAGCTTCTTGAAAGGGTAGTACTTGAAGGGATCCTACAATTCTCTACCGGGGCAAGAATTGTGCCGGAAAGACGATTTGGCTTCAAAGAAGCTCACTCCATGGTGGATGCTATGACCGTGTTCCAAGCTGATATAACAAGAAGCTGGCACGACAATAAACTTGTTGCAGCCTGCCTGATGGAGAAAGAATTAATGGGCTTCTCTACAAAATAATAAATTTTGGCTTTCCGGCCCATATTGTGAAAATTATAGGCAGCTTCATGAGGGGCCGAACTGCCTTTGCGGTGTCTGGTGGAGCTAGTTCAGACCCATTTAGCATTGACTCGGGGATCCCACAGGGGTCTGTATTAGGCCCATTTCTTTTCAAAATATTCACCTCTGACGTTCCGGGCGTAAGAGATGAATATAAGTATGGAATCCAGGTGAATCCTTTCGCTTACGACTTGTTAGTGTGGTCGTCTGAGCACAATTTGCGCTTTGCTAGGATGAGGCTTCGAAAATATTTGAATTATCTTACTGCATATTACCGGAAATGGGGAATCAAGGTAAATGCAAAGATAAGTGAATTAATTTTGTTCAAGGACACCCACAAACGGACGGTCTTCGTGCAAGAGGCATCTGTGACTCCAGGATTAAGCTGAATGGGCAGATGGTGCACTGTTCTAGCAAAACGCAATACTTGGAGGTAGTTTTCGACAGGAAAGCAAGGTTTAGTGCTCACGTTGATAATATTTTGAAATAAGTGACGTATGCGTACCACCGTCTTTTACCTCTTTTCAGGAAACATTCGACAGCGAGCCAGCGAGTCAAGGTCTTGGCCTATAAAACCTTGATTCGTCCGATCATCACATTTGCGGTGATGATATGGATTGGAACTCCAAAAACAAAATGGGGCAAGATAGGTTTAGTGGAGCGAAAAATCTTTTGGGCTTGCACAGGACTCTACAGACGGGAGGACGAACGGTCTTACCCCAACGAGGTGCTGCACTAAGAGACAGGAATGGAGCCGATAAAATTCTATGCAGAAGAGCTTGCGAAAGTGGAATCATACGAACCAAAGACACAAGGCGGGAGTTGTCAGGAGCGCGACGGACAACCGTTCTTTGGACGCAGCGAATGAGTAGTTTTTAAGGTAGTCTTAAGAAATTATGTATTTAATTTTAAGGAAATCGAATAATTTCAACAAACTTCTTTAAAAATCCGTTAATGTATGATAACGTTGTGAGTGCCAACATTTTAAAGTTTTCTTTTGACAAAAAATTAATATTGTAATGTAATTAAAGTAAATTGTTATTGAACTCCGGGAAAAGCCCTAAGGCACAACCTGCACGTATATTGGTAGGTTAAGCTTCTTTTGCAGATGAAGGATAAAACTTGTAGTGGAAGACGAAACTTGTGGGAAGTTTGCCTAAGTATATTGACTTATGAGAACCTAAAAAGCAGCTCATGCAAATTTTCCTATTTCTCGCGGGAAGTTGCTTGCGCCACTGCTGTTTGAACTCGGCAGCAGGCGAAGATTTCTCAAGAGACGGGGACCTGCTTGAGCCATGAAGAGTGCACTTGCATTGGGACGTTCCTTTCCACCACAGTCTGGCGTTGGCTTTTCGGTTTTTGTTGTTTCAGCATGCTAGCGGTTGATTGAATCGCCTAAGGTGGCAGTAAGGGCGGTGGCATGGTTGACTGTGGTGGTGGTGAGGGTGACTCAAGATACTAACGGTGTTGTTGATGGCTGGGCATCGTAGTGCTCCAAGTATGCAGGCTTCAGATAGTCGGTGGAGAGGGTCTTGGCAACGCCGTTTACGTCTATGACGTAGGTGTGGTCGCTGACTCTTTCGATGACCCTCTGGGCTTCGGCGTGTGACTGGCTGAGTGGCTTCTTGATTACGTCAAAGCGGCGGAACACATACTCGTTGGTGGCGATGTTCTTAAAGACAAACGGATAGTGATCGGTGTGCCTGGCTGGTGGGGCTGGATGAATCGCTTTGAATAGGCAGCGTTAGTCTGCGACGATATTCTGTGGGTAACTGGTTGGTATAGTTTGTAGTGCGATGAATTTGTCCGGAGTTTGTAGCGATGTGCCGATGTGCATTTTTGAGCCTAGAATCTGCAGCCAATCGAATTGGCCAAAGCGTTAAGAAGAAAACTCCAGTTTGACCAAAACCTGACCGCAGGCGACTACAACCTTGAAATTGTGGATAATTTTGTGTATCTTGCAGCCAACCTGAATAGAAGAGAGGCAAAAAATATGAGATTGAACGCCATGTAAACCCTGAAGATAAGGCCGTTTACTCTTAACTTCTCATTCTATGGTCCAGAGTGATGCGCAGGCAAAACAAGCTACGCATCTACAAAACACTACTCAAACCTATGCTGTTATATGGAAAAGAAACATGTACTCTAACGAGTGAGTCCAAAAAGGCAGTGGACGCATTTGAACGTAAAGTACTACAGAAAATTGACTTCCGAGCGAAAAAAGGAACAGAGTGGAGAGTACGTTACAACAATGAGTTATATGAACTATTTGACGATCCACTTGTTTCCTCTTGTGTAAAGTTACGGAAACTGCAATGAGCGGCCAATGTTGAAAGAACATTAATAGGTAGAGCTGAAGGTTGTACCCTCAGTGGAAGGACCGAGAACACGATGGGAAGCCTGATGGAAAGAAGTTTGGGAAGGAAGAGTCTAAATAGATTGCGCAAGAAACAGGTGCATATCACACTTGAGGAATATTGGTTACATCTGATGATAGCGTCAAGCGCGATGGGTATAAAAGGTAGTATCGATGTTATTAGCAACAATGTAAATAGGGCCTTTGAATGTGAAAAGGACAAGAAACGACAAACTCAAAACAATGAGCTATATAATCTGGACGAAGCAGCAAAACGGAAGGTTGCAGAAAGTAAAAAGGTAGAACTGATCCCAAACTTGGCTATAAATAAGTCAAGCGCCAACATTCACATGAGAGCAGCTAAATTTATTGAATTTTGTGCTTAATTATGCAGTTCACCCTTCCAAAAACCCATAAGAAGCATCATCTGTGACATAAAAGCTAGTATTAGGTTTAGCCAACCGAATGAGATAGAATTTCTAAGATTAGAAACGGAAAAATTCTCATTGAAGGAAAGACCAACGATAAACGATATTACCATGAAACGAAAATAGTTTTAGTTGTAACAATGAATAAGGAACGATATAGTACTTTTAAGGGAGAAAAATTAAACAATGGAAATTTTCACTCACTCAGAAGTAATCCTCCATCTAAGTCAATAAAAACAGTCTAAAAAGTTTTAAAGGATTACAAAGCAGTTATTGGAGATCTCATCTCAAAGTACCAAGCCCGATATTACCACGTTTGATATGTCTCCCCAAGATACACAAGGAAGGCAACATGCTAAGGGGAATCATCACTGCAACAAATGCTCCTACCTCAAGAATTGCGAAGTGGGTCCTACAAGAATGTTGCAATATACCTCAAAAATTAGTATAAGGACAATTTTATCAAAAAGTACATTGGAAGAGGACGTCATCTTAGTTTCGTTCGATGTAAAATCAATTTTTCCGAGTATTCCAGTGAAGCACGCCCTTGGATTGTTTGACGATTGGTTAAGGGGACAAAGCTCTTCGACGGAATGAACAAAGGCAAACGTTGAGTTGGTGGTAATTTGCATGGGATAGAACTACTTCATATTTTGGGGCTCATTTTATAAGCCCTCATCAAGCGTAGCACTGGAAAATTTTTTGTCTCCCTGTTTAAGTGACTTACTCATCGACAAGATCGAGTGAAAATTGGAAGCTAAAGGCATCTTGCCACAAGTATAGTTAAGGTATGCAGACGATGTGTTCGCCGTTGTCAAGAAAAATGATGGGAATAGATAACCTGTTTCAAAAAATATCAAGATCCACGACAACATTGTGTTTACGATGGAGAAGGAAACCAATGGAATTTTGCTATTCTTGGACAACAAGGTTATCAGAATTCATGGTACTCGTATACTTGAGTTTGACATGCAAAATAAAACTATACAAACGCAACAAACAATACCCAGCACGTCAAATCATCCATACTATCACAAAATGGCGGTCTACAACTCGAGGATCAATAGGCTACTGAGGATTCCCATGTCGTAGGAATGAAAACTCCAGGAAAAGGAGTACGTAATCGACACTGTTATCTAAAATGAATACACATGGGAGTTAATGAAGAGGAAAATGCATCGGCTGCAAGAAAATCAACGAAGAAACCAGTAAATAATGTTTTGTGGGAAATCTGAAGTAGAAACAATCAGAATAAAACCTAGCTTTTCTCCGCAACATAAAAAACTACAGCGGCTATCTAAAAAGCAAGACTCTTAACGCCTCATCATTTATGAAATAAAAATTATGTCACAAATTCGAATCAACAAAGGATCCTAAAAAGAAAGAGGAAAATAGCGTGGTCTAAAAGATAACGTGCCCTGATTGCTATAACATGTATGTTCGACGAACCAAGCAATTGGTTAAGATAAGATTCCCAGAACATATGAGGGAAGCGAAGATAGCAGCGAAACATGGTGAATGAGACACAAAGTCAATAGTAGCGCGACACATCGTGGAAACCACGTATCTGACATCTTGAGATAACGTCTAGATTTTGGAGGATGTCCAGGAGTGGAAAAAAGTAGACCCACTATAAAGTCTTCAGATCGCAACAACCACCGAAAGTAGCAGTGTGAATACCAACCTAGGAAATAACTACAACTGGTTAGTATGATTGGTGGGTGGAGTTTAGAAGCACAATCGAGGCAGTAGAAAAGGGTCAATACGTGTTAAGGGGAAAAAATAGTGAGGAAAAAAGGTAGTTAAGTAGTTCTAAGTCAATAAAAAAATAATTAGGGATAGTTTATTTTTGTGGTTAGGAGGTGGATATAATTGACGCACAGAGTGTGGGACTCTCATGCTTAAGTGACTGGACTACCCACTAGACACATCCCCTGTCAATCCAAGAACCTAGCCTGGAACCGTTTGACATATTACTTCGGGCCAGGTCTCGTTTTGTTACTACATGAGGTGCTTTCAAGCTGGGGGATCCTTCCCCTAGCGGGCGGGGGAGGAGATGGAAAATTGTCAAAAAAGCGATCCCCAGCGCCAACACCCCTGGCTGCCATGAGTACTTTTTATCTTTTAGAACTGCATCAACATAATGTGCCACCTGGTTCCATTTGTCAACCGATTCGAGTATCACCAGGATTATATTATACGGGATGACCGAAAGACAGTTTTGAGCACTGACTGCCAACAATTTTTCGTGTGTAACTTGTTCACTTTCATTCAAAAAGTGGACTCTTTTATCTCCCACCACAAAAAACTCACTAACCCTAATGAGAAAAAAGCTTCGTACTTAGAATTCGCCTTCAAAGTATGTTGTCGTGATGAGTTCCATTAAACTCTGCATCGTGAACATATGTTCACAAGCTCCACGCTAGAAAAGGAATTTCGTCCAAGAATACTTGAACGCCCATAGACCAGAGTTCTTGTTTATATCGGAAACAAGACTCAAAGAAAGACACAGAGTGCATCTGGGGAAATACAAGATCATCAGGCATGATGATCCAGAGGAAAGCCTTGGAATTGCTATGGCTCACAAAGATCACCTGAAAGTCCAAAGGCACTGCCTTCCAAGTCTGAAATGTATTGAAGCAGAAATAATAAGCTCCATGCTGGGAGGGTGCACTTATGCGTTCGCGGGGATCTATGTTCGACATGGATACTCGGTGAGGGAACTCATTGATGACTTGGAAACAGTGATTAGTCGGTGCGAAAAATTCGATTTCTATGTTATGCTATGGGAGGTGATTTTAACGCGAAGCATCCCTCGTGGGGAAATATTGCATCTAATGGCTATGGAACAGCTTTCTCTTGGATTCAATCAAATATGGATCTCATATTGATAGCGCCGAAAGAGCCTACCTTCCGCCGATGCTCGTCTATTATTAACTTCTTCATTGTATCTGCCAATCTGATAAATCTCTCCTATAGTAAGAGGAATTTCGAGTGTGGAGTTCTTGACACCGAGCCTGAACATCTTTTGGTTGAGCTGACCTTAAGAGTGAAAAAGGGTGTGAAACTTGAGGTTGCAGATCCTCAAATTTTCATTCCATACAAGCAAATCGATTGGGCAGCAGTAAGTGCTGACCTTGACGGAAAATTGAAGAAGATTTCGATCAATAGATCGAAAAATCTTTCTATTTCTGAAATTGATGAGGGAGTTGCTTGTATACATTCAACCCTGGATACGGTTATCTCAAAGATCTCCATTAAGAAATCCTCGACAAATTGCTTTGATCGAGATTTACCGGAAGACATTTTGGAGCTTCATCGTAGACGTATTCGGCTTAGAAAGCTACTCGTAAGAATCTACCACCGCAATTTAAATACAATCAACTGGGAGTATGAACGTATTCACCTATTGATTACGTCTCTAAACAGAATGATCTCGAGGAGAAACACTGCTTTTGCTAAAAAGCGATTAGGGCAGGCCCTGGAAAGTATCAGACCAGGTCCCTGTAGGTTTCCTCACATCAATAGGATAACGGGCAGAAAAAGGCTGCCCACGGTCCTCATTTATGATGGATCCAAGTCATGGATGACAAAGCTATCGCTGACTCTATCGCAAAACATTTTGCGACAATTCTTCAAGGAGAGAAAGCAAGTGAGGACTCTTCCATTGCTTCGTTAATGAGCAGCACCACAACGAATTTCAACAGGGACAATGATCCAATTGTGCTTGACTCAGTTCTCTGATTCAAATCCCTCTGACGCACCTACTGGCCATGGTCTGTTTGTCACTTTGTTGGCACTGGATCAAAATTCCAAAAAATCTACAGGGGCTGATGGAATCTCCAATTATATGCTTAAAAAGGGTTCCCCATGTTTTCTTCGTTCTCCTCGCGATCATTTTGAATAACTGCATTAACATTTGCTACTTCCCTCAGGAATGGAAATGTGCAAAAATATTCGCAATACGTAAGATGTCGGGCAGTACTGACGTAGTTGATACTGGTGCGATTTCGTTGCTTCCAAACATTGGTAAGCTTCTTGAAAGGGTAGTACTTGAAGGGATCCTACAATTCTCTACCGGGGCAAGAATTGTGCCGGAAAGACGATTTGGCTTCAAAGAAGCTCACTCCATGGTGGATGCTATGACCGTGTTCCAAGCTGATATAACAAGAAGCTGGCACGACAATAAACTTGTTGCAGCCTGCCTGATGGAGAAAGAATTAATGGGCTTCTCTACAAAATAATAAATTTTGGCTTTCCGGCCCATATTGTGAAAATTATAGGCAGCTTCATGAGGGGCCGAACTGCCTTTGCGGTGTCTGGTGGAGCTAGTTCAGACCCATTTAGCATTGACTCGGGGATCCCACAGGGGTCTGTATTAGGCCCATTTCTTTTCAAAATATTCACCTCTGACGTTCCGGGCGTAAGAGATGAATATAAGTATGGAATCCAGGTGAATCCTTTCGCTTACGACTTGTTAGTGTGGTCGTCTGAGCACAATTTGCGCTTTGCTAGGATGAGGCTTCGAAAATATTTGAATTATCTTACTGCATATTACCGGAAATGGGGAATCAAGGTAAATGCAAAGATAAGTGAATTAATTTTGTTCAAGGACACCCACAAACGGACGGTCTTCGTGCAAGAGGCATCTGTGACTCCAGGATTAAGCTGAATGGGCAGATGGTGCACTGTTCTAGCAAAACGCAATACTTGGAGGTAGTTTTCGACAGGAAAGCAAGGTTTAGTGCTCACGTTGATAATATTTTGAAATAAGTGACGTATGCGTACCACCGTCTTTTACCTCTTTTCAGGAAACATTCGACAGCGAGCCAGCGAGTCAAGGTCTTGGCCTATAAAACCTTGATTCGTCCGATCATCACATTTGCGGTGATGATATGGATTGGAACTCCAAAAACAAAATGGGGCAAGATAGGTTTAGTGGAGCGAAAAATCTTTTGGGCTTGCACAGGACTCTACAGACGGGAGGACGAACGGTCTTACCCCAACGAGGTGCTGCACTAAGAGACAGGAATGGAGCCGATAAAATTCTATGCAGAAGAGCTTGCGAAAGTGGAATCATACGAACCAAAGACACAAGGCGGGAGTTGTCAGGAGCGCGACGGACAACCGTTCTTTGGACGCAGCGAATGAGTAGTTTTTAAGGTAGTCTTAAGAAATTATGTATTTAATTTTAAGGAAATCGAATAATTTCAACAAACTTCTTTAAAAATCCGTTAATGTATGATAACGTTGTGAGTGCCAACATTTTAAAGTTTTCTTTTGACAAAAAATTAATATTGTAATGTAATTAAAGTAAATTGTTATTGAACTCCGGGAAAAGCCCTAAGGCACAACCTGCACGTATATTGGTAGGTTAAGCTTCTTTTGCAGATGAAGGATAAAACTTGTAGTGGAAGACGAAACTTGTGGGAAGTTTGCCTAAGTATATTGACTTATGAGAACCTAAAAAGCAGCTCATGCAAATTTTCCTATTTCTCGCGGGAAGTTGCTTGCGCCACTGCTGTTTGAACTCGGCAGCAGGCGAAGATTTCTCAAGAGACGGGGACCTGCTTGAGCCATGAAGAGTGCACTTGCATTGGGACGTTCCTTTCCACCACAGTCTGGCGTTGGCTTTTCGGTTTTTGTTGTTTCAGCATGCTAGCGGTTGATTGAATCGCCTAAGGTGGCAGTAAGGGCGGTGGCATGGTTGACTGTGGTGGTGGTTAGGGGGACTCAAGATACTAACGGTGTTGTTGATGGCTGGGCATCGTAGTGCTCCAAGTATGCAGGCTTCAGATAGTCGGTGGAGAGGGTCTTGGCAACGCCGTTTACGTCTATGACGTAGGTGTGGTCGCTGACTCTTTCGATGACCCTCTGGGCTTCGGCGTGTGACTGGCTGAGTGGCTTCTTGATTACGTCAAAGCGGCGGAACACATACTCGTTGGTGGCGATGTTCTTAAAGACAAACGGATAGTGATCGGTGTGCCTGGCT
This sequence comes from Odontomyia ornata, assembly GCA_963969285.1. Lineage (NCBI taxonomy): Eukaryota > Metazoa > Arthropoda > Insecta > Diptera > Stratiomyidae > Odontomyia > Odontomyia ornata. Next base: position 278,309,192 of record OZ017741.1, read on the forward strand.
GGTGGGGCTGGATGAATCGCTTTGAATAGGCAGCGTTAGTCTGCGACGATATTCTGTGGGTAACTGGTTGGTATAGTTTGTAGTGCGATGAATTTGTCCGGAGTTTGTAGCGATGTGCCGATGTGCATTTTTGAGCCTAGAATCTGCAGCCAATCGAATTGGCCAAAGCGTTAAGAAGAAAACTCCAGTTTGACCAAAACCTAACCGCAGGCGACTACAACCTTGAAATTGTGGATAATTTTGTGTATCTTGCAGCCAACCTGAATAGAAGAGAGGCAAAAAATATGAGATTGAACGCCATGTAAACCCTGAAGATAAGGCCGTTTACTCTTAACTTCTCATTCTATGGTCCAGAGTGATGCGCAGGCAAAACAAGCTACGCATCTACAAAACACTACTCAAACCTATGCTGTTATATGGAAAAGAAACATGTACTCTAACGAGTGAGTCCAAAAAGGCAGTGGACGCATTTGAACGTAAAGTACTACAGAAAATTGACTTCCGAGCGAAAAAAGGAACAGAGTGGAGAGTACGTTACAACAATGAGTTATATGAACTATTTGACGATCCACTTGTTTCCTCTTAAAGTTACGGAAACTGCAATGAGCGGCCAATGTTGAAAGAACATTAATAGGTAGAGCTGAAGGTTGTACCCTCAGTGGAAGGACCGAGAACACGATGGGAAGCCTGATGGAAAGAAGTTTGGGAAGGAAGAGTCTAAATAGATTGCGCAAGAAACAGGTGCATATCACACTTGAGGAATATTGGTTACATCTGATGATAGCGTCAAGCGCGATGGGTATAAAAGGTAGTATCGATGTTATTAGCAACAATGTAAATAGGGCCTTTGAATGTGAAAAGGACAAGAAACGACAAACTCAAAACAATGAGCTATATAATCTGGACGAAGCAGCAAAACGGAAGGTTGCAGAAAGTAAAAAGGTAGAACTGATCCCAAACTTGGCTATAAATAAGTCAAGCGCCAACATTCACATGAGAGCAGCTAAATTTATTGAATTTTGTGCTTAATTATGCAGTTCACCCTTCCAAAAACCCATAAGAAGCATCATCTGTGACATAAAAGCTAGTATTAGGTTTAGCCAACCGAATGAGATAGAATTTCTAAGATTAGAAACGGAAAAATTCTCATTGAAGGAAAGACCAACGATAAACGATATTACCATGAAACGAAAATAGTTTTAGTTGTAACAATGAATAAGGAACGATATAGTACTTTTAAGGGAGAAAAATTAAACAATGGAAATTTTCACTCACTCAGAAGAAATCCTCCATCTAAGTCAATAAAAACAGTCTAAAAAGTTTTAAAGGATTACAAAGCAGTTATTGGAGATCTCATCTCAAAGTACCAAGCCCGATATTACCACGTTTGATATGTCTCCCCAAGATACACAAGGAAGGCAACATGCTAAGGGGAATCATCACTGCAACAAATGCTCCTACCTCAAGAATTGCGAAGTGGGTCCTACAAGAATGTTGCAATATACCTCAAAAATTAGTATAAGGACAATTTTATCAAAAAGTACATTGGAAGAGGACGTCATCTTAGTTTCGTTCGATGTAAAATCAATTTTTCCGAGTATTCCAGTGAAGCACGCCCTTGGATTGTTTGACGATTGGTTAAGGGGACAAAGCTCTTCGACGGAATGAACAAAGGCAAACGTTGAGTTGGTGGTAATTTGCATGGGATAGAACTACTTCATATTTTGGGGCTCATTTTATAAGCCCTCATCAAGCGTAGCACTGGAAAATTTTTTGTCTCCCTGTTTAAGTGACTTACTCATCGACAAGATCGAGTGAAAATTGGAAGCTAAAGGCATCTTGCCACAAGTATAGTTAAGGTATGCAGACGATGTGTTCGCCGTTGTCAAGAAAAATGATGGGAATAGATAACCTGTTTCAAAAAATATCAAGATCCACGACAACATTGTGTTTACGATGGAGAAGGAAACCAATGGAATTTTGCTATTCTTGGACAACAAGGTTATCAGAATTCATGGTACTCGTATACTTGAGTTTGACATGCAAAATAAAACTATACAAACGCAACAAACAATACCCAGCACGTCAAATCATCCATACTATCACAAAATGGCGGTCTACGACTCGAGGATCAATAGGCTACTGAGGATTCCCATGTCGTAGGAATGAAAACTCCAGGAAAAGGAGTACGTAATCGACACTGTTATCTAAAATGAATACACATGGGAGTTAATGAAGAGGAAAATGCATCGGCTGCAAGAAAATCAACGAAGAAACCAGTAAATAATGTTTTGTGGGAAATCTGAAGTAGAAACAATCAGAATAAAACCTAGCTTTTCTCCGCAACATAAAAAACTACAGCGGCTATCTAAAAAGCAAGACTCTTAACGCCTCATCATTTATGAAATAAAAATTATGTCACAAATTCGAATCAACAAAGGATCCTAAAAAGAAAGAGGAAAATAGCGTGGTCTAAAAGATAACGTGCCCTGATTGCTATAACATGTATGTTCGACGAACCAAGCAATTGGTTAAGATAAGATTCCCAGAACATATGAGGGAAGCGAAGATAGCAGCGAAACATGGTGAATGAGACACAAAGTCAATAGTAGCGCGACACATCGTGGAAACCACGTATCTGACATCTTGAGATAACGTCTAGATTTTGGAGGATGTCCAGGAGTGGAAAAAAGTAGACCCACTATAAAGTCTTCAGATCGCAACAACCACCGAAAGTAGCAGTGTGAATACCAACCTAGGAAATAACTACAACTGGTTAGTATGATTGGTGGGTGGAGTTTAGAAGCACAATCGAGGCAGTAGAAAAGGGTCAATACGTGTTAAGGGGAAAAAATAGTGAGGAAAAAAGGTAGTTAAGTAGTTCTAAGTCAATAAAAAAATAATTAGGGATAGTTTATTTTTGTGGTTAGGAGGTGGATATAATTGACGCACAGAGTGTGGGACTCTCATGCTTAAGTGACTGGACTACCCACTAGACACATCCCCTGTCAATCCAAGAACCTAGCCTGGAACCGTTTGACATATTACTTCGGGCCAGGTCTCGTTTTGTTACTACATGAGGTGCTTTCAAGCTGGGGGATCCTTCCCCTAGCGGGCGGGGGAGGAGATGGAAAATTGTCAAAAAAGCGATCCCCAGCGCCAACACCCCTGGCTGCCATGAGTACTTTTTATCTTTTAGAACTGCATCAACATAATGTGCCACCTGGTTCCATTTGTCAACCGATTCGAGTATCACCAGGATTATATTATACGGGGTGGGCTCTCCCGTCTTCCCGTACAGGTATTTTTGCAGCCTGTCCCATTTTGTGAACGTAAAAAATCTTTGGCAGGCATTGTCTTCCTCTCCTGGGCAAAACCGACAATTGGTGGATGGTGACTTACCAATCTTGTGCAGGTAAGACTGAAAACCCCCATGCCCGCCCAAAAGCTGGGTCAGATAGAAGTTAGTCTCACCTTGCCTTCGATTCAGCCATAGTTTGACATCCGGGATGAGGAGCGAAGTTCACCTTCCCTCCATGCAATTCACTCAAGACTGATGTCAATCGTTGAGTGAGCGCTGTCCTTCCTCGTATACAACCATCTCCTTCGCGTCCTCGTTTCGACGCAGGTAAATACGTGGCACTCTCTAGCTACGAGGGCAACAGGTTTCACACCTGCAATAACTCTCACCGCCGAATCAGAGACTGTCAGATACGAAGATGTAATTCTCAGCACTCCTCTTCTCTGCACCTGTGCCAAGCGTTTTTGGTATGCCTCCTTACTGAGAGCATCGCCCCATATTTCTGCTCCGTATTAAATATTGTGTAGACTGTTAGGTAGAATGAATATTTAAGGTCCCCATTGTGAAGAAAAATTTTTTATTGAGCACTGAGGAAGGAAGCAAATCACCTGCGAAAAGCCCGTGTATGCAGATTTGAGTTAAATAAATAATTAGTGGTAGAGTGGAAAATTGTTGTTTTTTTTTCTTACAATTTTTCAGGCACAAAAGGTAGGAAATCGAGAAAAGTTTTATATTTAAAGTACCTTGAATTTGTCAATTTTTTTTCTCAATTATTTGAGGAGACAAAATTTTTTCCATGTCACTATTTTGTGTTTAACAGTTCAGGTTCTAGCGAAATACTTTTTTCCAAGTTTTTTTCATTTTAGTTGCATCAAACAGGTTACAAAAGCGTAGAATTTCCTTAATCGCTACTTTATTTCGTTTGTATACAGTCTTTCATAATATGGCGACCCAATTTGGGTGGAGAATACTCCAGAAGTACCCACAACATGACAGCCCTAGTTAGCTTCAGTATGCCAGTCAGATAATCCTCTGCCATATACTAATGTCTGAAACTGCGGTGACTTCTGTGTATGTAACTTACTAATTCCGTCACTGCTTGACTTACATAGGTAGATTCACCCGGTAGCCATTCGCTATTCCAATCAAAAATATCACCATATATGCAGTTGCGAATGAGTTTTTCAACGGGTGGATCGTTAGTTACGGAGTAGAAACCACGATTACATTAAACCAGGGTGGGCAGCTTGAGTCAAAGCTTTTCAACAAATTAGCATGAATTATTTATGCAAAACGCCTGCAATCGTGGCCTTAATACCCACATACTAATGGCCTGATTGGAAATTTCGAACACAACATGAAGTCAGCAATAAAATTTCAGGAAAAAGAACACTGGGCACAAATACTGTCACCTATTACGCTCGACCAATTAATGATCGTGGGATCATGCTAACCCATCCTGAGCTAGAGTTGACATCTGATGAGTGTACTCATGGATGACGAAACCCCAAAAAAATTTTAATATACGAGAATGTAGTGATTGAAAATGATTATTCCTTTAAGAATTTTATACTATTCTTTTAAAGATTTTATACTAACTCTTATTACAATCACAACCTGAGCGTCCACTTACTACAGCAGCAGTGCTATTTTAATGCAATTGAAAAATAAAGTGTAAATATTTCGGTGCGTATGGTTAACTTTATGAGAAAATCTCATCTTTGTATATTCCATACTATTAAAAATAAATCTATTTGCTTGGATCACCTCCTAAAACGTAAATCAGCTTTATTCTTCCAACACAGCTAATATCTGAGATTCAATGGCCTAAAGCATTTTGCGTGACTCCAAATATTAACAAAAATATAACGTATTGGTAAATAATCCTTTAAGAATCTTACCATCAACAAAAGCCGGACATAGCAGTATTACTAAAGTATTATCCGACTATGATTCAAGTTTTACGATCCATGCATAATAAAAAGGACGTCCGACGATATCTATACAATGCCTCCGTCCTACAAGTAAAATGTCCCACAGTTCATAGCTTCATCATGGCTAGTATCTTGTGCAAAAGGATGCTCAGACATAATTCCAATGAAAGGCAAGCGACTTATCCCCAATTGAAAGACGATTCATTAGAAATTGTCGTCCACGCTGTTGTCGGCAGAGCGAGTCAATCATTGAAGCGAGCGACGCAAGAAGCGGAAAAACAAGGATAACGTTGGGCACAAAATCCTGAGATAATTCAACGACCGATTAATCAAGTTTTAGTACACGATGTAAAACTGCGAATCAATCATTCGCGAGATAATAATGAAATTAATTCTAGGGCTACAACCATTAATTGATTCGGCTTTTCTCGGTGCTTCCCTTCCTTCCTTCTTAAAAGGATTTAAGAGGAAACCACCGTCAATTAAGAGAATATTTGCGGCAATTGATTGCGAATTCTTTTCTTAGATTTTCATCATCTCGCTTAGATGATAACACGATAAAGACTTCATTCAATTGATGACAGTATTTCTCAGCATCCGGAGAAAAGTTATAAAGGCAAGTTATTTTTAGGGTTTTGTAAACACCTTTTTTTCAATATCCTATTAAAATCGGTACATATCTGTCCATCCATCTGTCCGCTAGTGCATAACAGCAAGTTTTCTTACGAACTAGAGAAGTCAGAGCCATGAAATATTGAAACAAATTAGAAGTTAATGGTTAATGAACGTTTCATAGCTGAAAAAAAGTGAAAAGGAGTTAGGGGTGTCTCCCCATATATGGCTGTGACCCCTTAAATCTGTTTTTTACCGTACATAGTCGACTAGGATATCATATCAATATCGATAACTGGGTGGGCAGGGGTTGCAAGAAAAAATTGTTGTTTTTCTTAGGCTCATTCATAATTTGTGTCTACATATCGTAGATTGAGTGCAAAACCCTTCAGACATGAGCGTACCTCTGTCTACCCAAGTTGTTATTGTGACCATACTGTAAAAAAATTGTAAAAGTCAATTAAAGATTAACATTAGTACCGAAAATCAATTTAATTCAATTTGACGAAGGTAACTAGTTATCATTGAATATATAACCTAAGGTCCAAATTTTGCCTTAACATGAGCAGATCGGCGTATAACGAATCTGCGATTTGATACTTGGCTTAGCAGTGAATACTCTGGTATGATGACATACAGTAGCTTATTATACCTTAAAAAAATTAACTTAAAGTCTGCTACGAACATGTTTTTTGTTTTTTTTTTGTGGTAGGGAGGTGAATGCCATTTATGCACAGACTGTGGGCCACCCATGCTCGCAAGAAGGCGACCGGACACCCACTAAACACCTCCCCTGTCAATCTGAGAACCCAGTTTGGAACCGTTTGACACATTACTTCGGGCCAGGTCTCGTTTTGTTAGGCCGTGAGGCGCCTTCAAGCGGGGGAATTCCTTTCCTAGCGGAAGGGGAGAGGAGAAGAGGAAGTGCCAGATAAGCAAATTCTCAGCCCAACGCCCCTGGGCCGCTGTGAGTCCCTTTTATATTTTAGGACTGCTCGAGTATAATGTGCCACCTGGTTCCATTTGTCAACCGATTCGAGCATCACCGCAACTATATTATACGGGCTGAAAACACCCATGCCCGCTCAAAAGCTGGGTCAGAAAGAAATCAGTCTCACCATGCCTTCGATTCAGCCACGGTCTCACTTCCGGGATGAGGCGCGCAGTGCACTTCGTGCAATTCACCCAAGACTGCTGCCAATCGTTGAGCGAGCGCTGTCTCTCCTCACAGACAACCCTCTCCCTTGCATCCTCGTTTCCATGCAGGTAAATAGCGCAGCACTCTCTAGCAAAGAGGGCAATAGGTATCACGCCTGCAATAACTCCCCCCGCTGGATCAGAGACTGTCGGATATGAAGATGCAATCCTCAGTGCAGTGCCAAACGATTTCGGTATACCTCTTGCTGAGAGCGTCGTCCCATACTTCTGCTCCGTACAATAACACTGAACCTACAGCGCTCAACAAGAGGCGTGTTCATGATGGGCTGGGTCCCCCCACGTTGATCATAAGTCGACTCAGAGTCGAAATTTCCGAAGAAGCCCTCTCAGCCGTTGCCCTGATTTGCTCAGAGAAACTCATCTTCGAGTCATTCAGTAGCCCCAAGTACTTCACCGATGGCCGAACGGTTTCGCGCCCGTTGAGCCTCACGTCTAAGCTTGTGACACTCCCTTCGCTTCTCAGCGATTTCAGTTGACCGCCAGTACACTGGGGGCTTGCCGTGCCGGGGTTTTCGACGGGGCATAGAATCTTTGCAAGCAGTCGTAATTATGCTCATAGCTGAGTTCACCACGTCTTGAGCTGCCAGTTCTTCCGTCCACTCCGAAGCTCCCTGCAGCGGCTCACCTGCTGTGAGCACCTTGACGAACATCTCGACGTCCATCTTTCCGATGTTTCATCCAGTTGGAGAAAGCCGAGAAAACGGACGTTGGGAGACAACATCGCTTATCTCAAGCAGAATGCACTGATGATCACTGGCTGAGTAGTCCTCTAATACTTTCCAGTTGTGTATCTTCCGTACTAAGAACTCCGAGGTGGATGTAACGTCCGGTATGGTTCCCTCACAGCCAATACGGCGGAAAATCGGCGTATTCCCCGAGTTTAGTACAACGAGCACCCTCCTGGTCACCATTTCCAGTATTCGTTTTCCCCGCGGATCCATTTGAGGCATGCCCCATTCGATTGTTTTCACGTTGAAGTCTCCCCGAACGAGCAAGTTCCCGTCTGCGTTCGAGGCAGCACCCTCCAGGGCATTAAGCTTGGCTTGAAAAGATGATATCGATTCGATAGGCGTTAGTTACACACTAAAGAAGGCGGTCCCTGAGCACCGACCCCACACGAAACCTTCCCCCCGTCCACAACTCTCTGGTTGAAAATCATTGTTCCGAACCCAGATGGCGGCAGTATCAGTTTCGTCAGAATACAATAATGCGGGACTTTTATTATAGTGTTGCTCACTAAGCAGGTAGAAGTCGGCTTTCATGTCCCTCGCAAACTGCTCAAGCAGATTTTGGGCAGTTGAACTGCGGTGTAGGCTTAACTGCAGGATGCGGGTCATCGAAGTTCCGATTTTGCCTTGGGCTTCCTGGAAAACCCGGCATTTCCCTGATCCCACGACGTGTCCAAAATCAGGTCTTGGATCAGCATCCTTGCAGAGAACACAGTGTGCCTCCTTCGTACGCTCTTTTCTTTCACGTCGCATTTTACCGCATTTGAACTCCTATCGGGTCCTTTGCATACTTGTGTGGTGTGACCATAGCCAAGGCATTTGAAACATTATAGAGGAGTTGCTCTTCGCCGTAGCCTACAGACAACCCACCCTATTCTTACTTTGCCCTTGTTCAGGAATTGTTCGGTGTCCTTTTTGGTCAAGTCAACTATAGCTATGCGTAGTCCCCTGTTGGTTTCTGGTGTCAGTCTTGCCATGGTCCTTCCCACGCTAGTTAACTACCTTTTGATGGCCTCTTCTATCTCAGCCAGATCCGTGACGCAGTCAATGTCTCTTATTTCGATCGTTGCCATCGGCTCGAGCGAGGCTATAGTTGCACTTTTTCCGAGGACTTTCTTTACTGCGTCGCAGAATGCTTCCTTATTGCCAGCCTCTGCTCTAAATTCATCCAGTATGTGGCCCGACCGCGTTGGTCGTACTACTTTAATGGTAGTATTGGTGTCTTCGGGCCTTACGGTTCCCATGATGTCCCACAGTACCTCCGCGTATGATCGGCCATCTTGGGGTTTTACGAGCAGTGCCTGCTGCCGGGGTCTTTGTCGGGGCTTCTGTCTCTCCTGTTTTGCGTCAGGTCTCTTTTCTTGTTGGGCGTCCGTGCAAACTTTACTTTCTGGCACTTTTTGAAGGAGTTTCTTTGCGGCTTTCTTCGCTCCTTTTATAAGCACTATCTGGAGCCCGTGATCTGGTGCTCCACGCCCATCAACTGCCTCTTCTTTTCTTCTTCTATCCCGATCTCCTACGATTGGGCTAGACGCCATTCTTTTGTTGATTTTTAATGGTGGAGCTATCTGCATGTGGCCTTTAGATTTCCTCCCCAGCGCCTCTTTAGCCTTCTGCTCGTCTTCGGCCTTTACCCAGCTCCTCCGATAGTACCTTGTGTGATCTAGGAGCACCTCTAGTTCAAGGACGCCAACCTTTACTGCTTTGCTGATTTTTGGGGAGTCGCATGCGGATTGTATTATTTTCAGAACATCTCCTGCTTTTCAGAATAGCCTTTCTTCTTCGTATTGCTGGGCGGCAATTGTACTTTGCAACCATCCTTGGAAGAGGTTATCGCTTTTCGTTTCCGAATGCAGTACTTCCGCCACATTTTTGACGTTGGCGGTGCAATCACACAACGTCGCCTTATTTGTCTGGTCACTCGTTGCTTTTCGTGCCGTGGTATCCTCGTTGGCTTCAGGATGTTTCTTTACTATGTCGGGATTCGCCACACTTACATCAGTCGCTTGGGTAACGATCGCAGCAGTGACCATCGAGTTCTCGATGCTCTTTACATTTTTTTCCACTGCTCGAACGCCGGAGGCGTCCGTCTCAACCAAACCTACACCACCAACCCAATGGTGCGAATTTTGAACGCACTTCGAGGCCTGTCAAGGTTTTGTCTGGACGAAGACGGTATGATAGTTGGATTGGATTGGTTCACAAATGAGTCGCTACTGTGCAACGCAACTAGGTCCAAACCATCACATTCGCCAGCTCAAAGCATCAATTCCAGCTCGTTGTTCGAACCGTAGTCCAGATCCATCAGAGTCGTTGCTTGGAGGGCAACTTACTGCGCCCCCCATATCCTCGGATCCGTGGGGGTGCCACTCCCCAAAGAATGCTAGCCTCCGAGAGTGCTCTTTTCGACCGGCATTTCTTCTGCGGGTTTTTCGAACATTGGTTATTATTTTATGTAGTATAATTGATATAGATTTATTATCTACAAATAACTTTAACAACATTCACAATAGAATCAAAAGAAATTGCATTACATAACAAAAGCTTAGTCTGTGTAGTCTAGTGGTTAGAGCATGAACGCATAGGCCGAAGGTCCCAGGTTCAAGTCTCGTTGGGAGCAACGTGATTTAGTTCAGGGGATTTTTCGGACAGACTATGAGTGTTCACTCAGTGGTGATATGTACTGATTTAATCAGATCATATCATAGTTAAGCAGGCACATGGGAGCATGGCACTGACCAAATCACTTCCGAAAAAATCAATATGATCATGGAAATGAGATACTTTAACTGTCTCTAAGCGAAGGCCCGAGAGGGGCTGTAGTGCTACAAAGAAGAAGAAGAAGAAGAACAAAACAAGTATTTTAGCCTTAAAGTTATAATGGAATACTCTTTAAAATTATGCGAAGTTCACTGTTGGAATTTCAGCCAACTTCATTTCATGTATGAATCTGTGCCGTTAAATTATGTGGTACCCTTAAAAGTCTCATTGTGCAGGTTTGGTTTATTTTTCTGATCGGTAACAAGTACAATTGCATCACCCGGTTAGCAGGCATCCGTTGAACAGAGAGAAACTATAATTCGATTATCAAAAGCGGGTAAATTTGTACGAGGTATTTGTGTAACTGTAAATCGAGTACCAACAACTGTTTTTAACATCATCAAGCGGTACAAAAATCCCAGAAACATAAAAAATAAGTCAAAACCGAGTGGACCAAAATTTTTTTTTGGAGTCAGATGAACGTTGGCTACTAAAAACTGTCAAGAAAAATTCACGTACCAGTGCTCCAAAATTAACACCAGGAGCAAAAAGTATCTTGTTTGCGCAATCTTACAGTCAGCAAAAATTGTATACAAGTCGTAGTTGTATTGGATTCACTATAGGTCCCTTTCTAGATTTGCCGTATTTCGAAGACATTCAATATGTTTGCAAGATACTTGAGTATATTCCAGTATCCGCGAGCATTTTGAACGTCTTTAAAATGCGGCTTTGAAGCACATAGTCGGAGAAAATGTAGAAAGGGACCAACAGCGAAAAATTAAGCTGAAGCAAATGTCTTCAAACATAACGCATGCTTCGATAAGGGGACCAAAACCAACGTATGGCCATCATTGCCTTGACCGAAAAGGACACTGAACAATTCCTAAATAAGGGTAAACTAAGAATATGGTGGATTATCTGCAGGGTACGGCAAAGAGCAGCGCTTCTTCAATGTTTCAAACGGCTTGGTTATGGTCACACCGGACAAGTATTCTAGAAAATTTACACAGCAGTCTAACTGGCCTAAATCTACTTGACAGGCTGCCAGCGATATGAAGGCCGACTTTTTGCTGCTTAGAGAGCAACACTACGATTAAATTTCTGCATCATGTTATTCTGATGAAATTGGTATTGCCAGCATCTGGGTTCGGAACACTGATTTTGAGGAGGGGAGCTGTGGATGAGGGGATGGTTTCGCGTTAATTTGATGCTCAGGGACTATTTTTTTCAGTGTGTACCTAACATCAAACGAACCGATATAATCTTTCCAAGCCAAGTTAATTGGTTTTAATGGTGCTGTCTTGAACGTAACGTCCTCGTTGGGGGATACTTCAACGCCAAAGGAATCGAATGGAGCAGGATTCAAACAGATTCGCGGGGAAAACAAAGCCAAGAAACGGCACCGAGGACAGCGTTGACAACGTTTGTCGTACTAAATGCCAGAAATACGCCGGATTTTCGCCGTATTGACTACAAAGGAACCACATCGAACGTGATATTCACTTCGGAGTTCTTAGTACTGAGGATACATGATTGGTGAGGATTAGAGGATTACTCAGTCAGTGATCATCAGTGCATACTGCTTCATATCCGTGATGCTGTCTCCTGATGTCCATGATTTGGTTTTTTTACAATTAGGTGGAACTTTGTAGGAAAGATATCAGGTGCTCCGTTGCAGGATGGTTCGCAAGGGACAGAAAAACTGGCAGCTCAAGATGTGGTGGACTCAAAATAAATAGAATCATGATTGCTTACAACGCTTCTATGCTCTATCGAAAACCCTGCCGCGGTAAGCCCCAGTGTCTTAGTGGTCGACTGCAATCACTGAAAAGTGAACAAAACTTTGAAACCATGATGAGGTATGCAACCGAGTAGCAATATATAAGTCGGTCAGAAAATACCTTCGCGAATTGATTAACAACAACGAGGCTCGCTGCTGGCAGGATCTAGTGGTCAATTTGAACAAGGATCTGGAGGCCTTGGCTACAAGCTAGTTATGCGGAAGCTTGGTGCCCTATGGACGCTTTACCTGCTTGATTCAGAAAAGACGGACCAGATAGTGTGGGCACTTTTCGTCGCCTATGTCATCCACGTTAATTGATTGTTCACTCTTCACACAGCTGAAGCCGGAAGAGGTTGTCCTTCCACTGAAAGCAAGGAAAGTTTCAGGTCCAGATGGTGTTCCAGCTGACGTGTTGCAGCCTGCCTGTCACCATTGTCAAGACTTGCTGCTCAGTACTCTCAACGCTTGGCTTTGAGACGGGGTTTTTCTGGAACGATGGAAGGTAGCGGGGCTCATGTTGATCAGTAAGGGGAAAGAAAATCCTAGATCACTGTTTGCATACCATGGCTTATGCATGCTAGGCACCGCTGGGAAAGTGCTAGAGAAACTCATCAAGGGATGACTCACTAACGCGGTTCATGCTGCTGGTGACCTATCTCCTCGACCGCGCAGCTTAGGCTAAGTATGCTAATGCGCTGAGTAAGAGACTGGATAACTATGCGTGGGTTCTATCTAGAACAGGAGAAACACGAAGTGGTCATATTGACAAAAAAAGAGATTCCCCAGATTGAGTGTTTTCAGTATTGGAGGCCCACTAATCGAATCGGAGTCAGCGGTGAAGTACTTGGGGCCGCTGATCCGCTTAAAATGAGGTTTTCTGAGAAAATCAGGGCAACGGTCGGCAAGGCTGCTTCAGCAGTATCTGCTCTGAGGCGGCTTATGGACAACGTAGGTGTGCCTAAACTAGCAAAAAGATGCCTGTTGGTGAGTGCTGTAGAGTCAGTGCTTCTCTATTGAGCAGAAATTTGGGGCGGCGTTCTCTGTTGGGAGAGATACCGAAAACATTTGGCACAGGTAGAAAGAAGAGGAGCGCTGAGGATCGCATCCTCATATCCGGCAGTTTCAGTTTCGGTGATGAGCAATGTTTGCCTGCAAAGAGCAACAGTGTTAACTCAATGATTGGCACCGGTCTCGGGTGGATTGAGCAAAGGGAAGGTGGACTGTGCCCTTAATCCCCTATCTGAAATCGTGGTTAAGTCAAAAGGATGGTGAGACTGACTTCTATCTGACCCAGCTATTGAGCATCCATGGGTGTTTTCAGTCTTACCTTAACAAGATTGAAATGTCTCGGTTTCCTGATCGTCGGTTTTGCCCAGGAGAGAAAAACAATACCTGCCACACATTTTTTTCGTGCCAAAAATGGGAAAAGTTGTGACGATACCTATACAGGGAGACAGGAAGGCTCGCCTCAGATAGTATAGTCGCGGTGATACTTGGGTCGACTCCCAAATGGAACTATGTGGCACATCATTTTTGGGCAGTCCTGAAAGATACAAGAGACTCACAACCAGACCTGTCTCGAAATAATGTGTCAATCAGTTTCAGGCTGGGACAGGGAAGGTGTTTAGTGGGTAGTCTAGTCGCTTGTGAGGATGAGAGTCCCACACTCAAAGTGTAAATGGCACTCTCCTCTCAGCCACAAAAAAGGGTTTTGTCGTCCTTGTACTCATAGAGGCCTACCTTAGTGCTTTTTCTCGGATTTTTTGGCTCAAAGGTATTCAATCGCAAGGGAGAAGGGGAGCACACGCAAATTGTTCGTATATTTTTCCTCCACCTCGACACCCTGATGTAGAAAATGACTTTTTTTATTTTAGATTCTAAATGTCCTAATCAAGACCTTCCATTTCAACAAAAAAAATTTTTTTAAGGATAACTTAAGCATGAAGAGAAAAATTGTTGATATGTTTGATAAGACCCAAAATTTTTGAGAGACCACCACTTCTGACCCTTTCACAAAGTTTAAGCTGTTTTGCGTCTATGGTTTCTAAGAAAACTTGCTGTGACTCTCTTAAAAACGTGATTGGGCCGAAAATAAATATACAGTGGTGTAATCTTTCCTATGAATTCGGAGCTATAATACCAATTGCGTTTTCATTGACAGTACGTGATGTAGCAATAACGATTTCAAAGGCGTTCAATTTATTTTTGGATGCGTGGGTGAGGGTCCATGTTTCGCACCCGTAGCATGAAACAGGTCCTACCACAGACTTGTATACTTGAAGCTTTGTTTTCCTGCTTATACAGCTCGTCTTCCAAATCGTCAAGATTGAATAAAATATTTAATTTGAGTACTGTATTTTTCGGTATATTTCGTCTCTTTGATTACTGGTACTTGTTATCTTGGTGCCTAGATACACAAATCCGCCCATATTTTTGATATTGTATTCGCCAAATGCGATATTTTTTTTTGTATTTAAGGTATTTTTTCTTGACTATGTTATAAGCTTTGCTTTATTTTCATCGATTTATAGCCCTACTAGCTTTGCCACGCTGTCAAGTTTCAGAAGAAGTTCTTTGACGCTTGTTAATGACCGTGACAAAATGCCGATATTATACGCATAGGCTACACTTGACTCGACTTGTATAGTGATGTACTGCGTGTATCCACAGGTAGCTTTCTCAAGACATTTTCCAGAGTCAAATTGAATAGCAATGAGGCCAGCCTATCTCCCTGCTTTAGTCTCCCTGCTTTAGTCTGATATTTGTGTTAAAGGCATCGGTGAGCTGGTTATAATGGATGCGAACTTGGGAGGTCATCAACGTCACCGTTTTGAGGCCTTGTCGCGACTGTTTGTGTGTTTTGTTTGCTCTACTACGACCAGTTGAAGTTGCAAAAACGGCGCTGACTACTTAGTTCTGTTCTGGTCATGCATATGGCTATTCTGCTGGTTTATCTTGTTCTCACCTCTTTGCATTTTCACCTAGACAGCGCAGAATACTTACAGACCTAGTGCAAATAAGGTGAGAAGCCGTCAAATCACCAAAACAAAAGTATTTCAAATATACTATATACATAATTGTAGTATAAAATAAAGATAATAAACGTAGGAATCTTTTGGGAACTTTTTTTACGATAGAAAAACATAATAGTATTGACTGGAGAAAGAATGAGTGAGAGTTTGATATGTTTTCGAATCTGACGGTGTCGCAATCATATATCACATATAAAGACGGGCCACCGATAAGAATATGAAATATCCACCGATTTTGAGTTCACGAGACCAATAATAGAGATACTCATTTGCTAGAATCTTTGAAACTTAGACGCAGCGAGATAGGTATTAGTGGCTGAATGACAACATCAAAATTATTTGTGTTTATTTTTTTGTTTTGGGTTTTCCGTTGCATAGTTTTGAGTTTTAGCTTATTATTGCTACATATAGTGTTGTTGTTTATTTGTGCTAAAAATTAGGAATACATTTCAATGTTTAGGATAGGCATACGTTATACAGGGTTATCCATTTCGTGGTTGGGAAAGTATAACCCTGACATTTGGCATCTGTTGGAGTTAAATGTCATCCAAAGCGTATTATTTCTAGTTGAAGATTTGGCATTTAGACATATAGATCGTTTAACAGTCGAATAATGCGTTGAAATTATTAAATTTTACTCTAAAAATGTTGATTCTGCTGTATCAACATTTAGGGGTTTGCGAGCCGATTGCGGTCGACATAATCGACCTACAAAGCAATCAAATTCGAACACAGTGAGAAAATTTGAAGAGACTGGATCGGTTATTGATATTGCAAGGCCTGTGCATCATCGCAACATTCGTTTTGCTGAAAATATCGCTGTCGTTAATCAAAAAGTGGAAGAAGACCCGAATTTGTCGATCCCTCAACGTGCTCAACATTTGGGCTTGTCTCACGGCTCATTGTGGCGGATTTTGCATTTGGATTTGCATCTCCATCCGTTCAAAATCCAACTCACTCAAGAACTTAAGCCTCAAGACCATACACAACACAGAATGTATGCGAATTGGGTGATTGAACAACAAGCCATTGATAACGATTTTTCGAACAAAATTTTCTTTAGTGAGGAGGCTCATTTTTAGCTAAGTGGTTATGTAAATAAACAGAATTGCCGCATATGGGGCTCTCAAAATCCTCAGGTGATTGCAGAAAAGCCTTTGCATCCGGAAGAAGTGAGCGTTTGGAGTGCATTATGGTCTGGTTGTGTTATTGGCCCGTATTTTTTTGAAAACGATCAAGGAAGGGCAATTACAGTCAATTCTGACCACTATGGGCGGATGTTAACCGATTATTTTTGGAGAAAAATTGAAGATTATGATCTAAAGAACATGTTGTCCCAACAAGACGGAGCCATAAGCCACACAACACAGGCTAATGGAGCACTCTTGCAAGAGAAATTTCCAGGACGCGTAATTTCGAGATTGAGTGATGTCAATTGGCCGGCAAGATCCTGTGACCTAACACCTTTGGATTTATTTTTATGGGGCCATGCGAAAGATCGTGTTTACGAGAACAATCCTTAAAATCTTGAGCAATTGAAAACCAATATTCGTGAAGTTATGGCCGAGATATTGCCGGAAATGTGCCGAAAAGTCATTGAAAATTACCTCGAAAAGATTGAGGCCTTTAAGAGGTCTCGTGGAAGGCATTTGAATGATTTCATGCTTCACGTATAATGGCAAGATTCAGTCTTAATACTGAATACAAAATTTTGTTTCTTTCTGAATATTTTATGTGTTTTCTTAAGCTTTACTTTCCCAATTGTAAAATGGATAACCCTATATTTATCAAATTGGGTTTAGAAATGAGGTTTAATGCTTAGGTTAGGAATATTGTCATAGCATTTTTTTATCAAAGGTAGTTGAGTGGGGTATCAAATGAAAGGTCTCAATCAGAACTTTTAGAATCTGAAATGAAAAAGTCATTTTTTTAATTAGGAGGTCTAGGGGAAAACAAAATGTACCAAAAATTATAGATTATAGAAAATAAAATCAGATGATACGCCAACCGTATTATTGGGGAATATAACGGTGGGATAGATCAATTGGTCACAGTCAAGCGGATACTTGAGAAATGTTTGGAGTTAAACTTAGACGACCATTAAGTCTTCGTTGACTTTAAGTATGCATACGACAGTATCGATAATGCTTTGCTTTGATATCCCATCCAAATCAGTCCATCTTACAAAAATCACAATGAACTCGACAACCTCCCAAGTCGTCATCAATAACCGACTCACCGATGCCTTCGACACAAATATCGGAGTGAAGCAGGGAGTTACGCTTGGCCTATTGCTATTCAATTTGTCTCTAGAAAACGTCATAAGAAAGCTACTTGTTGATGCAAGAGTTACGTTATTTTACAAGTTGAACTAAGCGGTAGCTTATGTGGATGACATCAATATTTTGTCACAGTCATTCAGAAGCACCAACAAACTCTTCTTGAGACTCGAAAGCGAAGAAAAACTAGTAGGGCTACAAATAAATGAGAATAAAACAAAGGTCATGACGCAATCGGGGAAAAAAACCACAAATTCCAAAAATATCACACTTGTCGAATACAGTATGTGTATTTAGGCGCAAAAACTATGAGACTCCGTAATGAATACAGTGAAGTACGCCGAAGAATATAGCTTGTAGATAAAATATTTTTTTTTCAACTTTGACCATTTGGAAGACTAGCTGCATACAAAGAAAAAAAATTCTACAAACGAAACCAGTGATAAAACCTGTGCTATGCTATGGATGAGAAATATAGACCCTAACCAAAGCATCCCCAAATATATTGAACACCTTCAGAAGATGGGTCCTCAGGCCAATAAATTGAGCGAAGCTAGACGAAAATCAATAGCAAATTCGATACAACCATGAATGAATGAATGATGAAATTTTTGACGAGCCGGCGGTCTTAATGATAGTAAGGCTCCAGGAGTTGCAATGGGTTGGCTGCTTAGATTTCGAAATTGGAGGACGCAGTAAATGGAGCTAAGAGGGGCTGTAGTGCTACAAAGAAGAAGACGAAGCCTCTTTCAGTCTTCCAGAGCAAGGTGTGCCTTGAGTGTTAGTATGACCCATTTTAAATTCATCAAACCAGCAGCTTAAAGGAGCAGATGTGTGGAAAAATTTTTTCAACCATTGCAATGATTATTCAGACCGGTATATCATCAAGAAACAATGTTTGATTAAGATGCAATATTCATATTTTTTCATGTTTTTACGAAGAGGAAAGTAGCGTCACTGTAACGACTGTAGCTTCTAAATGAATGCGCGAAATGTCATGAAACTTAATACACAAACTAGCAATGGATGAGTTTTTTGAAATTAATTTTGTTCATTTTCCGGTGTCACAACCCATTGAAAAATCCCGGAACTTATCAGTCCATGAAGTTTTTGCAGCTTCAGTTTGTACATACTTTCCTTTTCTCTTTCAACAATAGAATTGAAATTATTAAAGTCAAGTGAAGATTATTGATAATCATGAATTCATTTTTGTTTGTCGAGTGATAAATTATTGTCTCTTATTTATTTTGAATAGCCCTGTGATGAGAATTAAGGCAAACTATGAGCAAACATGAAACATGAGCCTTTTGAAAGTTACAACCAACTTTTACCGTTTAATGTCATCCTATTAATTTTCCTATTTAAAATAAAGAGCACTCGCTACGTCGATTTATCTAAAAAGCAAGCCGCGATATTAATACCAGCAAAATAAACCTCTGCGGTTTCATTTTCAAACGTTCATTCATATTTTGATTTAAATTTAGCTCTGATGCATATCGTCCTTCACATTTTCAAGCTAATCTCCAGCCATCCGGAAAATATCCCTAAAATACTCGGTGGCATAATCAATCTCAAGAGCCTTATTAATTAAACTTCACGCTGCTACAGATTTCATTTGCCTTTATAAATTACATAACATGGACAGGTACTTTATAAATCATGTGGGTTGCCGAGGTTGTGATTTCCGCATATTCGCATCAAACCCTGAGTAGCAACTTCCCCTCGCTAGACTGCCAGAGAAGCAGAGTGACTAGCGTCGCAAATATGCCAGTAAAAGGGGCTCGTATGGAATGTGTGGATGACCAAATTAGTTCAGCCACAAATGTGGATCAAGTTCTTCCTACATGAGCGCTAAGGCTAATACAAACCCATGTTGCCTTTTTTGAAGCATGTGCCTAATTACAGGATCATAACTAGGGTTACTGATTGAACTTTATTTCGCGAGGGATGAATTTATCCTTGAAATAAATACGAAAATGGCTAAAAACGCCAAATTCTGAGTTTTGTGTTGCCTTGTATTACTATAAAAATCCTTTCAATTTGCTTAGAAGCTACTAAAGAACTTTTTGAGGTTATTTTAAAATATTCGGTTTTCATCCTGCTAAAACTTCCGGTAACACTTCCTTTCATATCTTTGTAATCGACCCTACAGCACTCGAAGGAAGCTCTCAACCGACGTCCGGTTGTCCAGTTAGGCCTTTCTGGACAATAAATGTCCAGTGATTATCCACCGGAAGAATTGTTCTAGGGCATAGCATCTGCAAGTGACACATATAAATTAGACACGCGATAACTAAATATGCGATTTAATTAAGTGACTAAGTTCCACTGATAACTTTTTCGCGCACTCTTATATATTAACCGTAATTTATCTCATTTTAATAACCACTTCTTCTGCAGTCGTTCTTTTGTTACCTTGGAATGGTATTATCAGCACTGCAGGACGTTACAATTGCATTTCTACAAATAGATATACTAAGAACACTGTTGAATGGTATTCAAAAGGAAGTCCAGTTGTGAGTATAGCAAGCTTGAGGGAAGAGAACGGAAGGTAAAGTTGCAGGATTAAATAGAAAACGGAAGGGCTTGATGATATTTTAAGTGACTATGCGATAAGTTTTCTTTTCTTGAGAATGGTGTGATTGCTGATGAATTTTGCATAAGATTTGAAAATATATTGGGACTATTTTGGGGATTTTGCTTATTGATAATTTACGGGTATACTGCTTTTTCATTTACCATCCAAAAGAATGACTGGTTTTCTTTCAAACAAAAATAGAATTTCATGAAAATGTTCAAAAATTTTTAATAGTTTTTAATTCTGCAGGAAATTGTCATTGAATTTTGAAAATTATTCACATTATAGAAAAAGCGTAGTAATTTATCAACTATTTTCACATAATCTCTAGATTGTCTGAAACCTAGTTTAATGAGTTGATTTATTAAGCCTCAAATTACGTTAAAACCATTTATTTTGGCGATAATCCTAAGTGGGCTAAAAATCCGTCAGGCTGCAGCGCTCGGCTTCAAACTGAATGTATTAGTAATTTCATAAAAAAACAGGCTTGGAAATAGGTTTGATAGTTGAATAAGAAAATTTCAGTAAGCAGGAGAGAGCTCTTACCAGAAGGGCTTTATATCCATCCTATGATCCAAAACTCTTTTCTAATGATATATTCAATGACTTGAATAATGAATCCATTAAATATATAAGAGACGGTTCAATTATATATAGAATATCAAAGATTTTTTTTCTGTGCGAGGGCACAACCTTCATATAGAGACCAGTGACAATGTTAGTAATCGATCAGTCCACCTAGGCAAACTGCTCGAGAGATATTCACGAAAACGACAATTAAAGATGAACACTGATACAATATTATGCCTCCTTATCTATATGTTGATAAAATATAAATGTTGTCTGCAAAACAAAAATTAAGCCGGGCAAAGGGAAGAATATGTATTTATTTTTCTATTCTTTCAATTTTTGATAAATTTATCTTTTAAATTCTATCCCCGTTCTTCAATGATTAATACGAAAAATTTATTAAATTGACACACTGACAAAAATAAGAAGAAACATTTTGGTTTTTCCGTTTGGAACCCCAAATAGGTATGAGGCCAACCAGATTGGCTGGTCAATCCACTCATGAACCAGCCATCAGTTGAGCTTTCCCCCTTCCAAACTGATATGGACCAAGGCAGTAGTATTGGATTTCGATCCGGTTTAGAGGGGTTCCTGGGGCACTGTAACCACGTGGTTGCCCCACTCTTATTTGAGGGCTGTGACCGTCATCAGCAAGGACGAGATCATTTTACGTATCATGTGCGACTAACCAGTTAATCTTCGTCACGTTTTTCTTTGTGATCCCTTTTGGCAGGCTACTTCGGTCATTGCCACCTTTTTCACTAGCCAATCGATTTTTTCTTTTGACTTCAGTCACCTGATAGTTCGTAAGTGCGAAAATATTTTGTAGTAGGCCTTTGTGGTGTGGTTAAAACCCACCCCATGACATCGCAGATCTAGCTTGCCAGCAAATTTACGCGTCCTCAGACCAGGCCATTTCCAGTGTAGTACTAATTCCACTCACTGAGGCAGCATTATCTTATAACATCCAATTCTTTCTTAGCACTAGACAATAGACAACAGCGGATTGATTTTACTACTAGCAGAGGCTTCAGAGTAAGCTCCAGCTACTTACCGCATTGAGACATCTATAAGAGAACGTGGGCGTCCTCAGAGGGTCACACATTCAACCAGATTGACCATGCGCTCATACAAAAACTTCATTAGAGGACGATTATCTGCTTCCATCTCTTTCAGAATGTGCTTGATCCTGCTTTCCATAGCAAATGATATGTTCAAACGGTTTGTGTTCCCTACTTCACCTAGTTGAGCATGCCAGTCTTTTCCCGAAGGCTCTGCTCCTTGCACTTAATATCCCCAGAATGTTGCTGTCTCCCAGCAAAACTTGATTTGTAGTTCAGACTAGTGGCCTTCTTTAACCCTATTTTACCACAACCAAAACAGTTTTAGGGTTTGCTACAAGTCCTGAAGGTGTGTCCTCTCTTTCACAGTGCCAGCAGTGGGGATTTCAGCCATCCTGTTGTAACGCTGCCATTCCTCGCTCGTTTGTGGCCTCGCTTTACGCCAAATCTGGCTCAAAGAGTCATTGGTTCCAACGACTTGGAGATGGAACAAAGGACTCAACTGCTGTTCTCATTATTTTCAACTTTCTCCCCAGCTGAACGAGTTGCGCCAGCGAAAAAATCGACACCATAATAAGTTAGGTCTGGTAGAAGAGTGCTATATTTTTCTTAATGCGGCGCAGCTTCTTTTTTTCCGTACATGATATGTTCAGTCACCAAAAGAGGCCTTCTTTTGCATTCAAATATATCCCAATTGGCTCCTCCTTCCCTTGAGTTCCATACCAGACTTCCTCTAATAGTTTGTCATGGTAGCGAGAAACTTCATGCGAAGCTCCTTCTATATGTCATCCCAGTCCTTGCAACGTCACTTAATTGACCTAATGTTTTCACCTTAAACAAAACTACGGATATGTGGAATAAATGGGCGGTTGACACTCTTTCAGTCTCTCGCAGCTCATTCACCCTAGTCAGGAATGAGCTCACTGAGCTTGAGTCTCCCATGAACTAAGTCTCCAGCTTGATCACATCTTGCTGTTTCCAATATAGCCTCTCGAGGGGTTGAACATGTTGGTACTAGCATTCTGTTCATTTCTGCCACTATCACAACTCTACGGGGCGGGTGCTGCAACCTTTGCATCTTCCGAATCCTCCTCAGCTTTGATAAGAAGCTCACCCAGTTTTATCATCAAAGATGATCTTAGCCACCAGAGAGTCCTGTTAGCGCACTTGGAGCCATTAAGCTTCATAAATTTTTACGTTTAAAAGAGGAGGGTTGGCAAAGGGAATTTTTTGCCCATCGGCTGCTTGATTTTGTTTATGTTTTATTTAAAAGTCCTTTGACTTCCGTCGAATTATGGCACTAGTAACCCAAAAACCAAAATACCAAGGCAACATGTGCACAACAACCTACGACTCAAGCGCCTACTTTACATTGACAGACCAGTATATATGTGCAATCTGTTTTTATCCAAATATAATAATTTTTGGAACTTGTTTGCCGCGATCTTAGTTATACTCGAAAAACGGAATCATCTTCACGATGTACGAGTATGTTAAGAGAGAGTAAAGACCATCTTCGTTTAAATGCTCTTGTGTATAAGGTTCATTTTATTTCAGTTGATAAATACCAACTGTTAAATGTTCCAGCTCATCCCAAGTTAGGCGTGGAAAATCTTGAAGATCTGTTTCTCGCTTATCTTTTTTCTTTGACTAATTGTTGTGAGTATTAAGGGCTTATAGCCAAATCAAGCAATCGTTTGGTAAGTATTTCATCATCTTTAGTGTTTTTAATTCTTGTAGGAAGGAATTATTGATTTCAAGGCAATAAACGAACGGTTGTGTGCGATCCGTATAAAAGCGAAATACTTCAAAATCTGGCTGATCAATGTTCACGCCCTGACCGAAGAAAAGGACGAAGAAATGAAGGAAACGTTCTACAATCACTTGAAAAGACTATTTGACTCATTGCCAACAAACGGCACAAAAATAATTCTGGGCGACTTCAACGCTAAGGTTGGTAATGAACTTTCTCATCGGGGAATGACTGGAGGATATAGCCTCCACGATGAAACAAATGACAACAGCCAGCGCCTGATCAACTTTGCAGGTAGCAGAAATCCAGTCATACGTTCGACATGGTTCCCAAATCGATGCATTCATAAAATGACCTGGGTATCATCGTATGGCAACACACAAACTAGATCAATCAAGTTGTGATCCAACAACGTTGGGCCTCGAGCATACTTGACGTTCGTACATATCGAGAAGCCAATTGTAACTCAGATCATTACTAGACTAAATTAACCTGTTGATGGTGTATGTCAAAGACATATTCGGCGAAGACCAGCCCGCTACAAAAATTTGACACAAAAGGGTCCAAACGGCGTATGTGGCAAAAAATTTCGCGGAGAACCTTGACAACTAGCTGGCTCCCATCTTATCAGACGCATCGTTTAAGACGAGCAACGAACTCTGGATTTAAGTGAAAGCGACTATTAAGACCATCGTAGAACAGACGATCGGACATCAAGCCCGGCGCAAGAAAAATGATTGGTTCGACTAGAACAAAGAGAGAACACTTTGAAAATCTCAGAAGAGAGAGAATTAAGAAACGAAAATACTATGACGACCAATTGAGAAGTATAGATGTAAGTTTGGCGAGCAAGAACACAAAAAAGCATACAAAGTAGTGCAAATCCCAAAATGTAGTTATCAGCCCAAAACCAGTCCCTTTTATCTTTTAGGACTGCCCGAAAATAATGTGCCATCTGATTCCATATGTGAACTGATTCCAGCATCACTGAAACTTTATTGTCCAGGGTGGGTTCTCCCGTCTCCCAGTAGAGGGCCCTTTGCAGCCTGTCCCATTTTTTGCACGCAAAAAATGTGTGGTAGGCATTGTCCTCCTCTCCTAGGCAATACCGATAATTGGGGGACCATGACTTACCATGCTTGTGCAGGTAATACTGAAAACAACCATGCCCGCTAAGAAACTGGATCAGATAGAAATCAGTCTCACCATGCCTTCAATGAAGCCTTGAGTCTCACATATGGGATGAGGCACGCAGACCACCTTACCTGCGTGCAATTCATCTAGGACTACTGCCAATCGTTGAGTGAGCACTGGCTCTCTTCTTGGACAACCATCGCCCTCGCATCCTGATTTCGAAGCAGATCAATAGAGCGGCACTCTCTAGCAAGGAGGTTGACAGGTATCACGCTTGAGATGACTTTCACCGCCGAATCAGAGACTGTCGGATACGAAGATGCAATCCTCAGCGCTAATCTTCTCTGTACCTGTGCCAGGCGTTTTCGGTATGCCTCCTTACCTCTGCTCCGTACAGTAGCACTGACCCTACAGCGCTCATCAAGGGGTGTCTTCTTGATGGGCTGGGTCCCCCTACGTTGGCCATAAGTTAACTCAGAGTCGAAATTCCCGAAGCAACCTTCTCAGCCGTTGCCCTGTTTTGTTCAGAGAAACTTATCTTCGGGTTGATCAGCAGCCCCAGGCACTTCACCGGTGGCTTCGACTCGATTTTATATCTCCAATACTGATCATCCTTACTCTAGGGATTCTCTTTTTTGTCAAGATGACCACTTCGATTTTCTCCAGTGCTAAACTGAGCCCGCGAGCAGTCCCTCACTTGGCGCATTGGCATACCTAGCCTAAGTTGCGCCTGTTCAACGGTGCGTTCAGTGGCCAGAGCCACAAGATCATCCGCATAGCCGACCAAGCTCGATTCATCCGGCATCTCAAGTCTCAGTAGCCCGTCGTAAGACACGTTCCATAGGTCCGGACCAAGGATAGATCCCTGAGCAACACCCGGTGTAATTTCCATCCCTTGTTGGCCCTGTGTTGTGTCGTAGAGCAGGCTTCGGTCCTTTAGGTAGTCCCTCAAAAGCCGCATTAGATATTCTGGAACTTGAAAAGGGATTTCCAGCGTATCCAGAATATCTACCCATCTAGTGGAGTTGAAGGCGTTCCTGATGTCGACCATCACTTGGTACAACTATATGCCTCTGCCTTTTGGACCACGCTCACCACCTCTGCAATCGCATCAATGGTAAAGCGTCCTGCTCTAAAGCCGTACGATCGAGGAGATAGGTCCCTGGCAGCACGAATTGCGTCAGTGAGTCTTCCCTTGATGAGTTTCTCTAGCGCCTTCTCAGGCATGCCCAGCATGCATGACGGGCAGTATGCAGACGGCAGTCCAGGACTTCCCTTCCACTTGCTGATCAGCATGAGCCTCGTCATCTTCCATCGTATCGGGAAAACTCCGTCCCGTAGGCAAGCGTTGAATGTGCTGAGTAGCAATTCAGGACAATGGCGAAAGACAAGTTGCAAAACCTCAGCCGGAACACCATCTGGACCTGGAGCCTTCCTCGCTTTCAATGAAAGGACATCCTCCTCCAGTTCCAGCTGTGTGAAGAGTAGAGATTCTCGACTGCGGTTTCACCATGAACAGCGTCAACACGGACGGGATGAGCGGGGAAGAGTGCCCACACTATCTCGTCCATCTTTTCCGCATCATGTATGCAAGGCTTCCGCATGACCAGCTTGTAGCCAAGGTCCCACGGATTGTTCATATTATCCACTAGATCTTGCCAGTAGCGAGCCTTGCTATATGCTGCCACCCGGTTGCATACCTTGTCACGGTTCCGCGCCCGTTGAGCCTCACGCTGAAGCTTGTGACACTCCCTTCACTTTTCAGCAATTTCAGTTAACCACCAGTACACTGGGGGCTTGCCATGCCAGGGTTTCCAACGGGGCATAGAACTACAGCAAGCAATCGTAATTTCACCACGTCTTGAGCTGCCAGTTCTTCCGTCCCCTCTGAAGCTCCCTGCAGCGGCTCACCGGCTGTGAGCACCTTGACGAACCTCTCGACGTCCATCCTTCCGATGTTTCATCAAAATGTAGAAAGCGGAGAGCACGCATCACTGATTACAAGCAAATGCACTGATGATCACTGGCTGAGTAGTCCGCTAATACTTTTCAATTGTGTATCCTCCGTACTAAAGACTCTGAGGCGAATGTCACGTCCAATATGGTTCCCTCACAGACAATACGACGGAAATTTGGCGTATTCCTGGTATTTAGTACGACAAGCACCATCCTGGCCACAATTTCTAGGATTAGTTTTCCCTGTGGATCTGTTTGAGGCATGCCCCATTCGATTGCTCTAGCGTTGAAGTCTTCCCGAACGAGCAAGTTCCCGTCTGTGTTCGAGATAGCGCGCTCCTAAGCATTAAGCTTGGCTTGGAAAGATGATATCGATTCGTTTTGCGGTAGGTACACACTAAAGAAAGTGGTCCATAAGCTTTGCACCCACACGAAACCATCCCCCCACCCATAACTCTCCGCTTGGGAATCACTGTTGCGAACCCAGATGGTGGCAGTACCAGTTTCGTCAGGATACCATAATGCAGGACTTTTATCAAAAAGTCGTCTTTCATGTCCCTCGCAAACTGCCTAAGCAGATTTTGGGTGGTTGAACTGCGGTGTAGATTAAGCTGCAGGATTTTGAAGGCGTTTCTTTGTGGCTTTCATCACTCCTTTGTAAGTTCTGTCTGGAACCCGTAATCTGTTGCTCCACGCCCATCAACTGCCTTTTCCTTCCTTCTGTTATCCCGATCTCCTTTGATTGAGCTAGACGCCATTATTTTACTGATTTTTAATGGTGCAGCTGTTTGCATGTGGCCTTTAGGTTTCACCTCCAGCGCTTCTTTTCCCTTCTGTTTGTCTTCGGCCTTAACCAGCTCCTCCGATAATACTCTATGCGGTCTAAGAGCTCCTCCAGTTCAAGGAGCGCAACCTTTACTGCTTTGCTGATTTTTGGGGAGTCGCATTTAGATTGTATTCTTTTCAGAACAGCTCCCGCTATTCGGAATAGCCTTTCTTCTTTCTGTCACTGGGCGGCAATTGTACTTTGCGACCATCCTTGGGAGGGGTTATCGCGTTTCGTTTCCGAATGCAGTACTTCCGCCACTTTTTCGACGTTGGCAATGCAAACACACAAAGTCGCTTTATTTACCAGGTCACTCGTTTCTAATGCTGCCGCGATCTCTTCGTTGGCTTCAAGATGGTTCCTTATTATGTCGGGACTTACGACCCTTGCATCGGTAACGATCGCCGCAACGGCCATCGAATTCTCAATATTCTTTATATTTTCTTGCTTCGCTCGAACACCTGAAGCGCCCTGCAGAGTTTCCCGCTTTTCCTTTATAAGACGCTCTGTTGTTTGCATATTTTTTTTGCTGCGCCCGGACGCCACAGGAATCTCAGTCTGGAACAGACTGTCTGTGAATCTACGCTTTTCATCCGTCTTCACTGTCATTGTATTATTCGTCATTTTTGTCATCGTTAACGTGGGGGCTGCAACCGCTAGTTGCGTCGCCGTTCTTTTTATTTTTAATTTCTTTTTTTGGATTTTTTTTTTTTTTTTTAAATCTTCGTAGTCCAGATCTAATCAGGGTCGTTACCTGTCATCCCAGGAGGGAACCTCACCGCGCCCTCCATATCCTCGGATCCGTGGGGGCGGTGCTCCCCAAAGAAGGCTAGCCTCCAAGAGTGTTCATGTCGACCGGCATTCCCCCTGCGTGAATTTTCTAGGGTACGTGGGGGCGGAAATCCCCAAAGAATGCTAGTCTGGAAAAGTATTTCTGTCGGCCAGCATTGAGATTTCTTGTTCGGGAAGGTCAATTTCGATACCACCACCTAGATTCGAACTTAAGAGTTGCTGAGCAAGCGGAATGTGCCCTACCTCACTGCTCCCATGGACTACATTATTATGATTATTATTTATTTGGAATCGTCAAATCAAACCGTCTAGCTGGGACATGTTCACTCACTACAATAATATAGTCTGGATCGAACATGTACATGGTTTACACAGTTCAGATCTGTTTAGAATTTCTCACGAATCGTTCGACTTTCTTTAAATAAATATCTGCAAGCTTATTTTTCCATTTAGAATAAAAGGAAGTTATGTGTACAATAACCTTTAGCATGCATTTGTGTTAACATATTAATCAGGAAGTGCAACTACCATAACTGTTGTTTATGAAATACTCATATGTTAAAGTACTACATATTTTCTCTTCTCATTCAAGCAAACATTTTCGTCTACTCATAAAACATAAGCGAAATAATATTCTTGGTCACTTTACTAATTCTTGCCGAACTTGTTACTGCCCACTCCAAGGTCAGAATACAAATTACATCAGTTGACTAAGTGTTGAAGGAGACTTGGTGAACGAACGTTCTATTTCTTTACGTATACATATATAAAACTAATTCCTGTATCAATTTCCCTGTTTGGTGTGCGTTTAGTAAGCAAATGTACAGGATGATTGAGGAATATCTGAAATTGACCACGTTTTGAAAATTTGTCAATATTTGTGTACCAATTTCGGAAATTAGACATCTCCCTCACGTAATGGAACCATATATACAATTGCATATACACATATACTTACATCCTTGACGACAACTCATGACAAACAACGTTTTCGGAAGGATGGGGCTGTGATGACTATGACGATGACAACGATAACGTCAATATTTGTAGATGTGAGACCCTTGTTATTTTGTTACTTGGAAAATTTACAAGCTTTCAACGCACTGTTGATACAATAGACATATTGCTTTTTGTATATTGTTAGTGGCATGTGAATGTATTTTTAGCCTTTTCTCCATTCACAGGCTAACGCAATTGAGGATGTCCTCATTGATTCGTGGGAGATTCAAATATATCTATTTTCGTCTGATTGATATTTTTGCCTTTGTCAATGTTATTGTCATTGTTTATTGTTTTGTTTCGTTGTTTTGTGATGAGATAATAAAAACACGTGCATGAATTAGTAATATATCGCCCATATGAAAATTAATGCATTAAAGAATTTTTTAAATTTTGATTACATAAATTAAAATTTTTTTTTGAGAATCTTGGATGAAAGCTTTAACATTTTTTTACTATCCTTAGTAAAGAATGGAAATTACCAAACCACTGAATATCACCATCGACCAAAGAGAGTACATAGAACCAAATCAAATTTTGTTTTGAAAAAACATTAAAATTCACTTGTATTGAGCATAATATTATTTACCTAGTTATTTATTTACAAAGCCAAATCGAGACAATCATAAAAACACACTTATATATAACAATAATAGCTTATTTTAATGCATCAGTTATCTTTTTTGAAGCTTGTTTGAGATAGAAGGAGAGTAATATTTACTCATAGAATTGGAAATCTTGCAAAACATATTATTTGACTCGTTATCTGCGTACGTGGTTTTATGTTGGTCTTCATAAAGCAAACGCGTGTTTCTTGTACTTTTCATAGTTTCCTTGAACATAAATCTGCTTGATAGAGATGCAACATTTACTATCTTTTAGATGACATCAAAAACAAAATACGATCTTAAAATAGTTGAGATGAGAGCGAGGATAGATTCAAAATATTAAGTGTTTGCTGGTACGACGGCAAGTAAGCGAAGTCCCTCAGGTCAAAAAACTTTACCCAAGGCAAAAAGAATAAATTGTTTCTGGATAAATTCTATGTGGATGCTGTGAGTCTCAAAGCATGGATTCCAAATAATACAGCCATATTCAAGGAGACGGCGTACAAATGAGGTGTACAGAGTCTTGGTAACTCATATGTTTTTGAACTTTACGGCACGACGTTTTATGAAACCAAGCTGCTTGCATGCCTGAGTGAGTATTGTTTCGTATTAATATTTGAAATTCAACTCTCTGTCCAAAAGAACGCTAAGATCTGAGATATGGTCAACTTTTTGAAGTGGAAAATTTTTTAGATTGTAAGTGTACTTAAATACTGAACTCTTCCTCTAGAAGCTTATAACGTAACACTTTCCAACATTTAGATGCAGTTTGTTATCGTTATACCATTTCATCAACGAATTTATTTTGGTTTGCAGAAAAGAGGCATCAGAACTGGTATTGACGGTGTGGTATAGCTTAAGACCATCAGCAGGGGGAATGCTGGTCGACAAGAGCACTCTTGGAGGCTAGCACTCTTTGGGGAGTTCCACCCCCACGTACCCGAGAAAATTTCCGCAGGGGGAATGCCGGTCGACAAGAGCACTCTTGGAGGCTAGCATTCTTTGGGGAGCGTCGCCCCCACGTGCCAGAGGATATAGGGTGCGCAGTGAGGTTCAATCCTAGGATGACAGGTAACGACTCTGATCCGATCTGGACTACGCTTTGGACAACGAACTGCAATTGATGCTTTGGGCTGGCGGATGTGATGGTTTGGACCTATTTGCTTTGCACAGTAGTGCCGAGGTGACACTCAACTATCAATATTGTCTCCGTCCCGGTAAAACCTTGATAGGCCTTGGCGTACGTTCGAAGTTCGCACCGTTGGGTTGTTGGTGTAGGTTCGGTTGAGACGGACTCCCGATTAGCGCTGGTGTGGCTCTGAGCACTTGTCCCCATAAGGTCTTGTGCCAACCCTCGCATTGCCTCGCTATTCTGCAAACATAACCATGGGACCAAAAAGGCGACTACACACACGAACGGAGATAGCGGCTCCGAGGGGGACCCAACAAAACTAGAGCGATTAAAATCAAAAGGCCAAAAAAACTCAAAAAACGAAACAAAAAATAATAACAATGACGACGCAACCAGCTGTTGCAGCCACGATGTTAACAGTACATCGAGAGTGGTACTAACCACGACAAAAACGAAGAATAACACAATGACAGTGAAGGCAGGCGAAAAACGGATAATAGCAGACCGTCTGATTCAGACTGAGATTCTTGCGGCGTTCAGACGCAGCAAAAAAATGATGCGAATGCTAGAGCGTCCTATTAAGGAAAAGGAGGAAGCTCTGCAGGATTATGTAAAGAGCACCGAAAATTCGATTGTCACTGCTGCAATCGTTACCGAAGCAACGGTCGAAGTCCCGATATAGCAAAGAAACATCCTGAAGCTCACGAGGAGATTACGGCATGAAAAGCAACGAGTGACCAGACACCGCGTGATTGCACCGCCAACGTCAGAAATGTGGCGAAAGTACTGTATTTGGAAACGGAACGCGATAACCTCTCCTAAGGGTGGTTGCAAGGTACAATTTCCGCCCAGCGATACGAAGAAGAAAGCCTACCCCGAAAAGCGGGAGATGTTCTGAAAGGAATACAATCTGCATGCGACTCCCCAAAAATCAGCAAAGCAGTAAAGGTTGCGTTCCTCGAACTAGAAGAGCTCCTAGATCGTATAGGGCACTATTGGAGGAGCTGGTTAAGGGCCGAAGACAAACAGAAGGCTAAAGAGGCGCTTGGAGCGAAATCTAAAGGCGATATCCAGATAGCTCCACCATTAAAAATCAATAAAAGAATGGCGTCTAGCCCAATCGAAGGGCATTGGGATAAAAGAAGGAAAGAAGAGACACTTGATGGGCATAGAGCACCAGATTACGGGTTCCAGACAGAACTTACAGAAGGAGCGAAGAAAGCCGCAAAGAAATTCCTTCAAAAAAAGCCAGAAAGTAAAGTTCGCTTGGACGTCCAATCAGAAAAAGGACCTGATGCAAAACAGAAGAGGCAGAAGCCTGACGAAGACCCCGGCAGCAAGTGCTGCTCGTAAAGCCCCAAATAGCCGATCCTACGTGGAGGTACTGTGGGACATCAGGGAAAACGTAAGGCACGAAGACACCAATACTGCCATTAAAGCCATACGACCAACGCAGTCAGGCCACATACTGGTCGAATTCGGAGCAGAGGCCGGCAATAAAGAAGCATTCTGCGACGCAACAAAGAAAGTCCTCTGCCCCACTCGTGCCGATGGCAACGATCGAAATAGAAGATATTGACTACGCAACGGATCTGGCCGAGATAGAAGCGGCCATCAAATGGAGTTCCCTAGCGTGGGAAGGATCAAGGCGAGACTGACACCAGAAAACAACAGCGGACAACGCATGGCCATAGTTGACTTAACCGAAAAGGATGCAGAGCGATTCCTGAACACGGGCAAAGTACGAATAGGGTGGGTTGTCTGAAGGAAACGGCAAAAAGCAACGCCTCTTCAATGTTTCAAATGCCTTGGTTATGGTCGCACCACACAAGTATGCAGAAGACCCGAAAGGAGTTCCATATGTTACAAATGCGGTGAAATGGGAGACACAAGAAAGGAGTGTACGAAGGAGGCACACTGTATTCTTTGCAAGGATGCTGATTCAAGACCTGATTTTGGGCACGTCTTGGGATCAGAAAAATGCCAGGTGTTCCAGGAAGCCCTAGCCAAGGCAAAATCAGAACTCCGATGACCTGCATCCTGCAGCTAAACCTACACCGCAGTTCAACCGCCCAAAATCTGCTTGAGCAGTTTTCGAGGGACATGAAAGCCGACTTCTTGCTGCTGAGTGAGCAACACCATAATAAAAGTCTCGCATTATGGTATTCTGACAAAACTGATACTGCCGCCATCTAGGTTTGGAACAGTGACTTTCAAGTGGAGAGTTGTGGACGGGCGGATGGTTTCGTGTGGGTGCGGTGCTCAGGGACCACCTTCTTTAGTGTGTACCTAACGCCTAACGAATCGATATCATCTTTCCAAGCCAAGCTTAATGCTCTGGAGGGCGCTGTCTCGAGCTCAGAGGCAGGGTGCTCGTTGGGGGGTGACTTCAACGCTAAAGCACTCGAATGGGGCATGCCCCAGATGGATCCGCGGGGAAAACGAGTCCTGGAAACGGCAGCCAGTACGGCCCCCGTCGTACTAAAC
Source organism: Odontomyia ornata (assembly GCA_963969285.1). Classification (NCBI taxonomy): domain Eukaryota; kingdom Metazoa; phylum Arthropoda; class Insecta; order Diptera; family Stratiomyidae; genus Odontomyia; species Odontomyia ornata. Next base: position 278,342,735 of record OZ017741.1, read on the forward strand.
TCCGGAAATACGCCGACTTTCCGCAGTATTGGCTGTGAGGGAACCATACCGGACGTGACATTCGCCGCGGAGTCCTTATGAAGAGTGTGATAATACACACTATATTAAAAATAAACACAATCAGAATTAACAACTCACTCATTCATATTCTAAAACAAATTACCCATTATGATTGTCATTCAAAACCAAAACATGTGACGGTAATTCATTTCCGTACACAAACGCCTTGACATTGAATATAGAGCATGTACTCGTATACATATCTCAGATTACAAGCAATCATCTCTACAGTACATTGCCATCATAAAATGTTTTCACTTTTGCATTGCACCACTGCAAGAAGCACGGCTAAAGATATTGTATTACATTTCACTACTGAATTTTCATTCATGGTCTTGGCGATTGAGTCATTATAATGTTTGTAAATGATAATTGGAGTATGAATATGAAAAATGAGGATTTGTGAGTTAGCAATTCAGTAAATTGTATTGATGACACATTGGTCACATGAAGAAGTCTTGTTCACAAATTAGTCATTAAGGAACTTAGAAGTAGTTAATTAGGTCATAGATTTTGTATTTAAGGCAATGTAAAACTGATTGGAAAATACAGTCGATCTCTGATCGTACTCGAAGCACACTGCTACAATTGGCGTGTCTTTTAATTCTTTAGGAATATCGGCTCTTCGGATGCCATCAGCGTAGCACTTGCGCTACACAGGTATTTAATTGAAGTCCCTTCTAAAGTAAATCCCTAAATCTACTATACATAGTACGGAAGATACCCAACTGGAAAGTATTAGAGGACTACTCAGCCAGTGATCATCAGTGCATTCTGCTTGAGATAAGTGATGCTGTCTCCTGACGTCCTTGCTCTCAGCTTTCTACGGGTGGATGGAACATCAGAAGGATGGACGTCGAGAGATTCGTCAAGGTGCTCACAGCCGATGAGCCGCTGCAGGGAGCTTCGGAGGGGATGAAGGAATAGGCAGCTCAAGACGTGGTGAACTCTACTGTGAGCATCATTAGGACTGCTTGCTGCGCTTCTATGCTCCATCGAAGACCCCGGAACGGCAAGCCCCAGTGTACTGGTGGTCAACTGAAATCGCTGAAAAGCGAAGGGATTGCCACAAGCTTCGACGTGAGGCTCAACGGGCGCGGAACCGTGACGAGCTATGCAACCAGGTGGCAGCATATAATTTGGCCAGGAAATGCCTTCGCAAACTGATCAACAGTAGCGAGGCTCGCTGCTGGCAAGACCTAGTGGACAATGTGAACAAGGATCCGTGGGGACTTGGCTACAAGCTGGTCATGGGGAAACTTGGTGCCCTACGGAAGCCTTGTATACATGACGCGGAAAAGATGGACGCGATATAGATGAGACTCTTCCCCGCCCATCCCGTCCATGTTGACGCTGTCCATGGTGAAGTAGCAGTCGAGCGTCCGCTCTTCACACAGCTGGAACTGGAGGAGGCAGTCCTCTCATTGATAGTGGGGAAGGCTCCAGATCCAGATGGTGTTCCAGCTGAGGTGTTGCGGCTCGTCTATCACCATTGTCCTGACTTGCTGCGCAGCACGTTCAACGCTTGCCTATGGGACGGGATTTTCCCGGTACGATGCAACGTGGCGAGGCTCGTGCTAATTAACAAGGGGAAGGAAAATCCTGAATCGCCGTTTGCATACGACCCGCTATGCATGCTACACACGGCTGGGAAAGTGCTAGAGAACCTCATCAAGGGAAGACTCACCGACACGACTCGTGCTGCTGAGGACCTACCTCCTCGGCAGTACGGCTTTAGAGCAGGACGTCCTACCATTGATGCGATTGCAGACGTGGTGAACGCGGTCCAAAAGACAGAGGCATTTCGTCGCACCAAGCGACGGATCGTCCTGTTGGTGACACTTGACATCAGGAATGCCTTCAACTCCGCTAGATGGGTGGATATTCTGGATATGCTTGAAAACCCAACACAGGGCCAGCGAAGGATGGAAATTACATCGGGTGTTGCCCAGCAATCTATCCTTGGTCTGGACCTGTGGAACGTGTCTTACGACGGGCTACTGAGACTTGAGATGCCAGATGAGTCGCGTTTGATCGGCTATGCGGATAATGTTGCGGCTCTGGTCACTGGACGCACCGTGGAACAAGCGCAACTTAGGCTAGGTATGCTAATGCGCCGATTGAGGGACTGGATGACTGCACGTGGGGTCAGTTTAGCATTGGAGAAAACCGAAGTGGTTATCTTCACAAAAAAAGAATCCCTAGAGTAAGGATGATCAGTATTGGAGACATACAAACCGAATCAAAGTCCACGGTGAATTACCTGGGGCTACTGATCGACTCGAAGATGAGTTTCTCTGAACACATCGGGGCAACGGATGAGAAGGCTGCTTCGGGAATATCTGCTCTGAGTCGACTTATGGAAAATGTAGGGGGACCCAGCCTATCGAGAAGACACCTCTTGATGAGTGCTGTAAGGTCAGTGCTACTGTATGGAGCAGAGGTATGGGGCGACGCTCTCAGCAAGGAGGCATACCGAAAACGTTTGGCACAGGTACAAAGAAAAGGAGCACTGAGAATTGCATCTTCGTATCAAACAGTCTCTGACTCGGCGGTGTGAGTTATTGCAGCCGTGGTCGCCGTCCTTGCTAGAGACTACTACGCTATTAACCTGCACCGAAACGAGGATGCGAGGAAGATGGTTGTCCGTTAGGGGAGACAGCGCTCGCTCAACGGTTGGAAGCAGTCCTGGGTGAATTGCACGAAGGGAAGGTGGACTGCGCGCCTCATCCCGGATGTGAGACCATGGCTAAATCGAAGGCATGGTGAGACTGACTTCTATCTGACCCAGCTTTTGAGCGGGCGTGGTTGTTCTCAGTCTTACCTGCACAAGATTGGTAAGTCACGATCCCCCGATCGTCGGTATTGCCCAGGATCGGAGGACAGTGCCTGTCACACATTTTTTGCGTGTACAAAATGGGTCAGGCTGCGAAGGGAGCTCTACAAGGAGACTCTACAAGGCTGCGAAGGGAACTCTACAAGGTTGCCGTGATGCCCGAATCGGTTGACAAATGGGAGCAGGTTATGCTCGGGCAGTCCTAAAAGATAAAAGGGACCCACAGCTGCCGGAGGCGTTTGGGCTGGGGGATCGCTTGTCTGGAATTTCCTCTTCCCCTCTCCCCTGCTGCTAGGAAAGCGATCCCTCACCTTGAAGGCGCCTCATGGCGTAACAAAACGAGACCTGGCCCGAAGTAATGTGTCAAACGGTTCCAGGTTGACAGGGGAGATGTTTAGTGGGTAGTCCAGTCACGCACTCTGTGAATAAATAGCATTTACCTCCCTAGCACAAAAAAAAAGACCTTCAGCATGCGGGAGATGAAAATGTGATCTAAAATTTCGTACAAGCTGGAGATAGAGATGTTGAATAAAACTAGAACTTCCTTGTGAAACTCTGGAAGACGCAATAATTTCCCTCGAGAATGTACCCTGAGATTTTACACACTGCGTCCAATTATATAGGTATGATACAATCCAACTCAGTAAGGATCCAGAGATGCGGAACTTCAGAAGTTTGGAGATCAAAATACAATGATCGGCTCGATCAAAAGCTTTGTTGAAGTCCGTATCAACAGCATCAATCTGGTTACCTTTTTCCATCTCGCAGAGGATAGTTGAGGCAGATTGGTAGCAATTGATCGCCGTTTGCGAAAACCATGTTGCTGCTTATTTGATTGTGGCTCAACCAACGTGGTAAGCTTGTCACATACATTTTTTTTTTAACAACTGCGGAGTAGCTGAAAGTATGGCAATACCTTTATAGTTTGTGATAGTTTTCTTATTGCCACTTTCGAAAATTGGAGTCGAATGAGAAGACTTCCAGAAAGATGGAAATATGCCTCATGATAAAGACGCGTTGAATAAAATAAGCTGAGATCAGATATATATACTCAAAAATATATACTCTAGTGTTACGGGAACCGCAGTCCAAATATTGCTCGGTTCGTGTTCCGTCGTTCCTCTCTGTGTACTGTAAATGACAACATACATACGAAAAGCTGCGAATTGTAATCAATGCATCTGTGGGCACGGTGTCGTATCATGGATAAGCAGAAGTGGGTGTGTATCCATACTCGTATTAAGTATCAAACATATACACACAAGACTTCGCAATCGAACGTACCGCCCAGCGGAACGAATTGGTTACATGCATTGCAAATCGAGTGAGAACTTTAGCTTTGTGGTTGCACCAGTCACAGAGAGATGGCACTAAATACGTTAAACTGTTTTGTTGTTGAACTTTGATCTTTTTTGAAATGGTAAATTTTCTTCATTATTTTAGTTGGTAAGCAATAAAGTCAGCATAATTATAGTATAAAAGAAACTTAAAGACACAAGACAATCGAGAAGTATTTCTCCATTCACTGGCTCAAGGCGTGCGCCCGAGCTTATTCTATCTCAAGGCACTTAGCCCGAGATAAGTGAATAGTGGGATACGTTCAACTGCGTACTCAAGGCATCCGCCCGAGTATCAGCGCCCCAAGGCAGTTATGCCCGGGGCCTGCAGTTGAACTAGTAATTGATTGATTTATCAATCTGACTGCGTACTCAAGGCATCAGCCCGAGTATTAGCGTCCCAAGGCTTTGTGCCCGGGGCTAGCAGTTGGATTATAATCAATCGATTTGCGTATATAACTGCGTGCTCAAGGCGTCAGCCCGAGCAACAGTTAAAGTCTTAATTAAATTGGTTTGTTTTTCTCTGGTAACAAAAATAATTAAAGAATATAATAACTGCTCCATTAACACTCTAAATTCATAAATATGTAAATATAAAACCTCATTAACTAGTTCTTCAATAAATTAATCACTTCAGAAAATTTCATTCATTGATCGCTCCATAAATGCCCAACTTTATACGTCTCTGCAATAAATTAATTATTGAAAGAATTCCCTAGTAAATATGTTATTAAAATTAATATAGCCAACTGAACTTGTTATTATATGACCAAACAAAGAATAAAATAAAACTTAAAACATTAAACAAAAACACTCTTTTACTGATCTAGTTGGCGAGTATAAAGTAGCAGATAAGTATCATACAGGAATATCTCTCTCTCCCCGGGAGCCTTGATGTGTATATAGGATACACATCATATCAAGCTCCCAGCGCATGCCAGTACACATAGGGTGTACGGGTATTGTGTAACACTAGGAAGAAGAGAATCAAGTCCAGGTTCCTTGTTAATATCTAGTCCTTTAATAGCGTTTACGATTTCTTCGCTTGACAAACTCATTTCATTAATAAATGGTGTTATCATTGAATGACAATTTGGTATGCTGGAAGAAGTGGTGGTCGGGTGGAAAACCTCTCGGAAGTGCTCGACAAAAAGGCCGTATATAATTTTAGGGCAAACTGAAGAACTATCACCGTCATACATTGATGTTGGAAATCCTGAAGCTTCTGCTAAGTTTTCACGAAATTGAAAAATTCCTTGGGATTAAAAATAATATTTTTCCCGGTTCAATGGACGTGATGATCATACACTTCGCGAAACCTTATACTGAACTCAGTAGCAGACTCATCTTATTAACTCTTCAGGCTTATATCGAAGCTGTTATCTCTTATTCATTTATAGAGCTTATTCCTCTGATTGCGAAGATGTCGAAGATCGCGGTCAAGCCAGGTTTTAGAAACTTTGATTTTTTTCTTATTTTAGGAACATGAGTTTCAATACATTCGAAAAGTGTCTCATAGAACGAAGAGACAGCTTCTTCTAAATCTAAACTTGAAAAATAGTTCCAATCAATAGTGAAAGACAAAATTAAATGCTATTGTAATCAGGCTTTAAGAAGTCAAATACAATACAGTCCTTTCACGTTTGAAAAAAAGTTACATCAGATATGGGCAGTCCAACGGAAGAAGCGAGATGGCCTCGCGTGTTGGAGAAAAGGTTGTCCTTGTCATTCGTTGGACCAACACAACATCGTCATAAGCATTGGCAAAAATGAGATCCAACCAATTGCCGTTTTGGTTGGGAGTCAGTCACTTATTGTGTCATTACCATAAAATGCATAGATTGGGTTAAGATCGATTGTGTTTGAGAGGTTTATTGGTAGAAGATGGTTATCAGTTTCTTCTAGAATAAAAGATAAATAAGGCCGGTTAAGATCTCCCAAAATTATTGTTTGATCATGTTCTTCGAGAGGTGTAGCAATAAAATTTATAGTTTCACATATCTTCTCTTAGGAGGTTTCGTCAGATTTTGGTGGAATGTAAAATACCCTTATGTATATAAAATATTTGCTTAAGCGTATTCGAACCACCTAAATTTTATTGGAGATAGCATCAATGTTCTCAGGAGTATGGAACTTTTGATCGCAATCAATACTCCGCCACCTCTGGTTAGACCTGTGAGTGAATAGTCACGATCAACTCTATAAATATTCCAGCTAGTGTCTAGGATTTCTTTGTTAATATAACTATCATGTAGCCAGGTTTTGGTGATCGTTAAAACATTAAAATGGCAGGATTCAGCATCAAGATATAGTTTATTAATTTTTCCTCTCATACCGCTACACTTATGGTAAAAGAGTTTAAAACCATTCAGTGGTAAATTACTGTTAGGAAACATATTTTCAAACTCTTCTTTTTCTTTTCGCAGCATTAAGACATGCTTAGATCTTACATTTAAGGCCTTTGTCTCCAGATTATTATTTACCTGGCCAGCAGAAACTCCATGCTGCTCGTGATATTTAACAAATAGGGGGCGTTATGACCCAATTTCAATAAGTAGGCCCTCTTGCTGAATTAGTACTTTGAAATTCGTTTTAGTTTTACCATCAAAACAAGTTGATTCCGGCTTTTTGAGCATATACAATAAGCAAGATAAAGTCGAATGCAATCAAATAATTTGCGGTCCCAATGTCTAGAAAGTAGATATCTACTATCAAGATTATAATTCATATCAGTAGCTAGCTTTACAGGAGATGGATTTAGTGAGTCAAGGAAACTTGTTATGGGAGCAGAAGTCATAGTGTCTGAAACTCGCGGAACATGGATAATACGCTCAAAAGAAAGAGCCAATGCATCACTATGGGCAAAAGCACAGCATAATTTTATGTAGCTTCAAGATATGAGAAATATATGCTTTTAGTTCAGTCCCAAAAAGGTCGGTGTTTGACTGAGATCTATTTTCTGAGTGCAAGGCAATCGCGTATTCGGTCCCGGTACCAAGTTTGCCAAGTAATTATTAGCTGTGAATGCATTAACGGTTTTTTTGGTGTGGTGAAGTGAATGAACAGCAAGAGTTCCCGGAATTAAGGGAATCTGGTAACGCGATTCGCAACATCAGGCTGTCGGGCTCAACGACGATGATCAGTTGACATCTTGTTCGCTGAGCCTAGTATAGCACTGGGGCACTCCAGTTAACATTCCTGGAGCGGTACCAAGGCCCCTCATCCGTAGAGGTGTCCAACCTTGTATTCGCGAGGAAAGGCCCTCGTGACAAAACATTGGTGACCCCAACGTGATATAAAGCGTGACCCACGCTATACCCGCATAATTCCAACATATATATTTGCAGTGAGTTGAACTCGAAGGCAATTGTGGAACCAAAAGGTCTACAAGAGATAGCCAATCGTCAGGATCAATTGGGTCAATATAAGCCGTCCTAGTGCTAGTGAAAAAGGATCCCTACGGGCGGAAAACTTAAACTTGGCACATGGAAAAGGCATCTAGAGAGTTGTAAGGGACATGGTGTGCGTTTCTTGCCATCGACGAAATTCTTAAGTAAGCCTTGCCTACGGACCATCCTTGCGTACAAAAGGATCCATTATCAATGCAATTATTGCATAATATTGTCAAGAAGGAGGAGGTGGTCCTCCTGCACTTCTTGAGTGTTCTGTTTGGGATGCCGTGAGAAAGCTAGCTATTTAAAGTATTTACCTTTTACTTTCAAATCCGGCAAAGACTTTATGTTGTGAAAAGCCTGCTTTATTATAATTAAGAATACAGTTCAATAAGATCCCTCTTATCTTTCCGTCGTTAGTAGAACCTCTTCTTTGGCCTTGTTATTCAAAGTTTGTTGGACGTTATTCAAAGGTGTCTTTGAAGCATCTCTCAAAAGTACCGATCTTGTCAGATTATGCAGCGAAGAGTTCATTCCCTCGCTATATAAGGTCTTTTTCAATATCGAATTTGGAGTTGATCTATAGTTTTAAATACATCTGAAGATGGTTGCCGTAAACTCAGTCTGCTCTTATAGAAGTTTTTGACTTAAGATTTGATGCGCTTTTAAATTTCATGGAAAATGCTTGTTCTTTTCGTTTTAAGTTTCAAATACTCCTCATTCATTAAAGCTTTGATGATAAATACGCTTAAGCCATTGGAGCATATGCTTCCGAGTTTTTTAAATTCAGGAGTCTCCTGAGCTAGGTATCTGTAAAGTGGGTAACATGGTTTCTGAAAAGGGGCATGCTGGTCTAGACACTTTGCAAAGGCGGATGTTAATGCCGATATATGAGTCTATTTCTGCGCTTGAGTGAATGCTTTTTTCTGCTGGGAGATTTGTAAGCAAGTCTGCCAGTATATGAAATTAAACGGTCAATATTGAGGTGGGCAGGTAGGAACTGGTATATGTGATCTAAGGGTTATGTTGAGATGGAGGCCATGATGGTCCGATAATGAGCTAAATGTGGAGCAAGTGAAAAGAATTTGGGGTCCGTTGAGGTCAGATGATATTATGAAGTTATTTGAAAATTAATTTCCTATAAGAAATGTTGGGACCACAGCATTTGCTATGGAAGCTGAGAGAAGGGCGGCCATATATTCGAAAAGGTGTTCCTTGTAGAATCTGCCAAGTGATTATCTTCGGCATTAAAGTCTCCTCCAAGCATAAATGAGTTGTGATATGAGGATGTTGCGAGGATATGGTTTAGCGTAAATGGGATTAGGGACCTAGATTGTACGGGAGGTATAGGGAGCCAATAAAAAATTGCTAGCACACATGAGGAACGATTTTGTTCAAATGAGATTTGATGGATATCTGAATCATCCCGGAAAAGTATCGCAGCACCCCCGCGTCTGTCATTACAAAGCACATGGCAGTTCGGACTTTGTGTTGAGGGTTAAGAAGGATGTTGGGTTTGGTAGATTTGACCAAATCAGCAACGGAGACCCTCTTATCATGTGAAATTAGGTCATTGATATTTAGAGAAAGAATGGTAAATCTAAGCAAGTTGGGTAGACAGACCTATGCTCATGTCAGAAGGGTTTTGTACTCAACTTACAAAATGCCGTAACCAGCAACGAATAAAATTAAGAAACACGTCATGTTCGAGGATCATCCTATTATTAACTAAGTTGAAAGAATTTTTTAATTCTGAGGTATTTGTTAAAGTTATACCCATAAATATCTCGCTTGATAATTTTTTCAGATTTTTTTAGATCACGGGTGTCCATTTGCGAGGGAGAAAACACATTTTTCATGTATTTCCCCCCCCCCCCCTCTGTGCCCCCACTGAAGCAAAAACTGTCAGTTTAAGAACTGTTTTGAAAAGATCTCATAGAGAACCTTCATTTGATACTCATATCGGCTACCTTTCATGAAATTTTTTTCAGGGGCCGCTCCTTTGTACTGTAATTATCGATTCATGGCCTATTTTTTCGAATCCTAGAATGGCTACAAAGCCCTTTTCCTAGGAGCTCTCTCCTGCTTCTTCGACTTGTTTCAATTGTATGTAGTCATCCTCATGATATCTATCAGTCCTGAAATTTTCATGCAAATCCTAGTAAAGCTGTAGTGTCTAAGTCGGTAAAAAGCGCATATGGCTCCATAGCCATAAGTTTCCATAGTAATACAGGGCACATTGTTCCATAGTAATACGGGAAAATTCAAATCGCTATAACTTCGTTAAATACTATTCGATCTTTATGAAACTTTCAGAAAAGATCAATCTTATAAATAGTAATCTTTTCGCTAAATTTTATTGAATTTAAGGGTACCATTTAGATTTTATTCGAGAAAACATAAAATCGATAAATCATACTATTACTAACAAAGTTGAGTGAATTTCGACTTCTCATGTATTTGTTGTTGTTGTACTCATAAAGGCCTACATTTATGATTTTTTTCAGATTTTTCGGATGGAAGGTGTCCAATCGCGAGGGGGGGTACGCGAAAAGTTCGTACATTTCCCCTTCCCCTGCCCCCCTCGGTACACATAAGGCAATTTTAAGACTTGTTTTGAAAAGATCTCATTGAGACCTTTCCAATGACACCCTACTCGACTACCAATGGTGAACATTTTTTTTTGAGGGGTCAACTCCCTATATGGGGAGACCCCCCTTAAACCCCTTTGAAAAAATTTTTCACCCTTGAACTTTCAAGAGGTCACCACTTCTGACCTTTCCACAAAGTTTCATGGCTGTAGCCTCTATAGTTTCGGAGAAAAAGTGCTGTGACATACAGACGGACGGACGGACGGACAGACGGACACAGGTCGTGATTGCAATAGGGTTTTGTATTTTAGTACAAAACCCTAAAAAACGATACTGTTCCTTTCATAACTGACCACAACTTTAAAGATGAACATGAAAATGCATAGTCGGGTTTTCATTGAACTATTGGGCATAATTGTCATGAACTTTCATGAAAATGATGTGCCACAGAAAACTAAAACGAAGGCGATGGGAATCGAAAAGACGTGAACGAGTGATACGATTAAGAAGGACCTTTTTAAGTAAATTTCTTGTGATTGATTGCGGAGTTTACTTTATGTTTATATATATAAAAACATAGATCTATAAATATGTATATATATAAATATATATATATATATATATATATATATATATATATATATATATATATATATATATATATATATATATATATATATATATATTATATTCATATATTCATTGATGTAGATAAAACACAGCAATTGAAAAGTCCCCGGTGATATACAGATGGCGGTGCTAGTATCAAATTCATATGATTTCTAGTTAATACCAACCTTCAAACGATACGTGTCAAAAGTTGACAGCAGTCCGACCATTAGTTTGTGAGATATTGCGTTGTGAGTGTAGCTACTTTTGTTATTTGAAAAAAGATGGAAAAAAATGAATTTTGTCTGCTCATAAAATATTGCTTTTTGAAGGGGAAAAATACAGTTGAAGCAAAATCTTGGCTTGATGAAGGGTTTTCGAGGTTTGCACCAGAAAAATCAACCATCATTGATTGGTATGCTAAGTTTATGCATGGTGAAATGAGCACCGAAGACAGCGAACGTAGTGGACGCCCAAAAGAGGCTATTACCGAGAAAACATCAAAAAAGTTCCCAAAATCATTTTAAATGACTGTAAGGTGAAGTTGATCGAGATAGCACATTGTGAAAATATCATCTGAATGTGTATATCATATCATACACGAATATTTGTACACGAGAAAGCTGTGTGCAAAATGGGTGCCGTGCAAGCTCAAAATCAATCAAAAACAAAAACAACATGTTAATGATTCTGAGCAGTGTTTAAGCGCAATCAATCTGAATTTTTGCATCGATATGTGACAATGGTAGTAAATGCTCTCGAGGTGCACTTTGTGTTTACTGGTTCCCCAATAATGTAATATTAAATGTCGAGAAATGCTAATAACTGTTAATACATCTACAGTTCTGCTACTAAATCCTACTTACACCTCCTTTGTGAGGACGTAAGAGGGTAAAGGTGAATCTTCCGCACCTGATAACGGAATCGACGTAATAGCCATGCCGCTGGAATGCAGGTTGGGTGACGGGCTAACTCCCCGTCCCTGGAAAATCTTTAATTGTTTTGAGACCTGCAGATAGGCCTCAGAATGGGTGGGACTCATAGCAACGACCTCGCTAACGAAAAAAGGACTATGGCATTGGATCCTGGAATGTCAAATCACTCAATTACCCTGGCGCTGTTAAAGACCTTTTACAACAGGCCAGTCAATATCAATTAAAAATACTAGCAGTCCAGGAAACGAATTGGACTGGAAACGACAATTGTTGAAAGTGGGAAGCCTACTTGGAAAGGAGAATTTGGAGTGGCCTTTATTGTGGGTAGGAAGTTCATAATCGCACGTGATTGATTTCAAGGCAATAAACGAACGGTTGTGTGTGATTTGTATAAAAGCGAAATTTTTCAAAATTTGGCTGATTAATGTTCACGCCCCGACGAAGAAAAGGATAAAGAAACGAAGGAATCGTTTTACAATCACCTGGAAAGACTGGTCGACTCATTGCCCACAAACGACACAAAAATAATTCTGGGTGATTTCAACGCTAAGGTTGGCAATGAGCTATCTCATCGGGGAAAGACCAGAGGATATGGCCTCCACGATGGAATAAATGACAACGGCCAGCGCCTGATTCACTTTGCATGTAGCAGAAATATGGTCATATGTTCGACTTGCTTCTCACATCGACACATTCATAAAATGATCTGGGCACCACTGGTTGGCAACACACAAAACCAACAACAACGTTGGGCCTCGAGCATACTTGACGTCCGTACATACCGAGGAGTCAATTGTAGCTCAGATCATTTCTTGATCAAATTAACCTATCGATGTCGTATGTCAAAGGCATGTTCAGCAAAGACCAGCCCGCTACAAAAATTTGACATCGAAAGGCTCCAAACGGTGTCTGTGGCCGAAAATTTCGCGGAAACCCTAGACAATCAGCTCGCTCCCATCTTATCAGACGCATCGTTAAAGACGAGCAAAGGGGTAATGGGTGGAAGTGAAAGCGGCTATCAGAACCGTAGCAGAACAGAAGTCAGACATCAAGCACGGCACAAGAGGAATGATTGGTTCGATGATAAGTGCCAGAGTGCGTTAGATAAAAAGAATCAGGTGTCCAAAGAATACGTAGATAGGAAAACCAGGACGAGGAGAGAACACTATGAAAATCTCAGAAGAGTAGCGAATAAGATAATTAGGATTAAGAAAAGAAAACACTATGACGATCAATTGAGAAGTACAGATGTAAGTTAAGCGAGCTTTAACACAAGACCAGCATACAAAGTAGTAAAAAGCCTGAAACGTGGTTATCAGCCCAAAACCACGCTCTGTCGTGATGACATCAGCAATATCATCACTGATGAAAGTAAGATTAAGGAAAGATGGGCATCACATTTCAAGAACCTCCTGAATTCTCCGCACAGCTCTAGAACGTCGAAGCCCATAGACGTCTGCAGAGAGCTTCCATTGGCCCCACCAACTCTGGATGAAGTTTGTTCCATCATCAAAGCCCAAAAGAATAATAAAGCGCCTGGCATCGATGACATTCCAGTGGAGCTCATCAAATATGGTGGCAGTAGTGTTCATCAAGCTATTCACAAAGTCATCCAGTACATTTGGCAACAAGAACATATACCAAAAAGTGGAGACAATCAATTATATTCTCTATCCACAAAAAAGATGACAAGCTGCAGTGCGAAAATTATAGTGACATATCACTACTTTGTACGGCGTAACAAATATTTTCTAAAATCTTAGAAAATAAAATCGGATCATACGCCAACAGTATTATTGGGGAGTATCAAGGTGGTTTTAGGGCAGGTAGATCAACAACAGACCAATTGTTCACAGTCAAGCAGGTACTTGCTGGGAGTTCAACAAAGATGTACACCAAATTTTTGCTGACTTCAAGCAAGCATACGACAGTATTGATCGTAACGTACTGTATCATATAATGCTTGGTTTTGCGAAAGGGGCTGTAGTGGTAAGAAGAAGAAGAAGATGTGGCAATGGATGAAATATGGCTCCATCATTTCACTCCGGAGTCCAGTCGACAGTCAGCTGAGTGGACTGCACACGATTAACAGAATCCAAAGCTGGCAAGGTTATGGCATCAGTATTCTGGGATGCGCAAGGTTCAATATTCATTAATAACCTCCAAAAGGGCCAGACCATCAACAGCGATTATTAAATAGCGTTATCGCATCGTTTAAAGGATGAAATCGGTAACAAACGGCCCCATTTGACCGGAGACTTTTCAATTGGCCTGTTATATGCGAGTCTATATACTATATATATATATATATATATATATATATATATATATATATATATATATATATATATATACTATATATATATATATATATATATATATATATATATATATATACATACATACATACATATATATATATATATATATATATATATATATATATATATATATATTATATATATATATATATATATATATATATATATATATATATATATATATATATATATATATGTCTATATATATATATATATATATATATATATATATATATATATATATATATATATGTCTATATATACATATATATATTTATAAATATATATATATATATATATATATATATATATATATATATATATATATATATATATATATATATATATACATAATTTTTTTCTCATTTTTCAATTGAATATTTCTTTTATTTAAAATGGATTTTATTTAAGTTCATATTGTTCACTAATATCTGTGATCTTTCGCTATTTTTTGGGTGGAGCCATTACTCTATCTGTGTAGAACTTCTGTGGTTTATCGGTGTAAAACTTGGCCAAGTGATTTTCACAGCTCCAGCTCCGAAACTAGGTCAGAAGTGGTGACTGCTTGAATGTTCTGGGGTGGAAAAATTTTTCAAAGGGGTTTAAGGGGGTCTCCATATATCTGGAGGTGACCCTTCAAAAAAATTTTTTCTCACCATTGGTTATCGACTAGGGTGTCATTGGAAAGGTCTTAAGGCGCAGCCCCCAGTGAAACTGCAAATTTTGGTAAACTTTACAGCCGTTCACCTCAGAAACGTTAAGGATATTTGTAAAAATTTTTTAGCAAGAAGTCAGAATGAACCTTTGGCTATCGAATCAACTCATTACATTTTGCAAAAAGTTTGTTGCAAAAGTTATTAAATTCAAACAAAATAACATGTTTTCTTTAAAAAATGTAGTAGATCTCGGAAACTACTTAACGTACCAAGTTGATTTAAGCTATCGTTGTTAGATCTAAAGTATTTGCAGTGAATTAACTCATCAAAAGTTTAAAAAAGTTTTTTGCAAAAAATTTTCTAGAACAAAATGTGTAATTTGCACACTCAGAACAAATATCATGCATGCACATTGATTTGTATCAAATTTCCACATTTTGTTCTAGGAAATTTTTTGCAAAAAACTTTTTTAGATTTTTGATGAGTTAATTCACTGCAAATAATTTAGGTCTAACAACCATAGCTTAAATCAACTCAGTACGTTAAGTAGTTTCCGAGATCTACTACATTTTTTAACGAAAACATGCTATTTTGTTTGAATTTAATAACTTTTGCAAGAAACTTTTTGCAAAATGTAATGAGTTGATTCGATAGCCAAAGGTTCATTCCGACTTCTTGCTAAAAAATTTTTACAAATATCCTTAACGTTTCTGAGGTGAACGGCTGTAAAGTTTACCAAAATTTGCAGTTTCACTGGGGGCTGCGCCTTAATGAGATTTTACAAAACAAGTCTTAAAATTGCCTTATCAATACCATGGGCGGCAGGTGAAGGGGACACGCTCAAACTTTTCGCGGACCCCCCTCGCGATTGGACACCTTTCATCTGAAAAATCTGAATTATATATCCATTTGAAATTTATATCCACTTGAAATTTCTCCAACTACAATAATAACAATGCACTATTTTGGTAT
Organism: Odontomyia ornata; assembly: GCA_963969285.1. Taxonomy (NCBI): domain Eukaryota; kingdom Metazoa; phylum Arthropoda; class Insecta; order Diptera; family Stratiomyidae; genus Odontomyia; species Odontomyia ornata. The sequence goes on from OZ017741.1 coordinate 278,358,444, forward strand.
TTTATGGACTTTCCATCGAACCAAATGCTGCAGTTTTGATTTGATCTTTTTTTCAAAATTTTCAGGGAAGATCGGTGACATAAATGCTGTTCATGATTTGAGTGGTTTTATTTAGTTTGAAATGGAGAAACAATTTCCTTTTAAACGAGAAAAGCTCTTTGACATTTTTCTTGATTTTATTCGTTGCTGGTGATTGCATTTTGTATTTTGAGTACAAAACCCTTTTAACATGAGTGTAGATCTATCCACCCAACTTGTTTATAAATTTTTTTCTTTCAGCAGCTACACTGCAATAAGTTTTTTAATTGTACATAGAATACGCGTTGAAATAATTTTTTAATTCAGTGGATGTACTGTATGCTGTCTGATTCAATGACGAAAAATACAAAATCATGGTGAATTTCATTGAAAACCGCGGTTATTGGAGGAGTTTAATCCTGGAGGCCAAAGTCCGCCTTGGGCTATCGTGCGATAAATGATAATGACTTGTTTGTAATAATCTTCATGAAAATACATTAAGAATCTATAGAATGTTATTGGCAGTTTGTGATCGTTTTCATTAAAAATCAACTCAAGTGACAAATTATTACTTTTTCAATGGAACTGTGCATTTCTCAAGAAATTTCATTATACCTGTATATCTGTCTATCTACCGCATGCTTACTTACTTGTTTAGTAGAGCAAATGAAAAGTCGACTTCACAATACAATTCAACAACACTTTTCTTCGAAATTCGATCACTTCAACTCACTTCAACGATATACACGTGTCTAGAAACATTTGCAAATCAATGAGCCATCAAACAATTTTCAATGACATAAGCATGTATCGCTTACCTGCAAGAATGTGCAAGCAGACTGATCTCATGCTAGTGAGCAAAAATTGACTTAGTAATTGACTTAGTAATTTTTAAATAATGTTTTTCTATCCTCAAATTGGGCAAGTTCTGGTTTATAATGTTCAAAGCTTTTCTCGTGCTCATCGAACCTTAGCTCTGCTAATCTGTTTATCTTACCCATATACACCTAAATTATTTCCAACAGTTTTATTCAAAAATTAATTTTGATTGTCTTGCTGGTTAGTTTACTTACCTCTACGGAGTTGTTATTGTGCAAGTACTTGGTGGTTTGAAATGTCGATCCAGAGCCTTGGGTGTAATGCAATAAATTTTTTAAGGAAATTAAGCAGTGAAATCTTTTTTTAGGTTCGAGATTAAGTTGTAATTTTGGCCATTTATATTGACATTTCGCTTTCTGAGGATCTTGATATTGGACCCCCTCTTAATATTTTCAAAAGTGAACAATGGATGTCGATATTTTCTGGATTTTTGTGCGCGGGAGGGAAAAATTTCATAACATTTTGTAAATATCTAGTTGTTTCTGGCCTCGACTACAGGCCCATTACGAAGCCGACTGCAGGCCCATGACGAAGACCCCGGTCGCCGGCCCTACCAACAACGATCAATGTTACTGCAGCTACCTCTCTAAAAAGAGTGTCTTGGTAAATGACCATTTAAGTATTGGCCCCGCATTCTAGTATTGGCGTCTTTTTCTTTAAAATAAGACAGAAAATATGAGCGGCTATTTATTCAGAATAGCATACAATTGAAATAATCAGCACTTAGTTCGGTAACAGGGTTTCGCAGAAAAAATTAGCCCCCTAAAACTACCGTCATTGGCGGGACTCCAAAGCCCATGACCCTTCCAAGGAATGTTGATACTCGTACAACAATTACAATCGGAACGAGAACTTTCAAAGAAGATGCGGATGGTCTTGAAGGTGCATGGAAGCTATGGATGCAAATTTAGACAAATTCTACCGAACGGGTTTCAAAAAAATAGGACGATAAGCGAAGACGTATAAAGAAAAATTGCCATTTTTATTGTTATACCTTCACTATATGCATGCCGAGTTGAAAAACATTAACAGAGACGTTAGGATATATAATATTGGGTAGTCTTAAAAGTATTTTTTGTCACTAGATGGCGTTCGTTGTTATATATCGGGCAATACTAATCAGATTGAGTAAAACTGACATGCGTTTGAAAGGTGACATTTCAGTCTACAATTTTCATGTGGACAGTTTTCTATTTCGTCATTCATGTCAAAAGTTGTATTCATTTGAAAATGAGGGAAATTTCTGAAGCAATTCGTTATATTTTACAATATCACTAGGATCAAGGTGAGAATACATTGCAGGCTCGAGAAAAAATTTATGGTGTCTACGGTCAAGATACTTTATCAAAATCTAAAGCCAAGAAATGTTACGCTCGCTTTCGTTCTGGAAATTTCGATGTCAAAGCTGCACCTCGCTCAGGTCGACCAATCACTGAAAAAGACGATGATATCTTACAAAAAATTGGAGAAGACTGACACGCAAGCAGTCATGACATTGCTAAGAAACTAAATATTCATCACCAAACAGTTTCAAACCATTTGCGTAAGGCTGGATACACAAAGAAGCTCGAAGTTTGGGTGCCGCATGAATTTACACAAAAAAATTTGATCGGCCGAATTTCCACTTGCGATATGCTAATAAAACGCAACGAACTCGAGTCATGTTTAAACCAAATCATTACCGGCGATGAAAAATGGGTAAAATACGAGAATGTCGTTTGAAAGATATCATGGTCAAAACAAGGTGAATCATCACAAACGACTTCAAAGCCAGGATTGACCCAAATAAGGTTATGCTGTGTTTATGGTAGAATTTGAAGGGAATCGTTTATAATGAGGTGCTAGAACCTGGCCGAACACTGAACTTGATTCTGTGCTGTCAGCAGTTAACCAGATTGCAACAATAAATTCAAAAAAACTGGCCAGAATTAATCAATAGAAAGGACGTTGTCTTCCATCATGACAATGCCAGACCACATACATCTTTGATGACCTGGGAAAAATTGAGAGAGCTTCACTGGGAACTTCTGATGCATTCATCGTATTGTCCAGACCTTGCACCATCAGACTACCATTTGTTTCGGCCTCTGCAAAATTTTCCTAATGAAAAAAATTCACTTCAAAAAGGGGCTGTGAAAATCACTTGGCCAAGTTTTACACCGATAAACCACAGAAGTTCTACACAGATAGAGTAATGGCTTGGAGAAATTTCAAGTGGATATAAATTTCAAATGGATATATAATTCAGATTTTTCAGATGAAAGGTGTCCAATCGCGAGGGGGGTCCGCGAAAAGTTTGAGCATGCCCCCTTCACCTGCCGCCCATGGTATTGATAAGGCAATTTTAAGACTTGTTTTGTAAAATCTCATTAAGACCTTTCCAATGACACCCTAGTCGATAACCAATGGTGAGAAAATTTTTTTTTGAAAGGTCACCTCCATATATATGGAGACCCCCTTAAACCCCTTTGAAAAATTTTTCCACCCCAGAACTTTCAAGCAGTCACCACTTCTGACCTAGTTTCGGAGAAAAATAGTGGTGACATACAGACGGGCGGACAGACGCACACATGTCGTGATTGCAATCGGGTTTTGAATTTTGGAACAATGCCTTAAAAAAGAAAACCGACTTCAAAATGCTCCAAAAAGGATAAAATAAATTTTATGGAAACGATGCCATATGAATTTCACCCTATTTCTTTTATATTAGTGCATGTGTTGGAAGTCCTACATATATGTCGCAATGGGAAAATTGATTTGACACTGCTTCCATGCTGATGTTGCATGGTATACTTATTCAAAAATTTTTTTGCGATCTTTTTGGTCTTGTCAACGATAGCCATGCGTTGCCCATATGGTTTTCTAGGAACTGATGAGCTCTCTTTTGATGGTATTTCCTACATTAGTCAGGTTCATGACACAGTCGAATTCTCCTTTTCGATCATTGCCATCAGCCTAGGTGAGGCTACAATTGCGCTTTTGCCGAGAACCTTCTTTAATGCTTCATAGAATGCTTCTTTAATGTCAGGCTCTGCTCTGAATTTAACTAGTGTGAGGCTCAACCGGGTTGATCGTACTATTTACTTTAACAGGAGTCTTAGCGTCTTTGAGCCTTACATTTCCCTTGTTATTCACAGCGCTTCTGCGTAAGATTGATCATTTGACGTTTTACTAGCGGTGGATGCTGCCCAGGTTTTTACCGTAACTTTTTTCTCTCCTGTCTTGCTTCAGGTGTTTTTTCTCACAAGTGTCTCTGCGAACTTTATTTTCTGGCATGTTTTGAAGGAGTATCTATGTGGTTTCCTTCAGTCCCTTTGTCAGCAATGTCTAGCGTCCCACGTTCATAGAGTAGTCTGCTTTAACTTGATCTCTTTAGATTGGGCTAGATACCATTCTTGCGTCGATGTTTGATGGTGGAGTTCGCTATCTGTACAAGACTTAAGGCTTGGCCCTCAGCGTCTCATTAGCTATTTATTCCTCATTAGTATTCAGGTCCTTTTTGGTCTTTAATCAGTTTCTCCGCTAATTGTTTATGCGGTCTAGGAGCCCCTCTAATTCAAAAAGGCAATTCTTTAGAGACCTTTTATGTTTTTTTAAACGTCCTTTTTTCAATTAACTTTTCTTCTTGATATTACTGCATGGCAATTGTCCTTTGCGCCCTTTTTTCTTTGGAAATGATATTGGCTTCCATTTACGAGTACTTTACTACAGCCACATTCTCGACTCTGGTGGCGAAACCAAACTACGTTGCTTCCTTTGTCCGGTCACTCCCTTCTTTTACTGTCATGATCGTTTTGCAGACCTCAAGGTAATTCCTTATTATTTTGACATTTGAGACCCTTACTTTGGTTGTTTTGGTAGTCTTTACAGCAATAATTATTAAATTCGCAATCTTCTTTATATGTTCTTGTCCCGTGCTAACATCCAACACACTCTGCAGGATTCCCCGCTCTTATTTTTTAGGAACCTTTGGCATTTGCATTGGTTGTTATTTGCTTTGTTTAAATACCTCATGAATTTATTTTTGGACAAGACTGGCCATTGTTTTCCATTTTGTTCCTGAGTTTTTGGCCGGCGTTATTTCTGAGAACGATGAGAGCAAGATTGTTAGTTCTCCTATCAGAACCAGTTTTATTTTTGGGGTTTGCTAGCTTCTTCCACGTTCGAGTTTTTGTTTTGACGGCATTTGTGCCAAAAATAGTCTTTGCCTGATTTTTCTGTTGTTGCCTAGTGTTGAGCTAAAATTTTATCGCACGGTTAAAAGCATGTCTAAATTTTTAATTAAATTTACACTGAAGGTATATTGCTCGAAACGCTTTGGTGGTTCAAAAAAAAAAACTTAGGTTTCAATGAAACGTTTCAGATGTTTTGAATTAAATGGTTGCCGTTTTAAAATGAAATCTTGAGAGCCTTAAAGTAAAACGCGTTATGGCTGTGTATCTAATTACATCCCTTTTTCGCCTTTCGTTGGAGTAACTAGCGTACGAGGAATCCTTTGAGCACTTCCTAAATATGAAAAGCTTTTAAGAGGCTAGTATCGTAACTGAGATATTACAGGGCGCCTACGGTATTTGAGGACAGCTTGAGAGTAAAATTAATTAACTTGTATTTTTAACGAAATTTCATGAAATTTCAGGAATTGTTTATACAATGTTAAATTAATATATGGCTATAAAGTTATTCAATAAATTGCCATTAGCAGCAATAATCTCTTCGATCCGGGTCCGGAAACGATTAGATGCCCGAATCAAATGCTCCTTGTTCATATTGGCCATAACGGCATTAATAGCAGCCTTCAGCGAAGAAGTGGTATTATGAGCACGCTTAATGGTCTCACGCTCAACTAGGCCTCATACGTAATAATCTAAAGGATTACGGTCTGGGGAGCTAGGTGGCCACAGGTTCGGTGTTATGTGGTCATGAAAATTTTTGGCCATCCAATCTTGTATCGTCATCGCTTTATGTGAAGGAGCCAAAGTCTTGTTGAAAAATGTATGGTCTGCCTCCGCTTACATTGTCTATCCAGGGTTTCACTACCGTCTCCAAAACCTCGATGTATGCAGCAGAGCTCACTCGAAGTCCTTGCGTAAAAAAGTGTTGTGTATAACATGTCCTTCCTTGCTGACAACACCTAAAACCATAACAGTGGCTAGAAATTTTATGTGTATAACAACAAGAACCTCCGTAGGATTTGAACATAGTCATCTGTCATTTCTGCGATTGGTCTTTTGATCTTGATCAAAATTTTTTTCGTCGGAAAAAAACCATAACATTTTGCGCGCCTCAGGGTGTTTAATTTTGTTTTCAAAGACGTTTCGATCAGAGAACTCTCTGTTCCCGTGTTCGTTCCAGCATGAACTGTTCTTTGACCATTGTGTAAGACTTATACTGAAGGTCTTCGTGGACAACTCTACGAAGAAGGCGCTTAGAAACATGAAGCTCACTCGCAAGGACCCTCATTGGTTTTGAAGGGTCCTCGTCTATGATCACTTGCACTTGCTCTAAAAATTCTGCAGATAGGACAGTGTCAGAACGTTGTTCGTGCTTTTTTCGTTTTGCAACCGATTCTGTAACGCCTCCTGATGCTTTCAATTCACGGCGAACCTTATGCACGAATGAACGGGCGCAATTAAGAAAATTAGAGATCTCTAAATCTGTATGTTTCGCACATATAGCGACGATGACAGCATGTCTCTTCATTTCTTGAGTGATGTTGTAGTCCGCAATTTCTTATCTGAAAAGGAAAAAAAATAAAAAACAATTCTTTAAGTTATAGTCACATTTATGCATGTCCTCACACAGTACGCACCCTGTATAGTTCAGTTTTTTCCCTGTCATGTCTGTGCTGTTACTTTTGTCGTCAGCTTTTGGGCAAAAGTCTAAACTGTGAACAAAGCATTTGCCTGCACAGATTGATAACTTGTAGTTTTGAGCTCGTCAGTAATTAAGTGTTCCACCATTGGAAAATTCTTTGACGACTTGCTGGAGCAAAGCCCACATAAAGTCCGTATCCTAGTTTATTTTATCGTATTAATACATTCTGAAGTACTTTTGGGATTAAGACTCAGAGATAATAAAACTAAATATATTATGCTCCTGTATTTTTCATCAAATCACAAAGTTATATATATCTTGCAATCGGTTCAACTGCTCGCCAGTTTTAAATATTGATCTCTAGGTGCGAAAAATTGTTGACTCAAAAACAAAAGTATAAAAGATTCACATTAATAATCACTGGATCATAATTCTCATCTGCTGTGTATATTAATCCCTATATTTTTTCGTCCATCCACTCAAAACCCCCATTAACGGCATTATTCATCCTACATTGAATGTAATCCTTTTCTCAAGTAACTAAAATCTTCACAATCCCTTTAAATCCTTTAGTAAAAGAAACACAACTTCAGTTACCTTAGTTCAAGTAAAGTTAAATGCCAAATTTTTTCCCAGCGTCCTTTTCACAAACATTTGTTCCAGGAAAAAGAAAAGTAAAATTACAACGTCCTTCATTTCGTATGCAAAAGCAATCAAGGCACCTATGGGATCGCTTTCAATGGAATCTAAACGAGGCTTAGTTAGATTCAGCGTCTTCAGACGACGTCGACGAAGCAGAACAAACATTTTGGATGTTCTAATGAAAAGCTGAAAATTCGGTGGGCGTTAAAATATGCGTCTTGATTCAATTGCAGTGAAAAGTTTCTCGGAGGGTTCGAGGAGGATCAATTTTTCGCGGATATACCGTTGTCGTATGATTGATAATGAACGAATGTCTTCATGCAATGAAGGAACTGTTGGAGTGAAATGTTTTTATTTCGTTATACTAATCCATTGAAAGCTTATCAAAGTCTACAGATTTGAAGAGGGAGAAATATGTGAAATGGGGATGAAAGAGAATGAGCCGGGTTGGCGCAAGGTCATGAGTTACATGGTGAAGGTAAATTGATAAGCAAACATATGTGGAAATAAATCAATAATATCCTACTTAACAAGCAGAGATAAAAAGAGAAAGAATATTTTGCTGAAATAAAATAATTTTAGTTATTCAAACACAAAAATACAGAAGTGAAGTTTCACCAATTTATTAAAACCACCCTAACTTTCAATACAAACATTCCATGTGTCCATTTTCACTTCATTCTCAATCAACACCGCTCCTTGAATGGCACATTCTTTCAGATAATTTTAAATTGAGTTTTGAAACGAAAACTTTCTCAAGGATAAGATGCTTGCTCATTCACTTACTAGTTACTAACTTGTGAATTATCGAAAAAGCAACATTATAGGGACATGGGAGGACTTTCAATGGAGTAAAATAACGAGAGAGATGCTGTAACGCTTGGAGGGAGGTCGACGGGATGGAGTAATGGTAATCTTGTAAGTGAACTCGTCACGGAGGCTAATAGAAATTCAAAACGTAGTGCGGGAGAAGCATGAAAGGAGCAACAATGAAAAATACCAAATACATCGCACAACTAAGGAATGAAGCAAGAGAAATCCTCACTGGTAGCGTGTTGAGCATCTAAAAACCCGACGGACAACACATTTCCTTTATTGGCCAAGTTAATCTGGGAAAACCAGAGCCATTTCAATTCACGTCTAATTGACTCAATTGAGTTTAACAATGGACGAAGTCATTTCTCGACAAAATAGAAACATTTTGCCATTAAGGAATTAGACTCGTACTTTCATTTGGCTTTCGTGGGCAAAGCTCATACTGGTTGCTGCCTTCAAATGTTATTCTAAGACTTTCATTTTTATCGTTAGTCTGTTGATGTCTTTTAACACATTGTTTGCGAGCCGTCATAAAAAGTTATTTTTGTTTATAATTAAGTCATTTTTAATTTTGGTGAAATTTGTCTTTAAAATTAATTTTGATTTACTTATCAATTTCTTCTGATTATAGTTGTATTTTCAAAAACGTACTTTTTCTGATAATGATAAATCATAAAACTGACACATGAGTAACAATTTTTCATTGTCTTTGCAGGTTGACTCCTAAACTGTTCATAAAGTAATTTGTCAGTGCAGTGTAGTAGTTAAAGTGCTCACGTCGCAAGCCAAAAGTCTTTGGTTCAAATCCCATTTGTAGCTATGAGGTTTGTTTCGAGTGATTCTTTGGACAGACTATATAAGCCCGTTCAGTTATGATACGTTATAATGGTTTAAAATCAAAACGTATCATAGCTGGATGGACGAGCACATGGCTAAAGCGTGGTACTTCTCGAGTACCAACATTATTCCACCAAGATAATGAGATACTCTAACTTCTTCTAAGCAGAGGCTCGAAAGGGACGGTATTGCTACAATTAAAATGAAATTTTGAATTTTGAAGACAGTAGTTTTAGCATGTAATGCGAAGGAAATCAGTCAATAGAGGCTAAAGAAACTTCAGCAGCTCATTACGTTTGTAGCATCTCCTGCTACTATTTAGTTACTCACATATTGAAACATTTATAGTTTATTTTGACTAACACTACTTTAAGCAACTTGACAACACTTCAGTAGAGGATGTGTACTGTATTTGAGGACATGCATAAATGTGACTATAACTTCGCGATTTTTTTTCCTTTTCAGATAAGAAATTGCGGACTACAACATCACTCAAGAAATGAAGAGACATGCTGTCATCGCCGCTATATGTGCGAACCATACAGATTTAGAGATCTCTAATTTTCTTAATTGCACCCGTTCATTCGTGCATAAGGTTCGCCGTGAATTGGAAGCATCAGGAGGCGATACAGAATCGGTTGCAAAACGCAAAAAGCACGAACAACGTTCTGACACTGTCCGATCTGCAGAATTTTTAGAGCAAGGGCAAGCGATCATACACGAGGACCCTTCAAAATCAATGAGGGTGCTTGCGAGTGAGCTTCATGTTTCTGAGCGCCTTATTCGTAGAGTTGTCCACGAAGACCTTCGCTATTAGTCTTACGTGATGCGCAGAGGACAGTTCATGTCGGAACGAACACGGGAACAGAGAGTTCTCCGATCAAAACGTCTTTCAAACAAAATTAAACACCCTGAGGCGCCCAAAATGTTATGTCCGACGAAAAAAATGTTGACTAAGATCAACAGATCAATTGCAGAAATGACAGATGGCTATGTTCAAATTCTACGGAGGTTCCTGTTGTTATGCACACAAAATTTCCAGCCACTGTTATGGTTTTCGGTGTTGTCAGCAACGAAAGACATGTTATTCCATCACTCTTTTTTACTCAAGGACTTCGAGTGAACTCTGCTGCATACATCGAGTTTTTGGAGACGGTGGTGAAACCCTGGATAGACAATGTAGGCGGAGGCAGACTAAACATTTTCTCTCTGTTCCTTCACATAAAGCGATGGCGACACAAGATTGGATGGCCGAATATTTTCATGATCACATAACACCGAACCTGTGGCCACCTAGCTTCCCAGACCTAAGGCCTTTGGACTATTACGTATGGCGCGTTTTTGAGCGTGAGACCAATAAGTGTCCTCATAGTACCACTTCTTCGCTGAAGAATGCTATTAATGCCGTTATTGTCAATATGAAAAAGGAGCATTTGATTCGGGCATGTAATCATTTCTGAACCGGGATCGAAGAGGTTATTGCTGCTGATGGCAATTTATTGAATAACTTTATAGCCATATATTAATTTAACGTTTTATAAAAAATTTCTGAAATTTCATGAAATTTTGTTAAAAATACAAGTTAATTAATTTTACTCTCAAGGTGTCCACAAATATCGTACGCACCCTGTATTGTACGGAATACAATCCCGGAATCCTGAGTCCTGAAGTCCCAGGATCCCGACTATTTTACAGGCTTAGAAATTTAAGGATTTTATTTAGCTAATCTAGGGATTTACAGGATTAATCATTTTTGAACTTTTTATTAATACGCTGCTTGAAAGAGCTCCTCCGCTTTCACCCACAATTTGTCCACTCTTTTATTTTTGTTTATTTAACTTGTCTAGTTTTTCCCTGCCAATTCGATTAGTTTTTGAGCGCGGTGACGATCAGGCAAGTTCACGCTGTCCAAAATAATTCGACTAGTTTATGTATTGCCTGACAATCGAGCAGATTAAATGGAAAAGTACAAAAAATAAAAGTTGAAAAGAACAAAAAGGTGATAATCGAATAGATTCACGCTTTACAAAAAGGAAGTTATTTTAAACGTTAACATTATCGTTGGTAGAAATTCTTTCACTAGAATAGTTGGAGTGAAACATATAGACGTTGATTTTTGTTTTTTTTTTACTTTAAAGCTATTGATTTTTAGTTTATAGGCGCAAATGAGATACATTTGTTTGTTTCTAGATAGCATAAACGGAGTATCATGTCCACAAAAAGTGTCTGATATATATTGAGCATAAAAAAGATAGCGATGCTTCATCTATATGGACTTATTTTTTAATTGTCAAAGAGGGGAATACAGCTCAATGAGAGCGTTCTCCAGAAAACACTTCGAGGATCTACCAAAGGGTTACATACCCATCTCCAAGCAAAACATTCATTGACATTAAGCTTGACAATATTGTCAACGTCAAATGCTCATAATGCCGAAGAACCACCCTTAAAACGAAAAAGCAATTCGATCGTGGACTATTTTTGTAAAACTGATACTCTTGACGATGTTTTAGCTTGGACGACTGTTTTAGATGGCTTTCCTATGAGTGCATTTGTGACGTCAAGTGATTTAACGACTTTTATACTATCAAAAGGGTATTCCGACGCACGAAGATGTGCTGCAACAATCCAAAATCACGTGGTTAAATTACAGTCAAAAATTAAAGCGCAAATAAAAGCTGAATATTTTACATTAAAAAATTAAGGAAAAAGATTCAGTTTAAGCTTTGACGAATCGACTTTGAGCTCAAACAATAAATACATGAATATTAACATTCATTCATTCAATACATGAATATAAACATGCCTTCAGCTGAGGCATCTGTGCGAATTGTAGCGCCCTTCTGAGCTACACATTTCTCTTGATTTTGACATTGTAGCAATAATAACTGATAGTGCAAACGATATGCTTAAAGTTGGAAAGCTTGTGAAAGCAGAGCACCAAGTTTACTTTGCACATGGGTTTCATTTAGCTGCTTGCGATTTGTTGAACAAAAATATCTTCTTCTTTGTAGCACTACAGCCCCTCTCGGGCCATCGCTTAACGATAGTTAAAGTATCTCATTTTCATGACCGTACTGATTTTTTCGGAAGTTGGTTTGGTCAGTACCATGCTCCCGTGTGCCTGCTCAGCTATGATATGATCTGATTAAATCAGTACGTATCACCACTGAGTGAACACTCATAGTCTGTCCGAGATTTTGAGATTTGAACCTGGGAACTTCGGCTTATGCGTTCATGCTCTAACCAGTAGACCACACAGACTATGTACAAAAATATAAACGATTCAATTATGGGTCTTAGATCAGATTTAATTATCAAATCAAGCTATTTTCGAGATTTGACGAACAATCGCAATATTAAAAACGTGGTTAAAAAAGTTCGTCAAACAGCTGTTCTGTTCAAAAGATCACCTATGAGGAATGATACAATTCTTCAAAAATATGTACAGCAGGAACATAGAAAAGGGCTAATCTTGTTGCTTGACTGTAAGATGAGATGGAACAGCCTCTTCACAATGCTTGAACGCTTTGTTCTTATAAAGAATATTATTCAAGAAGCTATTATAGATTTGAATAATCCTGAGATTTTCGATATATCTGATTTAGATATCATAAATCAAATAATCAATGTCTTGCCGCCAGTTAAGCTATCCGTAGGAGCTTTTTGTCGTTCTGACACAAATATATGTACGGCTGATGCAACTTTAAAGTTTCTTTTTTGCAGTTGAGTGGCAATGAGTCAATTATGGTGACTAGATTGAAATTACATTTATTAAAACGCTTAAAACATCGCCGACGTAATGAATTAAGTGGCGTGTTAAATTATCTACAAAATCCTCACAATGAGAGTAGTTGTTTAGATGATGATTTAAAATATTTATTTTCATGTCCAAGCAAAGTCCAAATTAAAAACAGATAATTTCATTATTTGAAAGGTTGAATACCACTTTTTGTGTAAGTAGCGAAGAAAATTATCCTAATACGCCAATGGAATCGACATCTTGCAGTACGTCGACTTTAACATTAAAAGATAAGCAACAGCTGGAAATTAACAAAAGTATGAAAACATCAACCTCCGGAGGGTATCAAAGAAACAGACTTTTCAAAATTGATCAAGCAATAAATGGCTCTTTTTCAAGCAACTAATACTCGAGGTCACAATTTGGAACAAATTTATAAATATATGTTGACAATACCTCCGACTTCCATCGCGGCGGAACGCGTTTTCTCAACGTCTGCTTATATGTGTAACAAATTGAGAACTAGGCTTTGGAATGAAAAATTTGATGCGTTCGTCTTTCTAAGATTTTATTTCCGCAATGCAAAAAAGATGTAAAAGGTTAATACCTTAAATTTACCTCGTTAATTTAAAAATTTTAATCGTGATATCTGGAACATATTTTGTTTATTACAGACGAAAATTTAATAAATTGATTTTAGAATGTCGAACATTAATGTGTTTATGGGAAAAAGTAGTTGATTAACATAAGTTGAAGCCAAATTTTGTGAAATAAAGTGATAAAGTATTATACCCATAGAGTTATACACTGGAGATGGCGAGCTTTCATTTCCCATATAAAATATTGAAGTCTCTTAATACATGCTCAATACGAACAAACATTTCATGTACGAATACTCCAATTTTCGAAAGCTTTTAGACTTTCACGAATGAGCTTACGTATGATTGTCCAAATGCTATCATTGTTCGAAATTAATTTCGAAATAGCTAAAAAAGTTCATTATTTTTAAGTTTTCTCTCTTATGATCATACAGCATTTACAATTGTAAACAATGCCTCCAAATATTGTTCAACAAACTTCTTTCTTTTCCATAAAATGTACTAACAACTACGAAGTGCGCCACATTTAAATCGTTTTCGATCGAAATCAACAATTGTGACACCCCTGATTCCGAAAATAATGTTTCAGCTGATGGAAAACAGTCAGCTGACAATTCTTGCGAAAATTCCATAAAAATTCGTAATTTTTTAAAATTTTAGATGAAAACGCTTGTTTCGGGTGGTTTGTATAAGTGATTTCGAAAATAAAGTGTTCAATGTGTAAACATGAGTAAAAATGTGAAAGCGTCATCGAGTATTTTTCATTATTTAGGCAAGTAAAGTGTAGGCAAGGAAACAATTATGTGTCCGGGTATAATTTACGTGATGTTTTCTGTGTCCGTCCAGGTTTTCGGTGCGTTTTGTGAATGAAAACATAATTTCGAATGTTGTGTGAATCGTTCCTGCTATAAACGGTATATGGGAGACGCGAATTTAAAGATTTTCTCGGTTGAAACAGATTTGACGCCGGTCATAGTATTCCGATAACGTGCAACTGAAACTCGCTTGCATTGTAAGTATTTACGCGCTTTTTTTCTGATTTTTATTCCTACGGATTTAAATGAGCTTAAGTTATCCTTAAACCTTCGTGTTCAAGAAATAAATTGTGTTTTTAAGTAAAAGTTCGTAATTATCAAAGTGCAATTGCATGTGAAATAGATGTTCCGCGCAAATGTTGAAGTTATGTCCGTCCATAATTGTGTTCAGATTAAATTGTTGAAAATAATTAGTTTTGTTGTTGCGAAGGTGCTTGTAAAAGTTTCATGTATCGGAGTAAACGTTTTAATTAAAAAACTTTGAAAGTTTTCTAAAATACGAGATCTCGTATCAATGCAGTGCACCTACAATATGGGAGCTGTTTTATTAATTTCGAAAACTGGTCGGTTGAATCTAAAAATGTTTTTCTATGTTTCTGAAGTCGTGGTGATGGGATTGAAATTGTTATTGAAAATCGAACCAATTAATGCAGAAATGCATGCATGGCGGTTTATTGTGAAAATATTTGTTTATTTACCGGGAAACGAAGAAAACCGACTTCAAAGTGGAAATGAAAGGATGAAATGAATTTTACGGAGGTGATATTAAATCCCCATGTAATATCAATAATATAGCACCGCTTTTAAAAAATTTAATTCATCTTTCTTACTTTGGAGTCGGTTTTTGTTTTTTAATTTTAGGTGAATTTCTCAAGAGAAAATTACCTATTGCGTAGAGTACTTTATATAAATATATATGGATATAAATAAATATATATACATATATATATATATATATATATATATATATATATATATATATATATATATATATATATATATATATATATATATATATATATATATAAGATATTAAGACACATATTAAGACACATTCAGACAAAGCTAACGGATAACCTACTAACAGTGACGAAGGCTGACAAAGGACATACAACGATGATCCTAAAAACAACGGACTACGTACAAAAAACAATAGACTTCATTAACGCCAACGGCTACAAACTGGTAAACAAAGACCCCACCAATAGGTTCCAAGCGGACTTACGTACCGCCATTATACAATCCCCACTAATTATTCCTCCTAATACTAAGCAACGCTACATAAACCCGAATCCATGCACACCACCCCTTAAAGCACAACCTAAGCTCCACAAACCCAACATTCCTATCCGTCCTGTCGTCAACTACCGCCCAGCTCCTGCATACCAATTAGCACGGTACTTGGCAACGATAATGGCTGATGTCGTGCACCTTGACAACAAATACGCATTAAAGAACAGCCTCGAGCTAGCAAATTCTACCACTTCTTTAAAATTGACTGAAAATTGTCAACTTTTATCATTAGACATCACCAACCTCTATACGTCTATCCCTGTCGATGAAACACTGGCCATACTAAAAGAAAAACTTTCATTCAACAACAGCCGACGATTCACAGATCAAATACTCAATCTCATAAAGACCACAATCAAACAGAACTATTTTAAGTTCAATAGCAACACATACATTGCCAAAGACGGTCTGGGTATGGGACATCCAATGTCCTCAATAATGTCAGAAATATTCTTACAATCTTTGGAAGAAGTCTTTATACCCAAAGTTGTCAAAAGATTCAATGTAATATTTTACAGACGATATGTGGATGACTGTTTCATTGTTATTGACTCACAAGAAAATAAACAAGACGAACTACTTGCCTATATGAATGAAATTCACCCGAATATAAAGTTCACTATGGAAAAAGAAACAAACGGACAACTCAACTATATGGACCTAACTGTGACACGTGAACAAACACGATTGGACTACAAAATATACAGAAAACCAACCACAACTGATCATACCATACATGAAACATCTAACCACCCCGCACAACATAAGCTAGCAGCGTACAGATCAATGGTGCAGAGGCTTCACTCCATCCCCATGACTCCTACTAACTACTCCAACGAACTAAACAACATTTACAGAATAGCTAATAATAACGGATACAAACAATGCGACATTGACAAACTAGTCACACAGTACAAACAAAAACAGGAACGCCAACCGACGGAAACTCATAAGAACGACCAACAGTGGGTATCGTTAACATACGTAGGCAAAGAGACATACAAACTATCAAACTTCCTTAGGAAATACAAATTGCAAACTGCATTCAAAACGAACAACAACATTGGAAACAAACTGAAGCCAAAACTGAATGACACATCGATATACGAAGGCAGCGGCATATACAAACTGACATGCAAGGACTGCGACATGGTATATATAGGAAGGACAACACGAAAACTAACGACAAGATACAAAGAGCACCTACGATCTTTCTTATACAACAAGGCGGACTCCAATTATGCGACGCACCTTCAAAACCACGCACATGAGCCTGATGCTATGACAAACTCTATGAAATTGCTACACAAACAAAACAAAGGACCAAGACTTGACATCCTAGAAAGGCTTGAAATTTATAAACATAGAAAGACAGACGGTGACATTATCAACGAACAACTTGTTACCAATTCCGACGCAATTTTCTCAGTCCTAGACCACACTCTTAGACGAAAACGGAAACGAGATGAAACAGAACAAACGGACAGCCAACAAGCAAAAACACAAAAACATAATATCCCCCCACGTGGCATAATTGAGTAAGTTACTTCCTGACCTCATTACCCATCCACTAATTACCCATCCGCTAATTACCCATCCGCTAATTACCTATTCGCTAATTACCCATCCTACGACTATATAAAGTCGCTCCCTTCAACCTATCCTTTAGACACTGAAGATGACTCAAAGTAGTCGAAACGCGTCTGCTCACACAACTAAGCAAGGCCCGACGGCTTTTAAAGAAAAAAAAAAAAAAAATATATATATATATATATATATATATATATATATATATATATATATATATATATATATATATACATATGTATGTATAAACATATATATAAACATATATATATATATATAGATATATATATATATATATATATATATATATATATATATATATATATATATATATATATATATATATATATATATATCTGTATATATATATGATATATATGATATAACGAAAATCGTGACGATGCTAGAGGTCACAATTTCGCTCCAATTTTCACAAAATTTCTCGGAAAAGCGTATTGCGTGAATATCTCAGTTAAGTTGTTTAACCAGCTAAATCGGTCGAGGGAAAACAAAATGGCGGCCATTTTAGACAAACATTCGTGATTTCATTTCTGACCAAACCATGGCTCCTATTTGGATGAAATTTGGTACAGAGGTTTGTTGACGTATGCGATGAATTTCACAATAAAAACTCCAAAGTCGAACCGTTCTAAACAAAATGGTGGCCGCTCAGACAAAATGGTAGCCGCTCAGACGTCGAAAAGCGTGTAAGCATTGGATGTTGTTGTTGTGACCAAACTATTCAACTGATGTTAATAAAATTCAGTTCTTTGATAAAGACTGTAAATGTCTAAAGAATTATGTAAAAAAACTAGCGATCATGTCTCCAAAAACAAATTGGCGGCTAGTTAAAGCTAGAAATTTCAAAGGCTTCTGAAAGACCCAATTTTGATTCGATGTGACTGAAATTTATTTTCAAGATAGAAAACAATTAGATCTAAACATTTTGCTATTTTGGAGCACATACATGCTGAAGTTTCAAAATGGCGGCGATTGAAATATGCGATTTTTTCAGATTTTTATGGCCCTTTAGTGGCCAAATTTTCCAATAGATTTTAATGAAACTTGAGATTATGGATGATTGTACTAAGTCCTTGTATTAAGCAAAAAATTATCAAAATCGGATGAAAAATAAAGAAGTCGAAAATTTAAAACCTAATATTTTTCGCTGCCATTTTCATTAAAAATTTAATACTTTTGCCCTGTCTAGAGGGAAGCTGATTTAAATTAGATTGGGCAAATTGACTGATGAGACTCTCAGATTGAAATATTTTCAAAATCCAAAATCAAATGCATTCATTCAAAATGGCGGCCCACAAAGGTCAGAAGGTAAGCGAAATTCGCTATTTTAGTAGCAGCTGAAGTAATGAATGTTTATCATGGAAACATTTTTAATGGCGTAACTTGTATTTATACAACAGACAATTTTAGGGGATTGTAAAATATTTTTACAATGCCCTATTAAAATCGCGATCTGTCTTTTCGTCCGCCTGTCCATCCGTCCGTGCATCACAGCAAGTTTTCTCGCAAACCACACAGGCTAGAATGATGAAATTTTCTACGTAGGTCAAAAGTGGTACCCTCTCTAGCGTTTGCAAGATAATTCCACCAGAATTACTCGCATAATATCAGCACATATGACAATTTTTTGGCTTTCTTTTTGTAGGAAACAATTAATTTTCAAACGCTGGACTCTCATAAAGTTTATCGCCAAGAGTATGATACACCTTATAATATGATGGACGAAATTTCGACCCCAATTTCGAAATTTGTTTCGAGCCTATGTGAGTTATTAAATAGCAAAGGCAAAAGCTCGTGGCTTCATGAATTTGATCTTTCGCCGTCTCCTGTATGTACCTCTATGATTATACCTGATAACTTTATATAATGATAACAGTTGATATAGGTAGAAAAATAATGAATCTATTGTGGACATCTAAGATTAGTTGAGTAGTTTTTTAGTTGCGAGCTTCAAAGTTTTATATAAATAAGTTGTTCGTTTATTGTAAGAGATTTATGCTGATTTGTTTTGTATTGAATTTTCCTGCATTTGCGATGATTATGTAAACAAAAGAAAAAAGGATCGGGATTGAATTCAATAGTATTAAGTAATGGAGAAATCTTAGTAGATATATTTTTCCTACTGGTGAAAATAAAATTTTCTTCAATTACTTTTGAAAAATGATCGAAGATTCCAAAAAAAATTTAACCTTTATTATTAACAACTAGTTTTTGTAAAAATATTATAAATAGTTATTAAATAGTTAATAAAAAACAAAAAAAAAAGGATTTTTAAACCATTACCTATTAAACCATAACGCATTAATTTGGATTGTTATATTCAATGACGAAGATTGTTTTACAAATGGTGACCCTGACGGCTTTATCCAAAAGTAATAATATAAAGTATGAAATCCGCCAAGGCGGACAACACTACCAAATTTTTCAAAAATGTTTCTTACTTTTTATCGAAGACAGCCAACATCTTACCAATTCATAAATTTTGTCCCCTTTTGTTTGTCTCTAACTACCGTCCAATCTCACTTCTACCATGTTTCCCGAAGATCCTAGAACGTTTAGTTCATAATCACACACATGAACTTATATATTCCTCCATATTTCTTGTTCAACATGTCTTTCTTCCAGGTCGATCGACGACTACAAACCTACTTGAGTTTAGTCATATTGTTGTTGAAGCCCTTGATAAGCACTTTCTACTAATTTTACCAGGGCGTTTGATACAGTAAATCAGTACGTGCTGTAAAAAAGCCAACACAACTTAACATTTCTGGTCATTTGCTTTCTTCGCTTTTTTCATACTTAGCAATTGTTCATGTAGAGTAAGTCTCTGTGGAGTTTTATCTCACCACTTCTATCTACAGACTGGAGTCCCTCAAGGATCCATCCTGGGCCACTATTATTCCTCATCTTCAGTAATGACTTGCCCTTTTAAATAGATGCTCCATGTTTTTTCTTTGCCGATGATTTTAAAGATGCAATCATCAACACATCTAATCAGTATTGATGATTGCATCTCCCTGACCTGAGCATCCTGTGCAACTAGAGAAATGTCATACAATGACTTTTTCTTTAGAACTGCATCCAATCTTATTTTCTTGTAGCCTACAAAATGAGCCACTACCTCTAGCAACCAAGTTCAAAGACTTTGGGGTGATCTTCTAGTGAAGTAGGTAGATATAAAATGTCCTTAAAAGACTGCAGCAATGGTCTGCTGCCGCTTCGAAAGACGATGGTTGGATCTGCCGCTAGCGTTGTGGTGTCGTGGGGTGGGTTCTTTCTGCCTGCGCAAGGACCCACTACCAAAAAAATTCCGCATTCACAAATTTCGAGGGTCAAAAAACTATCGCCCGAAGTCGAGAAGGAGGTAACCTACAAAGAATCAAAGAAAGTTACTGAATCGGAGGACAAACCGGGCCTGGAGAAAACAGATGGACTTAAGAGGACGATACTTATAGCCAGTAAATAAGAGTGGGGCATCCAGGTGGAAGTGGTGGTCCCTTGCACCCTCCCAGCTGGATCAAGATTCCAATGTGGACGTGACCATATATTTCCCATTTAAATGAAAAACGCATACAAACATAATTTGTAAGAATTTTTCCATTAAATGAGCAACATCAACGTGGTCAATTTATGTTATAGTATCATGTGACGGAATCACATAACACTATACCATAAAAGGGCACGCGAGCGGGAGGCCACTCTATCCGGGCAAGAGCCCCCTGTAACGCATACAAGGGGAAAGCTCCCCTGATGGCTAGCTCATTTTAGTGGAGGAGCCGGGCAACGTGGCGGGTCTCATACCTGGTCAGGTTGGAAATTCGAATGTAAAGAGTGAAATTTTTGTTTATACTCAAGTATTGCTCCTAAATTTGATACCGCGTTATAAGTACTTAGTCTCACTACTGGAATCTGTTAAACGGAAGTTCACTCGGATATTCTTTTTTAAATTTAAAGTCCTGTAATAATCTTATGAAGAAAGAATTTCTTTTCTGCATCTCCTTTCATTATCATCCCGCAGACTCTTTCTTGGTGACTGTCTCCTATATAAGCTTCATCACCATCAGTTGCATACAAATGTAAGAAAGTATTGACAATGCGGTCATTTAATTACCCCTCTAGAAATAAGGGATCATACCAAATTCAATTTGCAAGAACGAAAATATTTTACCGTTCACCACTGCTGCGTCTACCAAGAAACCATAATGCTATGGAGTTTGGTCCATATGCTCCATCCTTAATTTAATTTTAAATACCTAGCCTAGTAGATATATTTTGTTGTGTTTTTCAATTCATATTGTTTTAACGAATCTTGTAATTGGACTACAGTCTGTAAGTTGGTTGAAATAAATAAATATCTTTGGCCAGAACTGATCAACTAAAGAACGATGCAACAAATTATACTCTACGTATACATAGCAACCTTAAAGAGACAGTGAAAAAAGTGAACTCATTATTGGTTTTTACGAAAAGACTTAAGAAATTCAAACCAATGATAAGTCCTGGGGATTGACAATGCATTTACACGCTATTGTCGAGATACTTAATGACAACTAGTTTTCATAAACTCAGAGTTTTTATTATCTGCATCGTATTATAATATTTTCTTATCTCTGAGACCTGTTCATGAATTGAACTGGACTAGTACGAAATGAGTACTTCACAGCATTTTGTATGCCCCCTTATACCGAAATTTTAACATTGCCTGGAAGGCACACTTAGAAATCGACGAGTTGTGAAGTGCAGGTCACACGAGCTTTGTGCGATGATGGAAGAGTGATGGAAAGAGTAGTGTCATACGCGACACTCCTGTGCAAGTCGTACCAATACCAAACAATATTTATCTACCATTATGACCTGGGAGGGAGACGTTTTGTTGGGAGTCTGGAGTGGGTCATGATCCGTCGTCATGTTGAAATTGTTTAGAATCCATAAAAGTAATAATTAAACGCAAAGGAATCGTTCACTTGATATTAACTTGTCTGGTAACCATTATTCCCCTCTGATCATGCTGACAGAATCAGAAGCGGGATACAGAGCCGTAAAATGGCGACCGAGAAAATCGAATCGTTAACAGTTATGCAGCTACGCGATGAGGTGCAATCGCGAAATTGTACCACAGGAGGAACAAAAGCCGAACTAATAAACCGTGTCGCGGAGGATATGGGCTCAGACGAAATTGAACCGTTTTGATGGCATCAGTGTCGCGCAGTGCATTTAACGAACTTAAAAATGAAATTGCCGCAATTGCATTGTTACTAAAAGGATTCGTCGCAGCAGTGCCCAATGCCACCGTGGCACACGCACACACGCATTTCAACCATCGGGCCACCACCGCAAATGCAACTACCGCAGAATTCCCGAATACCACCAACGTATTAGCCGATAGCAACCGAGCCGTCGATCCATCCACACTGCCGCCGTCATATGCAGTAAGCAGCGTAATACAACCGAACCGACTAACGTCGCCAGCACTGGGTGCATCAAACGGTATGGGTATGCCCCCGTTGCAAGAGCCCGTTACCTGGACGCGCCGAATTCGATATCACAGTCAACCGAAATAACATACTGCACCGGCACATATAACATCACGACGCCATTAGATACCCTACCAACTCTTCATACAGAAGACCATTCAGCGTCAACATCGACTCGCAACAGTGGACGCACACTAACAATTCGTGAAGTGAGCAACATACTACCGGGAATCGAGCCACTGTCAGAACTATCACTGACATCCAAACAGTTATCGACGCGTATTAATATGCTGCAACATACGCTTGGATGGAAGGACGACACGATTCTTCTTGCCGTGCCGAGGAACACAGCTTGAGTATGATTTGACAGCCATCCATAGCCACAAGCGTCATGGATATTTTCCGCAGCCGATCTCGAGAGAGATTTTCCCTACGACATTGACGAAACCACAATGCATTCAAAACTGATCGCCACGAACAGAAACCAAGGCGAATCACTTGAAACATTCTTTTATCGTATGTGAGCAACCGTGCAACGTGGTTATGTTGGTTAGAGAGCCACCATATGACATATTCGAACGAAAATTCGACTCCCCGCTCTACAGGGTCCGATCGCATGTGTAGACATAACGAGTACCACAGAGCACCTCGCCACGATGCGAAGATATATATCCAATGCAAAGCAGCAGCCACTAGACCAACACGAACATGACACAACAAAACGAGGAGAGAACGAGTCGAACAATAAGCGACAAGATCGAGGGAAAGCCATCCATACAACCACGCCGGCTCTGAATAACGAAAACGAAAGGGGATCGTGTGTTACAATTGCTTTGGTAGCGAACACGTCTCAATCAATTGTCAACAACCGCAACGTAGAGAACGATGCGCGACGTGCTTTTGCATCGCCCACAGAAAATAATTTCTTTACAACGTTAGACTTAATGGCCGGATACTATCAAGTTCTACTGGAAGAAACCTCGAAGATATGTACCATGTTCATCACCCATGATGGTCTATATGAATTTAACGTGACGCTATTTGGTCCTGTCAACGCGTTATCTGGATTCCATAGGGCTATGTCACAAATAATGATAAGATTGACGCCCAGCAAAGCAGTTCCATACGTAGACGAGGTGATCATTCCAAGTCGTACAGTCGAAGAAGGTATGCAACGGCTCCGCTCCCTTATCGAATTACTTTCAGAAGCTGGAAAGACACTGCGATTGTCGAAATGCATCTTCTTCGCCAAGTAAACATCGTTTTTTAGGTCATCGAATCGTTGGAGACCGGACTCGAGAAAACATCCGCCATCGAATTATACGCGACGCCGACTAACGTGAGCGATGTCCGAAGATTTTTCGGTCCAACGGGCTTTTTCCGCAAGTTTATATGGAACTACGCTATGGTTGCTCGGTCGCTATCAAATCTCTTGAAAACGAAGGGAAATCCGACCTGCATCCAGCAAGAAAACGCTTTCGGTAATCTAAAGCACTTATTTTGCGAAGAACTGGTACTTACGTTATACATATGCAGGAAACCGAGACCGGAATCTGAAAGCCGTCGTCCTTCTTTAACCGAATCTGCAATGACGTCAAATAGAAGTATCACAGCTATAAGCTAGAGATACTGGCCATCGTCGAAGCTCTCGATCGTTTTCGCTTGTACTTGTTGTGGAAACGATTCCGCAGAATTACCGACTGTTCAGCCATACACACTTTAAAGGCGACGAAGCAACTGAACTCACGAATAGCCAGATGGCTATTGTGACTAAAAGAGTCCGATAACAAGACTGTGCATCGTCCGGGCAACGCTATGCCACACGTAGATGCACTCAGCCGAGCCCTCGTCCAGAACGTGACATGTGCCATTGATGTCACCAAAACCATCATGCAAATCGAGGCCGAGCATACCAGCCATGATAACTGCAATGAGAGGCACCAGGCAACTGACGCAGACCAATCTGAAGCAACCGAAGTCGACAAACCGAACACACGAAATGCCACTGCCGACCAGCACGTAACTGGAAATGTCATCGTTAGCGACACGATGCTAATCGATGTATCAACTAATGACTGCATTGCCGCAACGCAAACCACCGACCCCAACTTAAAGCAAATCTGAAAAACGTCCAAGAATTACCGCAACAAAAACAACTAACCACCGAGTACCGATTGAAAGCAGGACACTTCTATCGCATCGGGGGAGACAACAGGATGTTTGTCGCACAGCGCGCTATCCGTTGGCGCATCGTGGAGCTCTACCACGATGATATGCGCCACCTTGGAGTGGAAAAGACCCTGCAACGCATAAAACAGCGCTTTCGGTTTTCAAGGATGCGAAGCTACGAAAAATCGTACACCAGCTCATGTTTGCAGGTTGCTTTAACAAAACTGCTGCCAGAAAGGATAAAGGACGGCTCAATTTGAACGACGCCAATCCAATACCTTTCCGCGAGCTAAACCTAGACCATCTTGGGCCATTTCCGCGCAGCACAAAGGAAAAAATATATATGATCACAGCCTCCGACCCTTTTAAGCAAGTGTGTCGTGCTGAAGGTCATTTGACCGACCAAGTCAACACCGGTAATCGTAATGCTGCACAAATTGACATACACAACCAGATTGTCACCAATCGTGGGACTGCCTATACATCAAAGGAGTTCGAATCGTAACAACTACATCGAACACGTGAAGGTTGCCGTCCATTCACCGCGTGCGAACGGTCAGGTCAAGCGAGTCAACCGCAATATACTCAACTTCTTACGAACATCAACGACCGATCGACACAAATGGGACCAAACTTTGAGGGATATGCAATGGAGCATGAACTCGATGAAAAGTTTGACCAACAAGTTCAGCCCGAACGAAATCATCTTCGACTTTCCTTTGAGGGACGTGATCCACAATCAATGACAGCCCATCGATTCAGCATGAGGAATCAATCAACTCGAGGCCTATCGGACAAAAACGACCCAAAGCTGCACGCAATATCACGACCGAGCGAAACGAATGGAAAATCCGATTTGATGGACGACACAAACCACAACGGACATACCAGCTTGGCAATTTAGTATTAATCGAAAACATTTTATTATCCACCGAGGAGTCGCAAAAATTGGAGCTGAGGTACCGTGGACCCTACCGGGTCAAGACGGCCTTACGATTTGACCAGTATGTGGTGGAAGCATTTCCGAAGGATGATCAACCATCGAGGTTCCCATCGGTTTATTCGAGCGACAAGTCAATGCCATGGTGCAACACATGCCCTGAACTAAATGAGACGGAAGATGGCGACATAGAGCTCAGGTCGAGCTCAAGTCAAGATTAGCCGAGCTGTCACCGATCATAAGCGACGATCCTGTGCGAGCCGTATCAACACAAATACCAACCAATATGTGTGTAGCATTATGAACTGGGAGGGAGACGTTTTGTTAGGAGTCGCGAGTGGGTGGGTCCGTCGTCATGTTAAGATCGTTTATCATTAAATTAATTAATTAAATTAAACGTAAGGGAATCGTTTACTTTATATTGACACGTTTGGTAGCCATTACTCCCCTCTGACCATTCTGACAGTTGTAGGGAATGGAGGTATTAAAAAATAACCTTTTTGGGTTTTGAAGCTAAGAAAGTCCACGAACAGTTCGCCTGTCCAGTAACTGGTGCCAACGGGGATTTTTTCCCCTTAAAATTAAGTGAAAATTCATTCCAATGCCTCCAATATGGAATTTACTCCAATTTCCCCTTTAATTCACACAAAATATTTTCCTCCCACCCTAGAGAGCTTATAGAAAACTGACAACATTCTCAGACATCCCATATTTTATTATATTTCCAAATATCCGCATTTAATGTGTTAACAAACAATACTTGGCAAATGCCATAATGTCTTGGTAGTTAACTGAGCCACTCTCGCTTCCAGGCGACGTCCCTTACGTTCAGTTTCCACGAACAAAACAAAACTAGTCCTGCAGCACTTTCGGTGCCTTTTCTTTCACCAATTCAAATGGCAACATCTTGAAAGGAAAAATCATCATCGAATAATGCAATTAAGAATTCCGCGTTCATGCGATAATCCAATTAGGTGGTTGTTATTTAAAGATGGCATTAAAATCAAATTTATTTATAGGAGGGATTTGCTTCAGCACGATAATAAATAGGAAGCAACATTGTGTAAGGCTAAGCAAATTTCAGTAATTGAATTCGTGACCAAAAGATTAGCTGATCATTTTCTTGGCTTTGTAGATGATTTAAAAAAAGTGGGTCTATCTAAAAGTAATTCAATTGACACCTTGTTGGGAAGCTGGGCAGCCTACTGTTATTATGAGATCTTTGGAAGTTACTTTGAACGTTATCAGTGTATTTAAAGAAATGTCTAGTCAGACCAATTGCTTAAATACTGGAACTCTTAAAAAAATTTGCTACGGTTATCGTACCCAAAACGTCGATTTTATTGCATCTCTATAGGGATAAGAATTCCGTTCACGAAGTTGATACATTCATTTGATTGTTCATTCAACAGTCGACGGATAAGGATACTACTTGTATCCCCCACTGAGTTCAAATACGTAAGAAAATAATTTGATTTGCTGCTTTGCACAAATTGAATGTGGACGTTTCCTAGCTCTTCTACTTGGTAGTTTAACAAACCCTTATTGCCATCAATTTAACCAATAACTGAATTTGTCGGTCAAAAACCTTCGTAACGTATCGAAAAAAGGGAGAGAATAAAAATGTGGTCTGTTTAAGGAGACTTTTTTCAAATTGTATACATTTGTATCAAATTTTAACCAGTTCGAGATGAGTCAATAGTTATTTTACAAGTGACAGATGAACTTTGGCAAAGAAGAAGTATAATTTTGAAATTACCTACATTAAAAGATGACCAAAACGCAACAGTTATTATAATGTATGAAATACTTAAAATCAAGATAGTTTCCGGTTTTGATATGAATACACAGGATTGTATGTTTCCATACACATGTCTATGAATTTGAGTGACCTTCAAATTGAGGTGCGACGCAAGGAACATAAATGAGAAATTACAAATATGTTGCCTTAAATTTTTTCGAAAAGCTGCCATGAAGCTCACGCTTAATGTGTTGCTTAAGCTGTATGTAAGCTGGTTGTGACAGCTTGACTCCAAATTTACGCATAAGCAGCCCAGGTCAATTAGAACTATGATTTCTATTTACATTATGACAAAACAATATAAATTTAATTGCTATAATATATTGTCGTGTGTTATGGGTCGTGGCCTATAATTTTAATGTTCCGGGAAAATGAAAGCGCACTGTCTTTTAAGTTAAGTTAAAAGAGTTTATTTACTAAAACATGCACAATTATTAATTTAACTATTTCACAACTTGTCTATCAATTTTTACTTCAACTCTTTATCACTTCACAATCAATATCGCTTTTAATTCGCACTCCACACTATCGCAGTTTTATTCTATCGTGGTTGTAATAAATCCCCCCATTCACTCAGCTCGCTTTTATATAGGGTCTCTGGTCATTCAATCCATTTCTCCTACATTGGTGAACTACATGGAATATTCGAGCAGCTTACTGAATGGGGCAGTGACGTCACTTTCAGATGTTGATCGTGCTTGGCGCGTTTTCGAGTACATGCTTTTGTTGACCATGGTGTTGTGAAAACAAGTGCGACAGGAACTCGCAGAATTAGCTGTACATGTAACAATATATTAAAACAATTAATAAATCAGAAAAGCATCAATGGTTAAAAAATCAAAGAATCCCATCTGGTTTCAAATTGTATGTAATTTGATCAACTCACTACATAAGATTTGAACTTTCGATCAGGACGATTGCAGCAACTTGTACTGTAAACAAGTTGGGTAAACAGACCTACGCTCATGTCAGAAGGGTTTTGTATTCAATTTCCAAAATGCAGTCACCAGATTGAATAGAGTCAAGAAGCATGTCAATGATGATTTTATTGGAGAAACTATGAAATTCGAAGATCATACTTTTATTAACAAAGTTTAACGAATTTAGACTTCTGAGGATTTTGTTATTGTTATACTCATAAATATCTCCCTTGATAATTATTTCAGATGTCCATTCGCGAGGGAGGAAACACATTTTTCATGTATTTTCCCCCCTGAACCCCCAATGAAGCAAAAACTGACAGTTTAACAACTGTTTTGAAAAGCTCCCATGAAAACTTTTATTTCATGCCCATATTGGCTACGTTTGATGAATTTTTTTTCAGGGGCCACTCTCCTGTACTGTTATCATCGATTAATAGCCAATTTTTTCGAATCCTAGAGTTGTTACAAAGCCCTTTTGCTAGAAGCTCCCTCCCACCTCCTTGACTTGTTTCACTTATGAGTATCAATTGTAGGCACTCATCTTCAGTCACAAATTTTTCGTGTATTTCCCCTCCCTGTGCGCCCCTTGAAGCAAATTTTGCCAAACTAAGACCTGTTTTGAAAAGTTCTAATCTAGACCTTTCATTTGATATCGGCTACCTTCAATGAAATTTTTTTTTCGGGGGGGTCACTCCCCTACATGGGAAGACCCCCCTTAAATACTTTATAAAATTTTTTTGCAATTGAACTTTGAAGAGGTCACCACCTCCACCTATATACAAAATTTGATGTTTCTAGCTTAAGTAGTTTCTGAGAAAAACTGCTGTGACACACGGACGGACGGACGAACAAACAGACAGACAGACGGACAGACGGACAGACAGGACGTGATTTTAGAAGGGTGTTGTAAAATTATTTTACAAAACCCCTAAAAATGAGACATATTGTTACGTGTATCAGATGTGTGGCCTATAACTTTGATTGAATTAAAGTTTATTTATCACGACTGGCCAAAGTTGGGTAAGCTTATCGCAATGTTCACTTATTACTTTTAATTTCTTCTTCTTTGTAGCAGCGCAGCCCCTCTCGGGCCTTCGTTTCTTGAAACAAGTACCTTCAATTGTCTCGGTCCATAGACCACGTCCTCTAATTTTGAAATCCGAACAGCGATGAACTGTCTCCGTCCACTGAGTCAGACCAGCGTTTCCTCAGTTTTCTCACTAGTCTCCGGGCTTCAGTTTTCCCAACGAATACATTTTTACATCTATACGATTCATGTGGCTAGCTCATTGCAATTCCCATCTAGTTTCACTTCAATGATTGGCTCAGGCTCTGTATCTTGAAGGCGTTTAATATGTATGAGTTAGGGTCTATGTTTCACATCAGTAGGTCATACTTTTCACTACTTCGTATGTTTGGCATGTGTTGGTGGTTGCTGGCCTAACATCGATGCTTCTCAATTGGTTGGCATAGCTTTTCTTCTTCTTAGTTCTAATAACATTATTTGCTACTCTTTTGAAATTTTTATAATGTTCTCTCTGGCCTGGTGTCTAGGTCTTTGCAAAACAAAACTTAAAAAAACATGCTCAGAAAAGGTAGTTACTCATAGCCTAAAGTCTTATAAAACCTATCAAAAAACCCCTCAAATAACGAAGTGGTTCTTAACAATTTTTATAAATCAAATGTAGCCGAGTGGGGCTTTGAATTAAAAGTCTAGATTAGAAATTCGGGAATCTGAATTAAAAAAGCCATTTTATGCACAAGGAGGTCCAGGGAGAGGCAAAATGTAACAAAATTTGGTGTGTTCTCCTCGTGATTAGACACCTTTAAGACTGAAAATCTGGTGCACAATTGGCTGACAACTCGTCCTAAAACTTTTTATGGACAAGCAATATTCAAACTTCAAAAGCGTGTGAACAGTGCAGGGAACTACATCGAGATATGTTGAACATATGGTTTGTGTGTAATACAGGTATTATTCGTTAAATGTATTAAAAAAATTACTGTTTATATAACAAGTAAAATATGTGGTTTCCTTTTTTGACTATGCTGTTTTTCACTTATCTCAAATATTTCTTTTAACCACAACATTTAGTCATCTTGATAAAACTAAGTTAAAATTTATTATTTATTATAATTTTTCAAATTTCATTTATTTACAAATATCCTATTTAAATCAGTTTTGCCTGTTCATCTGTCTGTCTATCCATTTGCCCATTGATGTATCATAGCAGTTTTTCTCCGAGATTATAGCAGCTATAGAAACCAAAATTTGGGTGTCAATAAATTTTTGAAAAGCTCCCTTCATATCAGAATGGGAGCCGCAAATATTTGGTTTAGCGAAGGTAGTCTCGTGGTATATTAAATAAAAGGGCTTGATGAGAACAAAACAGGTCTTAAAAGAGTATTACCTGTTTTTTGGAGTGCAGAGGAAGGAGAATTATACAACACATTTGTGTTTTGATATTTAAGTAATCTTTTTGTGGTTGGTGAGTG
The DNA here is from genome assembly GCA_963969285.1 of Odontomyia ornata. Taxonomy (NCBI): domain Eukaryota; kingdom Metazoa; phylum Arthropoda; class Insecta; order Diptera; family Stratiomyidae; genus Odontomyia; species Odontomyia ornata. The sequence goes on from OZ017741.1 coordinate 278,389,310, forward strand.
AAAGCCATTTATGCATAGAAAGTGGAAGCTTTCATGCTCATGAGGGACTAAACTACACACCTCACACCTCTCCTGTCAACTTGAGAACCTAGCTTGGAACCATTTGATACATTATTTTGGGCCAGGTCTCATTTTATTACGCCATGAGATGCCTTCAAGCTCGGGAATCCCTCCTCTAGTAGAAAGAAAAAGAGGAAGAGGAACCGCCAGATAACTGATCTCCCAGCTCCAACGTCCACAGATACTGTGGGTCCCTTTTATCTTTCAGGACTGCACGAACATAATGTGCCATATGGTTCCATTTGTCGTTTGATCCAAGCATCATTACGACAATACTATCTAGGTTCCAGAGTTCCTGTCACAGCTTGTCCCATTTTCCGCATGTAAAAAATATGTGACAAGCATTTTCTTCTACTCCTGGATGAAACCGATAGTCAGGGGACAGTACCCTATGAACATTGAGCAGGGAAGTTGAAAACAGCCAACCCCACTTAAAAGATGAGTCAAATAGAAGTCAGTCTCATCCATGCCTTCGATTTAGCCACTGTCTTAGATCTGGCATCCACTTTTCCTCCTGCAATTCAACCAAGACTGCTGCTATTTGTTGAGTAAGCGCTTCCTTTCCTGGCAAGCAACTGTCTCCCTTACAGGCTCACTTCAATGTAGGTAAATGACGTGGCACTTTCTGGCAAGGAAGGTAACATATATCACGCCTGCAATAGTTTCCACCACTGAACCAGAGCCTGTCGGATATGGAGATGCAATCCTCAGTGTTACTCTTCTCTGTCACTATGCCAAGCTTTTTGAGTACACGTCCTTACTGAGAACGTCCCCCCATATTTCTGCCCCATACCGTAGTACTGACCCTTATATTGGTCACAAGCTAGCTTAGACCCAATACGCCCGAAATAGAGTTCTCAGCCCTTGCACTGATTGGCTCAAAGAAACTAATCATCTAGTCAATTAGTAGCCCTATGTACTGCACCATTGACATCAATACGATTAGTATAGTATTTCCCTAATGCTGATCATCCTTACTCCTAGAACTCTCTTTTTTGTATCAAGGTGACTACTTTGATTTGCTTCAATGCTAGACTGAGCCCACAAGCAGTCGTCCAGTATCTCACTGGGCGCATTAGCATACCTAACCTGAGTTGCACTTATTCAGTAATGCATCCAGCAATTATTGCTGCAAAATGACCTACATAGCAGATCGAGTGCAACTCATTCGGCATCTGGCAAACACGGAAAAATACTTGGCCAACAGCCGATATAACTGTTTTGTCTCATTAAATAGGCTTCGGTCCTTCAGGTAGTCCTTCAAAAGACGCATTAAATATTCTGGAGCTTGAACAGGAGTTTACAGTGCATCCAGAATAAATACCTATTTGGCGTAGTTAAAGTCATTCCTAACGTTGAGTGTCATCTACAGAATGATCCGTCACTTTATGTTTTTTGGATCATAACCACCATCTTTGCAATTGCACTAATGGTCGAGTGTCCTACTCTCAATCCAAACTATCAAGTCACAACACCTCATCTGGAACACCATTTGGACCTGAATCATTCCTTTTTTTCATTGATAAAGACTGCCTTTTCCAGTTCTGGCTGTGTGGAAAGTTAGCACTTGACAGCTGCTTCACCATGAACAGCGTCTACAATTGTGGGATAGATGGGGAAAGATGCCCACACTATCTCGTCCATATTTTCCGTATCCTGTACCCAAGGTGTCCGTAGGGCACCAAAATTCTGCATACTTAGCTTGTAGCCAAGGTCCCATGAATCCTTGCTCACATTCTCCACTAGATTTTGCAAACAGGGTACTTTCCGATTGTTAATCAGCTTACGAAGATATTTCTGGCCGACTTATAAGCTGCTACCCGGTTGCATGCCTCTTTACGGTTCCATGATCATTGAACCTCACGCCGAAGTTTGTGACACTCATTTTGATTTCATTCAACCCTGGGGACCTGCTGTATCGAAGTTTTCAACAGGGCATAGAAGTACTGCCAGAAGTGGTGATGATGCTCATAGTTGGGTTTAACAAATCTTGAGCTACCAGTTCTTCTGTGAAGTGCAAGCCCCACGGCAGTGGAGCACCGCTGGGTGCACCTTGACTAACATCTTGAAGCCCAGCCATCTCATGTTCCCCACAATTGTAGAATGTTGAGAGCGTGGACATCAAGGGACAATATCACGAAACAGCAATCGAGTGCCCATTTGTCACTCAGCCGGAACTAGATGAGGCAGCTCTTTCATTGAGAGCGCGAAAGGCTCCAGGCCCAGATGGTATTCCAGTTAAGGTGTTGTAATTTGTCTATCACCATTTCTCTAACTTTTTGCTCAACGCATTCAGCACTTGCCTTCGGGACCGGGTTTTCCCAGTACGATTGAAGGTAATGATCAAGGTGCTGATCAGCAAGGACAAGGGGAATTCCGAATTTTCATCTGCATACCACCCGTCATGCATGCTAGATGTTGCTCAGAAAGTGCTAGACAAACTCATCACGGGAAAACTCACTGACGTGAATTGTGCTGCTGGAGACTTATTTCTTCGGCAGTATGGCTTTAGAGCAGGGCGTTTCACCATTGGTGTGATTGCAGAGGTGGTGGGCGCAGTCTAAAAGGCAGAGGTACATAGCTCTGAGTCCGCTTGTGACCAACGTAGGGAGAACAAACCCATCAAGAAGACGCCTCTTGGTGAGTGCCGTTGAGTCAGTGCTACTGTATGGCGAGGTTTTCAGTAACGGGATATACAGGCACAGCCACAGAGAAAAGGAGCACTGAGGATTGCATCTTAAAATCCAACAGTTACTTATTCTGCGGTAAGAGCTGTTGCCCTCATTGCTAGAGAGCGCCACAGTTTTTGCTTGTGTCAAAGTTAGGACGCAGTTAGCAGGTTGCCAGAGAAAAGAAACCGTGCTCACTTAACAATCGGCAGCAGTTTTGGGTAATTTTGATGAGGAAAAGTGGACTCCAGGCCTCATCCTGGGTGCAAGACCGTGGCTTAATCGCAGACATGGTGAGACTGACTTGTAGTTGATCCAGTTTCTGAGCGGGCATATGCGTTTTGAGTCTCACTGCACAAGATTGGTAAGTCACGGTCATACAATTGTTGGTTTTGCCCAGTAGAGGCAGACAATGCCTTTTTGTATGCAAAAATAGGACAGGGTGCTATAGGACCTCTATATTATCTGGGCTCATCCCAGATAATATAATCATGTTGGTGGTTGGATCAGTTGACAAATGGGACCATCTAGCAAATTATGTTCGTGCAGTCCTAAAAGATATAAATATTTCTTAGCAGCTGAGAAAGTCAAGGATGGAGAATCACTTGCCTGGCCATTCCTCTTCAACGCTCCTTTCTCGCTAGATTCGCTCAATTCAAAAGTAGCTCATGGCATAATAAACCAAGACTTGGCTCAAAGCAATATGTCAAACGGAAGCAAATTATGTTCGTGCAGTCCTAAAAGATATAAATATTTCTTAGCAGCTGAGAAAGTCAAGGATGGAGAATCACTTGCCTGGCCATTCCTCTTCAACGCTCCTTTCTCGCTAGATTCGCTCAATTCAAAAGTAGCTCATGGCATAATAAACCAAGACTTGGCTCAAAGCAATATGTCAAACGGAACCATGCTGGGTTTTGGGCTAATTGTGGAGTTGTTTGGTGGATATTTTAGTCACTTGCAAGAATAGGAGCCCCACAGTCAGTGCTTAAACGGCATTCACCTCCCAACCGCAAAACAAAACAGGTATTTGCAATGTTAAAGAGGCGTTTTCGTTTGCTTCATCCGGCATACCACTAACCCTATTCTTTCTTTAACTTTATTTAGTAATTGTTCGCCATTTTGACCGTAAAGTCAATGATGGCCATGCGCTGTCCCCTATTGTTTCTTGGTTTCAGCCTCACTTTGATCCTATCTACGCTACGAAGTTCCTTTAAATGGCCTCGTCAACTTGGCCAGATCCGTAGTGCAGTCAATGTCTCTTGTTTTGATCATAGACATCAGCTCCAGTGAGATTACAGCTGTGTTTTCGCTGAGATATCACAAAACGCTTCTTTATTGTCGGCCTTTGCTCCGAATTCGTCCAGTATGTAGCCTGACCACGTTGGTCGTATTGCTTCAATAGCAATGTTGGTGTTTACGGGTCTTACATTTTTCCTGATACCCTGCAACACATCTGGATAGTATTGGCCATGTAAGGGTTTCATGAGTAGTGTCTACTACTTGGATATTCTTCGTGGCTTTTTCTTTTCTTTTTTGCATCGGGTCTTTTTTGTTGCGAGGTATCCATGTCTTTATTTCCTGGTACCCTTAAGATAAACTTCTTTGCGGCTTTCATCGGTCCTGCTGTCAGAATTGTCTAAAACCCCTGATCTAACACCCCATGCCTATCAAGTTCCTCTTATTTCTCTCTTTCATCCCAATCTCCTTCGATTGGGCTAGATACTATTCTTTTCGTGATGTTTGATGTTGGAGCTAACTGAACATACACTTCAGGCTACGCTCTTTGCACCTCTTTAGTCTTCCGCACTTCTTCATCCTTCTGGTCTTCTTCAACCTTTAACCAGCTCCACTGGTAATGCCCTACGTAGTTTAGGAGAACAGCTAATTCAAGGAACCCTTTCCTTTCATCTTTGCTGATTTTTGGCGAGTTGCTTTCTGATTTCATTTCTTTTCAAAATAGCTCCCACATTTCGAATTAGCCTTTCTCCTTGATATCTCTGAATGCTAATTGTACTTTGCGACCTACTCTCTTGAGAGAGGTTGTCAGCTTCTGTTTCCGAATTCAGAAAAGAAAATACTTCGCCAATCAATTCAGAAGTATCAATGTAAGTCTAGCGAGCCATAACACCAAACAAGCACACAATGTAGTGAAAATCTTGACACGAGGCTTTCAGTTCAAAACCACTCTCTATCGTGATGATATCGAAAATGTCATCACTGCTGAAACCAAGATTATGGAAAGGTGGGCATCATATTTCAATAAGCTGATAAATCTTCCGCACAGCTCCAGAAAATTGTAGCTTGTAGATGTTTCCGGAGAGCTGCCATTAGGACCACCAACTCTAGATGAAGTTGTTCCACCATTAAAACCCAAAAAAATAATGGAGGGCCGGGCATCGATGATATTCCAGTGAAGCTCTCCAAATTTATTGGCAGCAGTGTTCATAAAGCTATTCAAAAAGTCATTCAGCATTTTTGGCAACAAGAGCATATGCCGAATCAATTATGTTGCCTTTCTTTAAAAAAAGTAAAAAGCTATAAGGTGAAAGCTATAGAGGCACATCACTGCTTTGTATGGCGTACAAAAAATTTTCAAGGATCTTAGATAATAAGACCACGTCAGTATCATCGGAGAGTATCACGGTGGTTTTAGCGTGGTAGATCGACAACAGACCGATTGTTCACTACTGAGCAGGTGCTCAAGAAATGCTTGGATTTCAACATGGACATGCACTAAATTTTCGTTCACTTTAAGCAAGCATACGACAGTATTGATCGTCACGGACTGTACCAAATAATGCTTTGCTTTGGTATCCAAGCGAAAATAGTCCATCCTTTGAAAATGATTATGACGTTGACGAGCTTCCAAGTCCGCATTACTAACCAACTCACCGACGCCTTTCATAAAATTATCAAGTTAAAGCAGGGAGATGGGCTGCCCCATTGCTATTAAATTTGGCTCTGGAATCTGTCATAAAATATACGTTGAAGAGTACTGCTCGGAAATAAAATATTTTGATCAGTTTCGATGACCTTGAAGACCAGCTGCGTACAAAGGAAAACATAAATCCAAGCATACAAATCTGTGATAAGACTTGTGCTTTGCCTTGGGTGTGTTATCTGAATCTTAAACCAAGTTTCCGCAAAACTGAGGTGAATAATCGGATCGAAGATTAATGAAATTAAATGGTGAACTCGATACAATCATAAATTGTATGACATTTTTGACAAGTTGCAAGTATCAATGATCGCAAACTGCGGAAGCTGTGACGAACTGGCCACGTGAATGATATGGACGAAAAATGGATACCCAAAAATATATTTGTTGGCAGAACAAAAGGGCAGAGGCCAGTAAGGAAATCGAAGAAACGCTGGATTCCGAAATTGGATAACGCAGTCAATGAACTGAGACAATTGGAGGCACTCTTTGCAGGAAGAAAGGCCGGAGAAGGGCTGTAGTGATATAAAGAGGAAGAAAAAGAAATACCACTCCCAATATTCTATGAACATCGTGGCTGCAGCCACTGGTTGTGTCATTATTGTTGAGATGTCAGAGGTTTTGGTTGGATTTTTAATCTCTTTTTAAGGTTTCTAGTTCAAATCGCTTCAGTTTGATTAGGTCCCCCCTCGGACACAATATCTGCGTATGCGGTTGCCCTTATGATTTCGTGGCTATTTTTGCAGAACAGGGAGGCCATGCAAGGGTTGCCACAAACCTTAATGGGAACAGGTGCTCAGAGCCAGACTAGCACTAAATGGACGTCCTTCTCAACCAAACCTTCACCACGAACCCGATGATACAAATTTCGAGTACACTCCGAGTTTTACTGGGACCCAGACAGCAAGATAGTTGAATTGGAGCCGTTAACGCTCTAGTGTCACCTCGCCGCTACCATGTAACGCAACTAGGTCCAAACCATGATATCCGCCGATCCAAAGCATCACTTCAAATTTATTGCCGAAAGCGTAGTTCAGATTCAGTCAGGGTCGCTACATGTAATCTCAGGAAGGAACCTCACGGTGACCTCTGTATCCTCGACTTTGCGGAAGTGACACTCCTCAAAGAATGCTAACTTCTGAGAGTATTCCTTTCGCTCACCATTCCCCTTGCGGGGATTTAAATACTCTTACAAACGATTTTAGTACTCTATGAGATTGAAGGAAATCAAATTATATTCACGGAAGTTAAAGTTGTTTTCAAGTTTCTCTGATTGCAACGCTAGAAATACTCAATTTTGATATTCCATGTACTTTTTTTCGAATCAGACACTGCAGTTTTGAATCGTTTGTAGTGGGTTGGGTGAATATAAATGTCCGTAAAGAACTGCAGCGATGGTCTGCTGCCTCGGCAGCGAAGGTGTTGGTGCTTGCCGGAATCGGCCTTGTCTGAGGATGCGTGAATGCACTTGCAGGCTAGCATTGCGGTGCCGTGTGGCGGGTTCTTTTCTCCAGCACAAGGGCCTACTGCGAAATAATTTCGCATTCACAAATCACTTGGTCTTAGGACTCGTATCGATGGTGTCGAGGCCGAGGTAACATACTGAAGGGATATATTACTGGGCCTGGCGAGCGCAGGCGAGACTTGAGAGAATCTCGTCTTTATCATGTCTACTTCAGCCCTCAAATAAGGGTAGGGCAATCAGGTGGAAGCGGTGCCCCCTCGAACCCCCTTACCTAGATCAAGATCCACTGCAGACGCGGCCATATATTTTCCACTTCCACTTAAATAAAAAACCCATACAAACATAATTCCGATGAATTTTTCCTTTAAATTAAAACTATTAACGTTTCAAATTTATGTTAAAGCTTAATATGATTTCATCATATAAGCTTTTAACGTAACACATAATAGTTTAGCATAAACAGGCAATGCAAGTGGAAGGCCACTCTACCCTGCAAGAGCACCTGCAACGCAAAGAGAAGGGGTGAGCTCACCCAATGGCTAGCTCATGAGTGGAGGGGCCAGCCAACATAGTGGGTCTCATACCTTGTCAGTGTTTCATATGAATAAAAAAGCCGAGTTTCTCTTCAATTTATCTTTTCATTCTTTTCTTTATATAAAAATAAGTTTTGATTTCATGAAATAAATTATAATATAATAATGATGCAATAATATAATAATTTATGATTTTATTATAAAAGCGATATCAGCTCCATGTTACATTTACTGTAAATGAGAGGTGGTTTATTTCCATTTCAAAATTTAAATAAACAAAATCACAACTCAATTAACTTAAATTTGATTGTATTCAAAAAACATTAAATGCGCACAACACAAAACAACCAATATTTCAAAATGTTTAATAAAATTGAAGGTATTTTCCCAGTCCTTCTCCGATAAGTGCTCGTTGATGGGGTGGGTAAATCCTGTAATTTAATGGGATCAATGAGCGTAATGTGGTCTAAGAAACTTCGCTTTCCTAAATAATTGTAATTTTCCCGTAAGATGGGCTTTTTTTAAAAATTCTGGTTTTTTATTAATGTTTGAAAAGTTTGAAGCTATCAAAAATGATAGCTTTTGCATATATTGCTCTAATAAAATAATCCTATGAACATTCGTTTACGTAAAATGTATTTGAACTTAGATCTCGTTCACAAGTGATTAAAAGTTTATTGATTTACGGCTGGTGATTTGAGTTTTCTAATGAATGTTAATTTTTTATCAGCACAGTTGGCTTTTTTATCCATTTTCCAAGATTTCCAACGTGATCAGCGTAGTAATCCATGCAATCCCACTTGCTCTCTGACAGTAGATGATCGCCTGAAACCCGATGAGATCCAGCACTTTTAATTGAAGCACTTTTCATTTGACTTTGCACTTAGGTCCGACATCAATTTTTTTCATTTAATGTTGTACACAATCACGATTACAAAAATACATTCATTTTCGCGCAGGGCGGAATGAGATTGTTGTTGATGAGGCATCTTTTTGATTATTACATTGAAATTTTTGCGTTGAAAAATTTTATTAAGTTTTACAAAACTACGCATCATTTAATTTTCACTTTTTTGCTACGCAAGCAGTCCTTAAGCTTCAAAGATAACACTTTCGTTTATGTGGACTATCTAGCACCTGTGGAAGTCATCACCACAGACGTAATCCATGCAACCATCGTCAGCTTCGCGTGACATAAAAATTTTTCCTCAAAATTTAGCAACCAACAAAGAATGGGATTCTTGAGCCAAAATGCATTTACTCATAACTGTTTTGCAGAAATTATTCCTCCTCTACCACAACTCTTTAGCAAACCATGCACAATCCGCAAATTGCTTCGAGGGCACGAGCGGGGATGTAACTTTCCACACAGATTTCGGTCGTCAAAAGGACTACTCCATGTAAGGGTGCTGGCCTAGTAGAATCCTTTCCTATTGCTGGGTACTGCACTAGATAAAGACAATGCACGGCATGGAGACAACAAGTGCTAAGCGCTTCACAAAGTCACTCAACAATTTGAAATACGTTTGTTCTGATACGACGTCGTTTCGACCACTGGAGCTTGACAGTCGTTCGCTTCCTAGAAACTCGTATAGCGGCTCATTTCTACCCGCTTGCAAGAGAATCGAGTCCCGCTTCGACGCAATCTTTTCGCTTCTCTTGCATGATGGCAACAGTAGTTTTTCTTGACGAACACCTTGCATGGCGGCAAAGGAGGTTTTTTGACCAGGTAAACTGCAATTCTTTGATAAATTGCGTTGCGAAGGAGTTGTCGTCAAAATTTTTTTTGTAATCTTTATTTATTTTTTTTCAATTGTTACATTGCGAAGCGATTTTCTGGAAATGATACTGACGGTAGTGGCGATTGTAGTACGGAAAATTGTGCTTTTTCCGCAAACGTTTTTCAATCAGTTTGGCTAGGTGACTGCTTGATTACTACTCGTTCTTCTTGGCATTTGCAAAGAAGATGAGTAATATAATAATTTGCAAAGAAGGTGAATAATATAAATAAATACTTTGTTACATTGCAACAAGATGGCAATGCAGCAATGGATTTTCTTTTAAACGTGTACTCTTCTTTTATGTGTTGCTTTTTTAAAATATTTTGTTCTTGGTGACTAAATATCGTACGATAAGTACAAAATCCTCCTTAAAGGTCTATTTTTTTCTTAGCACTACAGCCCCTGTCGGGCCTTCGCTTCCTGCAAATAGCGCTACCAACTGCCTCGGTCCATTGACCGCGTTCTTCAATTTCAAAATCCGAGCAGTGATGAACTGTCTTCGTCGACCGACTCAGACCAGCGTTTCCTCGGTTCGCGACTGGTCTCCGGCCTTCAGCTCTCCCAACAAAGACCTTTTTGGGTATCCGTTATGCATTCATACGATTCATGTGTCCAGCCCACTGCAGCTTCCATAATCTGACAATTGTTGAGACCTCAAGCTCATCAAAAATTTCATACAGCTCATAGTTGTATCGAATTCGCCACTGGTCCTCGTCTAGCTTCGCTCCGATTATTTGCATCAGGATCCGTCGCTAGGGTCCATGTTTCACACTCATAGCATAATACAGGTTTTATGATAGATTTTTATACTTGCAGCTTTGTTTTCTTGTGTATGCAGCTGGTCTTCAAGACCGTCAATACTGAATAAAATATTTTATTTGCGAGCTGTATTCTGCGGCGTATTTCGTCTCTTTCATGACCGATTCTCATTATTTTGGCACCTAAATACTCAAATTTGTTCACATTTATAATACTGTATTTGCCAAGTGTGATATTTTGTGTGCTTGAGGTATTTTTCCCCGGCTGCGTTATGAGCTTTGTTTTCTTTTCATTGATTTGTAGCCCTACTAGTTTTACTTCGCTGTCGAGTTTCAGGAAGAGCTCTTTGGCAGCTGTTAATGACCGTGACAAAATGTTGATATCGTCCGCATAGGCTACTACTCAGCTCGATTTGTATAGTAATGTACCTCGTATATCAACATGTAGCTTCCTTATGACGTGCTCTAGAGTCAAATAGAATAGCAATAGGGCCAGCCCATTTCCCTGCCTTAGTCCGATATTTGTGTCAAAGACATCAGTGAGTTGGTTGTTGATGTGGACTTGGGAGGTTGTCGACATCATTGTCATTTTGGAGAATGACATATAAATACAAGTTGGGACAAATCTACCCAACTTGTAATTATATGTTTTTTTTTTTGGTTTTTAAACTATATTATTATTACTAACGATTACTTTCCCGATACCTAGGCACTCGACTGATGATGACCAATTTCGATTTCAGCTTACTCGTTTTAAGGAATCTATGTTTGAGCCTAATTTGTGATGATTGATTGATATTCTTTGATTTGTTAGTTCATTTACGAGTACAAAAGCCTTCTGGCTAGAGCATGCTCCTTTTCTTTAACTTGTTTAATGAATAGAGCGATGTGACGCAGTTGCTAGTCAAATTGGGTGGATCAATACGCAATACGATTTTTAGATTAAAGATTGAATTGAATCGTCATTAGAGCTTTTTTGGCCATCCATTTGAAGAATCGTTACAATACCATACGTTAAACAATCTTCTAGTCTCGGAATTTAGGTGTCGCTAAAGAGTAGCATGATAAGGATACAAGTCACTCAACAATGTGTATTCAATCAAAAAAATTTTTTTTAAATAATTTTTAACAAATATTTACAAATGCCTCAATGTGAATCAACACTTACTAAATACTTCAAAGCATCTTGACACTTACAAAGAACCTTTATCATTATAATCAAATCCAAATGGTAAACAAAAGCTGAGGATGTTTAAAATATTTTACACCTGAAATTGAAATCTTAATTCCAATTTCCTTAACAAATCCAACTCTGCATATATTTTTGCTCTACTTGTCAAAAAACTTTGAAGGCACTGATACTACTGCAAAGATGCTTCATCTTCACATTTTAATTAGAAAACTCGAGGGAATGAATTGTAGAAGAAGATGTCTTAATTAAAAATAGGACGGAAGGAATTAAATTCACTTTTGTCGCTCACGCTGCACCAACTTGTGTCTTCGCCGCGTTGAAAAGTCCTCGTGGATAACTTTGTACATTTCCATTTCTTGGCTTAAATTGAACTGCCACATCATGTTGCTTTGAAATTTTGCAAGTGAAAATAATTCGAAATACTGACAAAGATTCACGACATGAAAATAAGTTGGATTTGTATTTTTTTCTATCTATTTGGATTTACGAGGGTTTTCAATGTGCGGAACCATGGACAACGGCAGGGAGCATTCTAAGAAAATTGATTAAAGATTCATTTCATGTTGTTGTTTGTTTCATTTCATGTTGTTTGTTTATTATCTATTCAACTGGTCCACTTTCCGGCTTAATAAATGAACATATTATTAAGATTTGAAATTTATCTCATCAGTCAATAAATAATTATCGCAAAAGCTACTGAAAATATGAGGCAGGTTTTTGCCTCACATATATTACTGCAATTAGAAAAAAATATTCTATAGACCACGGTTCTTGTACAAACGATTATTTGAGGTGCGACTAATGGTACTCATTTCACTACCATCATTCATTCTCAGAGATGTTATCGAAATCAACGACAGGTCACAGGACGCCGATAATTTTACATCGTCGTCAATTCGTTTCAAGCACACTTCAGATTTAATAAGTGATTACAACGAAGCACTGCCACCATCCTTGCCTCATGCAACCTAGCACTAAGCTTTAATGTTCCGTCATTATTTTCTCGAGGCTTTTAATGGAGCCTTTGTACATTTTGAGCACCTCAAAATGTGCACCTTGTTAAAGGAATCGATAGAGCTGAGTTCATTAGACGTTAAAGTACTGTGGAAATACATACTTCTTACGATTATGATCAAGGACCATAGTGATTATTGGAAGCAAATTTTATTATTGCCATTAGTAGTTATTTGGCTCATCTAAATGTGCCTTCAATCGAATTATTTTTGGCTATGCTAATGAATTTTTATCGATTTATGTAATTGTATAGAAGCACACAGAAAATGAACTTCTTTTTATTGAATATGGATTATGTGTTAACCAGAGTGCGATTTTCTGTTCCATTGATCAATTTTTAATATACAAGTATACTTAGAGTAACAAGAATATTGGTGGAGCGAGATAATATATCCTCTACCAACTTAAGTTTCAGTAGTCCACGTGGTGTAGTAGTTAAAGCACTCAACTCGTAAACCGAAGGTGTCTGGTTCGAGTCTCATTGGCGTCAACGAGATTCAGCTCGAGTGATTCTTCGGACGGAGTATAAGCCCTTTAAGGTAGGATACGTGCTGGTTTAAAATCAAAACGTGTCGCAGCTGGGGTATGGACAAATGGCAAAAGCGTGTTACTGACCATATCGCCTTGTGGAGTGCCGGTATATTCGATTAAGATAGTGAGATACTCTAACTATCTCTAAGTAAAGGTCCGAAAGGGGCTGTAGGGCTAAAATCAAAAAAGTATAAATATTGAGAACGTTGGCAAGATACAAATCTTTTCCGACTTTGAGAATTGAAATAACGTAAAAGACTTTTTCTTTTTTTTTTATTGTTATGGTAAAATTTAAAAGCTTTTCTCAAGGCTGAAGTATATTAAGGTGATTATGAATTGGACATTGGCTGATCATAATCTTGATTGCAATAAATATCTTTGCCTTGCATTACAGATATATATTTATATATATGTGAATATAGATATATATATATATATATATATATATATATATATATATATATATATATATATATATATATATATATATATATATATATATATATATATATGTATATATACATATATGCATGTAACAGTATATATATATATATATATATATATATATTTAAATATATATATATATATATATATATATATATATATATATATATATATATATATATATATATATATATATATTGTTACATGCACGAATAATTTTGCGAGCTACTGTCGCAATTGTTTTCACAACCATTAAGAACATAATGATCAACAAGCGAATGTACTCGAAACCCCATCAAGCATGATCAACATCTGAAAGTGAGTCACTGTCCCATTCATTAAGCTGCTCGAATATTCCAGGTAATTCACCAATGTACGAGAAATGAATTGAAAGACTAAAGACCCTATATAAAGCCGAGCTGAATGAATGGGGGACTCATTACAACCGATATAGTAAAACCGCGATATTAAACTGCGACAGAGTGGAGTGCGAATAAAAAGCGATATTGATTGTGATTGTGATAAGTGAAGACAGTTGTTAGAGAAATTTATTGATTAGTGGAAGTTAGATTTCAATTAATTTTTGTGAAATAGTCAAATTAAGGATTGTGTATTTTTAGTAAATAAACTCTTTTAACTTAAATTTAAAAGACAGTGCGTTTTCACTTTCCCGGAACATCAAAATTATTGGCCGCGAACTGTAACACGCGACAGTGGTGTCAGAAGTGGGATAAAAAACTTCGAAAGTGAATACGTTGAAACATTTTTAAAGTGCACAATAGTGAAAATTAACATGGAAACTGGTGGGAAAATGGACAAAACAATAAAAATGCCAGGAAACTTACATCTAAAAATTGACCATATCACAGCTTAAGGAGGAGTTGGAACAGCGAAATCTGGCTACATAAGGTACAAAGGCCATACTGATTGCGCGCTTGCGTGACGCAATTGAGTCAGAAGGCGGTTATATGGATTCGGGTGAACCCTCAGACACAGGAGAAGGCGCAGAAGGCGGAGAAACAGAAAAACCAAATCAAGGGAACCAGAAAATGCGCTGATGCAAATGTTGATGCTGATGCAGCTAGAGCAGCGACAGCAGTCATTCAGTTTAACTGCGAAGCTTAATGAGCAGTCATCCAGTTTAACTGCGTAGCTAAATGAGCAGTCATTCAGTTTAACTGCGAAGCTAGATGAATAATCAGCGAAGTTAAATGAACAATCAGCGAAGCTTGACCTACAAGCGATCGAAATCAAGGCAGATTTCCAAAAACAGTCAACCGAAATAAAAGCGGAGCTCGGTAGTCTGAACAAGTAAATTAAATGCGTCGAGGAAAAGGTTTACCAGGTCGAGGAAAAGGTCAGCCAGGTCGAGGAGAGAATCAACAATGAGATGGAAAAGTGAAAAAGGAATTGGAAGCAACGAAGGCAGTAGTAACCTCCTCACCAGCCGCGCTTACAACCGCAGCGCAAACCACATCCAGAAATGTGCAAGCACCAATATGCGATGGGCAAACGGTCTGGAGTATTTACAAAACCCAGTATAAAGCTGCCGCTAGGGCAAATCACTGGAATGAGCCAGAACCAGCAACTGCACTGATTCTTGCTCTAAGAGGTCCAGCTGCTGAGTTTTTGCAGAATATCCCATTGAGTTGCACGCAAACCCGGCTGCTATAATGAATGCGCTCGTTATGCGTTATGGAGACGATCATCTGAAGCAGATTTATCGGTCACAGCTACGGCATCGGTTGCAAAAGTCTGGCGAAACCTTACAGGAGCTAGCCCAAGACATTGAGCGACTGGTACTTTTGGCTTACCCAGCTTACGACCCAGAACATCGAGATGACGCAGCGACAAAAGCATTCATCAGCGCATTAAAAGACCAGAAATTGCAACAAGCCGTGCATTTAGCTCAAAAGCGAACGGTTAAAGACGCATTGGCCTATATTCTGAACTTTGAGGCAGCGAAAAATGTGAGCCGTATCACTGCCCGGGTTCGCGAGATAGTGACAGACGAGGAAATTGAGCGAGACCCGCATGCAAATGGTGCGCCTCGATGCTGGAATTGCGGGGAGAAGGGGCACCTTCAAAGAGACTGCAAGAAGCGAAGAAAAACGATCTATTGTCCAGGGTGTGCAGCTGGGAGGAGATCCAGATCGAGTCAGGAGCCCAGAATGGAATCGCTTCAAACAGAGGGGTCGTGAAACATGTAAGAGCCAACTTCGTGGGGCAGACGTTGGCTAGGAGGATCGATGTCCCCAGCATCACCACCACCATGTCGCGACTACATCGTGGAGAAGCAGACGAAGAACATTGCACCATAAGAATCGACACTGGTGTAACCCGATCGATTATACGACCAGACCATGTGAGGCAACAACTAATTCACAAGGGCAGAATTTTCTCACTACGGACAGCTACGGGAGAAACTGCACCTGTCCATGGAGAGACTAGTCTCCCAGTACAGTTGGGAGACCTTGCGTTCCGACATAATTTTCTGGTCACGAAGACTATGGATGACTGCATTATCGGAATGGATTTTCTGTGACCACATGGAATCACGATGGATTTGGGCGAACGGGTATTGAAATGGCAGAATGTCGAAGTATTGATGGTGGATCCCAGCGTCCAAATTCCCAAGATGAATGCAGTAGTATGTACCGACACTGATGTACCGGATTCTGCCGAAAGCATTCCGGTCGAATATTCTCCATAACGTCTACGATTGTCTGGGGCTTGGTACAAATTCACAACTTCAAGAAGCTCCAAAGAAAGAAGTTTGCGATGGTTGAATTGGACGATCTTGCTGGCCAAGCGAAATCGCTAAAACAGAAGATTACGCGAGCAGGAAATGCTTGTTACGAAATATAAATTAAACCCCGCAACCACTTCTAGACGGGAAGAATTCCTTGCACTCCAACATTTTAGTCGAAATATTACCAAGGAATCAATTCATGCACTGAAGTACTGGTGGGAAGGACTAAGGTAATGTTAGGATAACCAATGTAAATTATTAGCGTTAAGTAAAGTTAATTTTTAGTCGGTTTAATTAGAATTTTTTGTTTTTAATCATATTGTAAAATTTACACATTCATCCCTGTTCCTGTCCTGTTCAAGCACATCATTTAAGTGAAACCCAGGAAGGTTTGAACCAGTGTGAATTATTCGCGTGAAATAATGTGAGGTATTAATTACTAAGCGAAAAAAATAAACAAAAAGGAAGCAGCTTCTCTTCACCATCGAACTTCAAATCCCGTCTCACGACGAGAAATGGTAGCCAATGCGTGAAATTCTTGGCACACCCAATTATATCGCACCTGGAGTACTACAATATGAACCATCATCATTGCAAACTGATGTATGGTTAGGTGGTGTATTGGCTTATGCATTTTTGACTGGATGTACACCAGTTGGTGGCGATACAAAATCGGAGACATTTTCTTTCTCTGAAAGTTCACATCCTTCCGTTTCATCTGAATTGTTAGGACAGTCTTCTCCATCTGGAGCATACGAGTGGTGGTTGCTTTAAGTGAAATAAGTCGAGCGTATATTGTTTTTTGTACTTGCGGTGGTAGCTTGTTCGTATTATGGCGCACGTGTATATTTGTTGCAAAATATTCAATAGAAAGTACAAAAGCTGGTTCACAAAATTGTGAGTGTAGACTTCCAATGAAGCTTCGGGTAAACGCTGAGCAGCGTAATATTAATTGTCTTTGATTGGTCGTGTGAGTTACGCATACTTCAAAAAGGGCAAACGCTAACCCCAAAATGACAAACAGAATGTGCACTTAAGATCACTACAACATTATTACTAGAAAAAGTATAAAATTTGTCTTACACTGGTTCCCACGTGCCTATGTCTTTTTGAACAACAGAAAATTTAGACTTTTTACCGACGACACCCCTTATGACGGCTCAATTTCCAATTGCCACATTTAACTGGTATCGTACACCCTGCACCCAGAACGCATGTTATGAACTTGATAAATCCGCATCGATATAATGAGAATGATTTGATTACACCAAGTACGAGTATGTACATGTAAATATTCACGGCGCCAATAAAAGCGCATATAAAGTCCATTAGATTCGGACTGGGGATTGAATAGAGCCCGGCAAAACTGATATGGGAAGTGGATAATGGCATTGCTACCCACGAATAAACACTTATGCCTAATATGAGTTTGTAATTTAGAGGGATCAGTTTCGAATGCACCACATGCAGGATGCCTTGAAGCCAGCGTTTGCGTTGTTGCAAGAAGACGAGCAAAGTGAATGGTGACTTCTCATACATTTCACCTTCGATGAAATTAAACATAACAAACAAACATAACTGCCCTTCCAATTGCACAACCAGCCAAGCTTTGATGAATAAACATAAGCAAATCAATTTTGTTGTCATTTCCATCACAGACAAATTTGTGTGATAAGCAGGTTATATTGTCGCCACAAAGAAACCATTCTGGCATTAAACATGTTCGTTACTTGCAATTCTCTTCATCCGAATGATCGAGGCCATCGTTGTGGCCGTTGCATTGATATCTGGCATCGATGCAGTTTCCATCTTTACATCGGAATTCATCTTTATGACAAACATTCGTACTAAAAGCTTGCGACATTGAAGAATTGCTAAAAAGAAGAGTATTTGGCGAATTAAGATATACTTACGAGATTATCCGGCTGATCACCCGACACGTTCCTGCACGGACACGATTACGGCGAACACAATTACTTGAAAACATCTCGCGACGAACGCAGGCTTACGCGCACGTAGCCACAAGCATCAACACATTAACTGACGCTTGGACCAAAACAAATCGATAAAACTGTTATCGATAATGCAGGACAGTGCGCAAAAAAAAGATGGCCACCAAGAAAAACTGGGTTTGCGTCCGAGGTTAACGCTGCAAGGTTGAGCAGTCGTGGTGAATGTTGTGGCCTTGAACTTGGGTTCTTCAACTCAAGTCAAAAATCCGTTGGGTTAAGTTGATAAAAGAGCCAGCGACGATGGAAACGATCTCTCTTTTACGGATACTTGGCCAGCGAAGAACATCAGAAGGACAGAGCATCTTGCGAGTGAACAAGTGCAAATTACCAGAAGGAAGGGCGGAACATTTTGCTAGTTAACAAGTGAAGAACTTCAGGACGAAGGAGCGTTGAAGAAGGGAAAATTGCCCGAGACAACCAGCGAAGGAAACCGATTCAGGCTGCAATAAGTTGAAGTGCGAGGATTTCTATCCTCGATGGAGCTACCAACGTAGGAAGTAAGAAAGTTGTGTAAGTGTTAAGAACTTGAATTTTTTGAATAATAATTTTGCATCAAACCGAAATCATATTGATTTATAGTTTAATTTTTGATATGGAATTTTCGTGTTGTGTAAAGTGTTTCAGCCAATGTTTTTGCGCGTGGAGCGCGTAGTGCTGGCGGAAGGCATAGATTTGGCCTGGAGTGCTTAAGGATCCTTTCCGTCGGGGATATGGATCTGCGCAGATGTTTTCTTAAGTGGAGGTTGTTTTTTTCCTTTGTAGCAGTTAGTTTTCTTTCGTGGGAAATAGTGTTCTTAGTGAAAGTTGGTGAAAGTGGTGATAGGTGGCTCGACGAGCCAAGTAAAGGTCACCAGTGGTTATCCTGGTGGAAGGACCATTCCAGGGAGCCTCAAGGTCACCAATTGGCTCCTGGCGGCAATTCTAGGGTTGGCGAGTGGCGCTTACCTACCCCGTCTCCACGGGCTAGTCGGGATCCCAAGGCCCGGAATCGCTTGTTGTGACGTATTGTTAATTTTTTAAACGTAACAAGTTTCCTTCACAATATCCATTGTAACCCATGCTGTGTATTCGGTGGCACCAACTTGTCGAAACCACATATTTTACAAGCCTTGTTCTTGCAATTAGGTTAGTAAAATGTCATTTGTCATGGCTAGCATTTGCCAGTAACAACCAACGTCTTGCCGATGGCATCATAAAAAAATACGGCCCAATCACTCCTCCCTCGTGAACGAGGCGCCACACAGTGTTGCAGAAATGGAGGTTTTGCTAATTGACGTAACTGCTTAAGTGGTAATGTGCCTCGTCGCTCATGATGAAATTCGATGCAAAAAAGTACTCTTCATTGTCGAAATTAAGGACGGTTTGATTGCAATTCACACGCAATTGACGGTCAACAGGCATTTGCACTTTGTATGGAAATATATGTAAATCTTTCTCAAAAATTCGCTGTAAGGTCCATCTGATGATGCTAAATCATGGGGCCTGTTGTACGTTTGATACTTCATCGTTCTCACCGATATCGGCCACAACAGCCCCGAAATTCTCAGTTGAAAGATAGTGGCCGCATGCTGAAAGATCTTGTGAAGTTTCAGTACATTCAAGTTGAGCAGCTCAGCACTGGATTGTTTGCCCAGTTGGCTTGACACGATTCGGAACTTGACATCGAAATTCACGCGGTGCCAAAACCACCGACCAATTATTTGTCGAAAAAATTGACATAAATATTCCACTTTCTTGCGGAGTATAGCGTTTCATTACTGAGAAGCGATGAACTATCTTTTTTGACCAAGTTAGACAGCGTTTCCTCGGTTTTTCCACTCGTTTTCAAGATTGCCAAAACTGAGTAGAAAATTCTATTTGCAAGCCGTACCCTTCAGCATATTCCATCCCTTTCATTAGCGGCTCTCGTTATTTTGGCGCTTAGATACAAAAATTTGCCAAATGTGATATTTCGTGTATTTGAGGTATTCTTCTCTCATTGATTTGTAGTCCTACTAGTTTTGCTTCGCTGTTGAGTTTCAGGAAAAGTTTTGGGGCAGTTGTTAACAATTGTGACAAAATAATGATCTCGTCCACATAAGCTACCACTTGGATTGGTTTGTATAGTTACGTACCTCTTGTGGCGACAGGCAGCTTTCTTATGATATATTCCAGAGCAAAAATGGTTAGCAGTGGGGCCAACCTATCCTCTGCTTTAATCCAATATTGGTGTCAAATGCATTGGTGAGTTAGTTGTTGATGCGGACTTGGGAGGTTGTCAATGTGATTGTCGTTTTGATAAAACGGACCAATTTGGCTGGGATACCAGAGCAAAATATTACTTAGCCGAGCTACATTACAAAACTGGTAATGCCGAAGATTTAAAGTCCGCAGCCACAAAATTTGGGTGAAGTTTCACTCTTCAGAAACGTTAGGTGCTAGCGCATGTACTGAAGGGGAGTTTTTATGATAGCACCAACTGAAATGAACGTTTCAAGTAAGGACAATCATGAAGCTAATAGCATTACCGCGTACAGGTGCCTATATACTTGTATACCATGTATAAATACACGGAAGAGTTTTCCAAGAGGGCAGCAACAGGTGTTGTGAATGAGAGCAGAAAACAAACGAGCAATAACACCAGTGGAATTAACAGGCTGCCACAGGAAGAGAGCCATGAGTAACATTCGAGCAATTTATTCTCGATACTGATTCCAAGCCGTTTTAAACACCCGCGATTTTATGTTGTATGTTTCATAAGAAAAATAAACTTTGTGTCCATGCAATCGAAATTATTTTTTTGGTTACGATCAAATAGCTAAGCCGTCAATGAAGTAACAAGGCAACAAAAAAGCTCATTCAATTTTTTATTCTATCCCAATGTCACCAAAACTGGGAAATATGCCCTTCCAATCTAGAGTTTCAAATTTGTTTAATTTTAACAGAATATTTGACCAAAAACGAAATAAAAAAAAACATCTTGTGAAAAAATATCGTAGGGAAATGCATACATGCATGTAATTTAATTTATATTAAGAAGAAACGGAAGCAAAAGTTTCGCCTGAATTAAGTCGCAGTATTTGTATTGTCATTAATTCCCTTTAATTTTTCAAACCATTCCTTTCCAATGATGCAGGAAGAATCCCTATACCAAAATCATATTTACTCAAATTTTCCGTCGCATGAATTTTCATTACACATTAGTAATGAATTTTCTTTTCAGGAAATCCTCGATTGAAGTCAGAAAATATTAATGCAAATCAATCTCTTTAAATCAAGCATGCAAATTTTCAACGGAGGAAATTCGCATCGAGTTCGAGTTGTCACAAATCACGCAGATATTCTGTTCGCCTTGAGGATATAAAAATTCATACACATATACAACCTTGTAAATATATAAACTTGCATATTGACAACGGGTGTCAGTTAAATCCGATTTACAACTTCATTGGTTTGGAAAATTGACAAGGATCAAATTCGAACGAAGCTTGAATTTTCCCTCGGTTCACTCTTTGTTTCGCCAGCACTGACGTCGCCGGTTCAGTAGAATTTCAAACATAATGAAGGAAATGGCTGGTTATTTGTTTTTCCCAAGTCGCTCCATATCCGCTTCCAATTCTTTGAACATCACCCAAAACCTTTTTTGGGTGGTTCATATTTAATTATTGGCAAAAGTTGCAAAAGCAAATTGTCAGACGATGAAATGTGAAAAACTTCATTTTACGCCTGAGATTGTTGAGTCATCTTGCAAAATCCTTAATTAAGTGAATGTTGGGGCTCCCTTTTGAAATTCGTGGAAGAAGTTGCCAGTCGTTGGTTTTGAAAAACTTTCACATAATTATTTAAGTGGAATGAGACAAAGAAGTACATAGATATTCTGGTAAGGTAACATCAAAGTAAACAGGATACACGGCAACTTAACTTAAATGTTTCAAACTACTAACGATTTGTTAAGGGTATTTCAACAATAAAATTCAATATTCTCAAACTCCTTTTTTTAAGCTTTCCATATATATTTTTTATAAGGCTCAGATGAATTTATAAAAAGTTGTGCCCTAACAAATTTGCATAATACGTTCATGACCTAGCATACACGCAACCAAGCCGCAGACTCCGTTCATCATTCATTCCCAAAAGGATTATGAATTACATTTCCATTTAATAGGTGTCCGCATTCATTTCGGAGAATAATGCTCGTCATAAGGAACAATGAGCAATCCATTGTACCTGGCGACGCGAGCAACTACAACAAACCCCCTCTGCACCCATTTGAATTCATTTCACAGGATTACACTGGTTATTATCCTCATCTTGCTGCTATGTAGTAAATTGTCAATCTTCATTAAGCTTTTGTCCGTTTTCTTGGCTGCGAAACAAACTCTTTTGCATATTTTCGCGCGCCAAGGTGCAGGAAGTACTACCAACAAAAGACACCAGAGTGGGGAGTCCGCAACAGTGGATGGGTATTGTAAAAAAATGGGTCGACATAAATTAAAATAAATTACTCGGAGTCAGTTTGATCTGAATTTATGTTCAAGTTTTTACTCAGGCAGGAGCACAAGTGGAAGCTGTAGTCGCGGTATCAGCACTACCCGTAGCAGAAGCAACGTTGTGGCAACGTTGAGAAAATGCGAACCAGGTCGGAACTAATTCTCATGGTGTGTATATTTCCTCCTTGGTTATATGTACTCGTACAAGCAACGAGTATAGTCGGAAAAATGGTAGTGAAAGGAAACCAGAAAATAGCTGAGTTGGCTTTTTATTTGGCGTCCTTAAGGCACTTGTTGAAATAATGTTACAGATTAAAAGCTGAATGCAACCAGGCCTATATTCGTCAGCTGTTAACAAATGTTACTGAAGATGGTATAATAACCAACTGTGCCTTCGTCTCAATTAGCTATCTAATTAAAATATAATTACTATACCACGTTGAAAACTAACCAAGAATTCCAACGAGTATACAGATTTACTTGAATTGTTAAAAATCAATATATTTTATGCAAGGTGGCTTTCTGAATCTCTCGAGTTTATATGGATCTCAGCGATCGTCTATTTAACAATTTGCTGTGAGGAGAAATGTTTCTTACTTGACACAAATTACCAAGTGATCTCAGCCTAAGATGAGAATTTTCTTGAGGAGCTACTAAAATTGATTAGAGTTCATAATTCAGAAACAATTGGAGTCATATGAACTCGTATATTTAGATACGTAGTTGATGTGACAAGAATGTTCTAGTGGAGATTTTGCAGGCTCTAACTAATACTATGCTGGAGGAAAACAGAGTTCGATGAATGTGTCATTGAAACAATCTTGGATCAGTGCAGCTTCATCATTTTTAGGGAGGAGTAATACAAACCGTTTATCTGAGTTCTTGAGAAAACTGATGACGCCGAATATTTAATTGATTATTTATTTATGTCTCTATTTAACAGAATGATTCCAGTTACAAAATAGAGTAAACATTGGCAAAACTAGGAAAAAGAAGAAAATAAGTGCGTGTGGGATACACGCCCGACAAAAGTGAAACGCAATAAAGTTTTAATATTAGATCCAGGAAATTTGGATGCTAAACGTAGTCAGGATCGCATTAAGAAACGCAAAAATAGCTTCAACTACAATTTGTCTCGATCATTTCGTAACGGATCTAAAATTTTAGAGCCGACTTGGACACAAATCGATGGGTACATGAAAGAAATACCAGTTAAAACTAAACCACAACATTTAAGATCAAAGAAATCCATTAAAAGGATAACAGGGATCCTTCCTTACAGATGAAACACACTTAAATTATATCCCAAATGAAGTAATTCATAAACTTATAAGCAAGTTGAAACCAAGCAGAAAGCCGAAACCAAGCCTACCCCTGAAAAGAGAAAGAGACACTCCACTGGTGCAACAAAAAAAAAGAAACAAGTAAGCGATAACACCACAATCAACAATTATATAGTAAGTAATTATTAAAAATATAAAATTGTGATTCTTTTTATGTGGTTTTCCATAAAAAAATCATTTATTTTAAATATATATAATTAAAAATAAAATTCCATTCCAGCAAAAAAACCATAACAATAAAAAAAGCAAAAATTGAAAATTTGAATCCATGATATATGGTTCAAATAAATTAATTCAATTTTTAATATTATATTTGCTGTATAAAACCTTGACACACAAGTCTTTTTCCCTTTGGGAATTATTAATAATTTTAATTTTGTTTAAAATGGTGAATGAACCAGCTTCTGTAATTAACTCTGAACTTGGTAATGGTGATTTCTCCCTTTCAAATCATCTAATACCAAATTCTATTAGTGCGGTTTCCTTAAAATTACCACCATTTTGGAGTCGATTGCCAGCCCAATAGTTTACATATGTTGAATCACATTATGACTAAATTTGAATATGTAACTTCATCTCTTCCTCCTGAAATGAAAGATTCTGTATACGATATTATTCAAAATGCGTCTACTAATTCTACTTCTCCGTATATCGTAATTAAAAAAGCGTTGATTGATAAGCATTCTCTTTCAGAAAATGAACGACTTGAAAAACTACTTTCTGGGATTTAAAGCCATCAGAATTTTATAAAAAATTGAAACAATTAGCAAGAGAATCCGCAATCGTGTCTGATGAATTGCCTACATTTATTCAGGTAATTTTCAAATCACAACCAAATACAAACACAGAAGTTTTAACAAAATCGGCTGATGATATCTTAGAAATCCATCCTTTTCAAAATTCTTTAATTAATTCAATCTTTCCTAGCACATCTAGCTCAACCGATTTCACAATGGCTAGAATAATAACAGATTGCTGAATTAAAAAATATGATCAAAGATCTGAGTTTAAATTTACAGAAATCTTACAATTATAAAAATAGTAATCGTTTTAACTCTAGAAGCAGAAGTAGAAGTAGAAATCTTAGCTACAATAACAAAAATTAAACATGAATTTTGTTGGTATTATTATAAATTTGGTGACAAAGCTAGCAAATGCATATCACCATGTAAATATGGGTCAGAATAGTCAAACTAAAACCATCCGTTATCCAAGCGGCAGATAACAGATTAACAAAAATTAAATCTAGCCGCTTATCTATAAAAGATCCTTTAATTAATTTAACATTTTTAATTGATTCTGGATCTGATGTTTCCGTTTTACCCATTTCCAAGATTAAGAAACAAAATTATCTTCACAACACGCACAAGTCAGCCGGCTTCCATCTGCGCAAATGGATGGCAAATGACTCTCACTTGCTATATAACATTCCACTAGAAGATGTTGAAGTTTGAAACCTCAATAAAGGTTGACACTGTTTACGAAGTGGAGTGCACTTTCAAAAATAGCGTGCTTGTATGACCCTTTGGGTTGACTGTCTCTTATAATTATTAGAGCAGAACTTTTGATGCAACAACTATAGTTGCACGGGATTGACTGAGATCCACCATTAACAAATGAAATTGAGGTGCTGTGGCTGAAATTCCAATTGGACCTTACAGCGGTTGAAACAATAAAATTATTGCAACGGAACCAGTCTACATCAAATACTTGCTATACTCTGCATGGATTTTGTGACGCTTCTCAAAAAGCTTACGCTGCTGTGATATGTATCGTATCCCAGGAAAACGATAGTACTCATACAAACTTTTCAACTGCGAAAACTATAATGGCACCCATACGTCCCATTAACATCCCTCGTTGGGAGTTATGTGAAGCAGTGCTACTGGCCAAACTCATGAAAAGAACGCTAAGTGCTTTGAATGTCAAAATCTCAGGATTATATTTGTGGATGGATTCTGAAATCGTCTTAGCTTGGCTCAAATGGCATCAATTCAAATGGGCAGTTTTTGCTGCCAATCGGACAGCCAAGATTCTGAAAATAGTTGGTTACACCACGTGAAATCATGTCAGGTCACAGAAAAATCCTGTAGTTGCGCATCTCGTGGGTTTGGAGCCACAGAATTAGCAGAATTCTCGTTGTGGTGGTCGAGACCAGCGTGGCTCAAGAAAAACAACACTTGTTAGCCAACAATGCGAGAAATTCTACCTACCGAGCTCGAAGTCCGGAAGACCATACTCTGTCATGTCCAATCAAATGAAACTGGATTCGAGCTTTCATATAAGGTTTCTACACTTACCCGTCTGCTACGCATCACTACGTGCTACTTTTGTTTCTCACGGCTATCTGCAAAGTAAACGTCTTCAAAAGAACATCTTACCAGCAAGGAGTTGTTTGAGGTACTGAGATTCTGGATTAGCATGTCTCAATGCTCGGATTTCAAAGAAGACATTTGCGCACTTCGAAATGAAAGGTGATTGCCTTAAACCATTTCTTCGAAGAGTCTGAATCCGTCCATCGACGACGATGGTTTATTGTATCTCGGAGAAAGATTGTCACACGCGAGCCTTTCCTACAATGATAAATACTCGATCATACTCCCAAAGGATGGCAAGTTGACTCAGTTGATCCTCGATCAATTTCACTCTTCATGGGGAGACGCAGCTCAAGCTTGCAACGTTAAGAAGACGTTTTTGGCTTATAAATGCAAGGTGTGTAATACGCCATTTGTGAACAGATGCTTAAAGTGCTTTTGATCCAAAGCAACGGCAACTGAATCGTCGGGTCGATTATGCTGGACTTATCATTATGAAGGACGGCTACGGGAGGAGATCGAACTCAGATGAGAGTTTGAGGATATTTGATGATCATAAGCAAATGTATGATGGTCCGATCGTAGCCATCGTGAGCCATCGTCCAATTGAATTGGTGACGGCAAATGGTGTTTCGTGGGGGATTGATGATCAGAGGTGAAAGTTATTTGCATACGACCTTAAATTTTTTAAGTGTATGTAACAGAACCCCTGCCTGTTTACAAAGACTAGTTAGGTATGTTGTGGGGGAAGTGGTAGAGATAGAGAGTACATAACATAAGATGTCGTATAAGATATTATAAATGGAATGATGAGATGATAATAACCTCATAATCTAGACCAAATTGATTATATGAGCATATTAAAGCAATATTTAATAAATTGGTAATAACACAGTGATTTGGGTGGGATTAGCAGTATCATAATGTATCTTATTTGAGCAAACACAAGCAAGTTATCACTGTGACACAGTTTCATAAGTATTCTGAGCATGATAACAAGTAAATAAGTTGCGTAGACAGACCTGCGCTCATGTCAGAAGGGTTCTATTCTCAATTTCTCAGAAATGCTGTCACCAGCAATGAAGAAAGTCAAGAAATATGTCAAAGAGATGTGCACGCTTATAAGAAAATCCAGTGCTTTTCTAATTTCAGCGGCCCCCTTTTTGTTGCAAACCAACCAAAATTACTCAAGTCAAGTTCCCAATAATATTATTGTTATTGCCCATATTTGAAAATTTCAAGAAGATCAAATCACAACTGCATCATGTGTTATTGTTGTTGTATTTGGAGAAATTTCAAATGGCTATAACTTCCGGGTATATCATTGGATTTTCATCAAACTTGCAAAGTTTAAGAATATATTGTAGGACTACTTAAATATCAAATTTTTTTCAGTTTAAGGGTACATTTACGATTTTATTGGGGAAAATGTGAAACTCAAATATCATACTATTATTAACAAAGTTGAGCGAATTTTAACTTCTAAGGGATTTGTTGTTGTTGTACTTGTAAACACCTACATCCATAATTTTTTTCAAATTTTCCGGATCACAGGTGTGTAGTTTAGCGAAGCGCAGCGCAAATACAGTGTTTATGATCGGGAGGTGCAGGCAATTCACAGTACCATTAAATTCTTCCACCACATGGTTGAAGGACGGCAACTCATTATTAAAACCGATCGTAAGCCCATCATATACGCCTTCAATCAAAAAACTGACAAGGCAGCCCGATTTCATTGGGCATTTACAATAAATATTATTCACATGGCCAGAAGGGCCAACGAAACAGCCAACGTGCCATTGAACTACCACTATTGAAATGCCAGTTGCAGTGACAACCGATGATTTAACAAAGGCACAGAAGAAGGATGCAGAATCGAATCATTTACTTCAAGGTGAAACAAACTTGCAATTCCAGAGATTAAGACTAGTTGACAGCGAGGTAGCTACTTATTGCGATATTACAACGGGCAAAATTTGGCCTTACATCCCAAATCCATTGCGATTACAAAGTTTTGACTTGTTTCATCGATCATCTCATCCAAGCAGCGGACCTACAAAGAAGCTTTTTTATAAAAAGTAAAAACATATTGACATCGTTGGATCACTAAGGCCGTCAAAAGGATACATGTATATTTTAACGATCATTGATCGATTTACAAGATGCCCTGAGGCGATTCCCATCAAAACTATCTCGGCAAACGAAATTGCCACCGCATTTTATTCCGACTGGATTGCACGCTAATGTCAGACCAAGGATCCTAGTTTGAATCTGTCCTATTCCAATCGCTAGCACACCTAGTTGGCTGCGGAAAAACCCGAACAAAGGCATATTACTCTGTGGCAAACAGGGTGATTGAACGGTAACATTGGTCCTTAAATGCCGCAGTTATGTGCCACTAATCAAAAATGGATTGAAATCCTACCAACCGTTATGTTAGGACTGCTTACGAACATAAAACAAGATATTGGTGCGACAGCTGCGGAACTACTCTACGAATTCCTGGTGAATTTTTCTTCTACGAAGACATACCGCTGTATCCCAAATTATTTGTCCAAAAGTTTTGCGAACATAAAAAGACCGTACGAGCCGCTCTAGCATCACGTCATGATGAAATTGCCACCGCATTTTATTCCGACTGGATTGCACGCTAATGTCAGACCAAGGATCCTAGTTTGAATCTGTCCTATTCCAATCGCTAGCACACCTAGTTGGCTGCGGAAAAATCCGAACAAAGGCATATTACTCTGTGGCAAACAGGGTGATTGAACGGTAGCATTGGTCCTTAAAGGCCGCAGTTATGTGCCACAACAATCAAAAATGGATTGAAATCCTACCAACCGTTATGTTAGGACTGCTTACGAGCATAAAACAAGATATTGGTGCGACAGCTGCGGAACTACTCTACGAATTCCTGGTGAATTTTTCTTCTACGAAGACATACCGCCGTATCCCAAATTATTTGTCCAAAAGTTTTGCGAACATAAAAAGACCGTACGAGCCACTCTAGCATCACGTCATGACAAGCGCAAAATCTTGCTCACACGTTTTCGTCCGTATCGACCGAGTAAGAAAGTCATTGGACCCTTCGTTTGAAGGACCAACCAAAGTTGTAGAGCGATATAAAAATGTATACAAATTGGTAATAGGCGAAAAACAAATTAGCATTAGTAACGATCGAGTCAAGCCGGCATACTTTGAATCCAACAACTTATCCTATCGACAATTAGCACTTGAGAAAATACAGAAGTTCGAATTCCAAGTAAGTACAATTTATCAACGAAATAAAAACAACCTCTGTCAGTTTGTAAAACAACCAACATATTCAGGAGAGAGTCGTGTAGCGATTAACACATCTACTACTGAATAAAGCTATGGTGTTCACCGCTAGCAGCACTGAAAGTGGCAAGAGTACAGATTTCCTTATTCTTGCTACAGCCGGCATCGTTAGACCGTGACTAAATTATTTTCAACTGTTTTATGTATTTGATGTGGGTAATAAATCACTGTTATGTTTAAAATTGTGTTTTGTATTCACATTATAGACTAAGTGCCCATAGTGGCATGGTAACTACCAGTATCTAGCTACATGTGATAGAATGAGAGAATTGATATGATGAACCAACAACTCATGTTATTACTTTTTATGGAATTGTTTGCAGCTACATATAAATGAGTTGCATATTTTGAATAATAATTTTTCTGAAAAATTATTAGAGAAGAAAAATGTTAAAAGAAGGTAGTTTCGACGTGTGCACTAATTCTCCTCAGGCCATCACACTTAGATACACACCGGTGATGGCGACCACCATGCTCAGAGGTGAGGGAGTTAATTTTTAATTTTTCTACTTATGCAAACTCAATATGTTTTTGTATCTGCAAGTTATATTCAAGGTAGAGCAAATTTGTCGTATAGATTTACATTAAATTGATGTGAAAAGGGTGAAATGATCCAATTAAAAAGTTTAGCTAACTCATGTTATATTCCACGTGTTTCATCGACTTGTCCCTATTTCAATTCTTATAGCTCTTACAGTATACTCTAACTATCTCTAAGCGAAGGCCCGAGAGGGGCTGTAGTGCTACAAAGAAGAAGAAACTCTTAAAGTATTGATCCTACAAGAAATATTAAAAAATTTACTTTGTTGGAAGTCTAATGTGGTTAATTAAAGTAGTATAAATTATGTTGACATTCTTTAACTTTTTTAAAATATCAGTAAAAACTGAAAAAAAGGACCTTTCCCCACTTCCTCAATAACCAGCTAACTTTGGTCCCGCGGGAATTTTCTGTATGTTTATCAGGTTAGTTCAATGAATAACTGAACCAACTTGTAAATCTATACGAATTATTTCGGCTAATTGTCCATTATCACCTTATTTTTCCTAGACTATTTGCCAAACCTGACCTTAACATAGTTACCTATATGCCAATTATCTAGAATGTTACATATCGCTACAAGTAACAACTCAGCTAGTTTATTTTCCAACAAAACAATAAACATGGAAACATTCGAATCTTCCAATTAAATTAAACACTTGACTTGGCAGCTTCTCTATCTCTGGTAGACTTCTGGAAATCATTGACTTACATAATTGCTTTTTATTTCCTCCAGTTGTTCGTGACAGCTACTTCGTAAAATTGGCTTCCTTCCTATTATCGAAGACATCCTGACATCATAACTTACCAAGAATGTATGTGCTGGAGTTGGGGGTTGACCGGAGTCGGAGAAGGATGGCAAGTCCTGAAATTGTGTCAATGTTGTATTCAAATGTCAGCAGCAGACGCTGGTCCACAACTTGTTTGTTTAACTTTCTAGTGGTGA
This sequence comes from Odontomyia ornata, assembly GCA_963969285.1. Taxonomy (NCBI): domain Eukaryota; kingdom Metazoa; phylum Arthropoda; class Insecta; order Diptera; family Stratiomyidae; genus Odontomyia; species Odontomyia ornata. The sequence continues at coordinate 278,420,409 of OZ017741.1, forward strand.
TAAGATCTTTGTTCTAATGCAATCTCTGAATCTCCTTCTGAAGGAAAATATCAAATTTTCAATGCTCCTGTCAGTAAAGATGAATGGCTACCAACACCTTTGTCAGAGCTCTTCTTTGGCTTTTGAGACTGGACAAAATGCTGAAGGTCATTGAAATTGTGTGAATGATAATTTTTTCAGATTTGTTTGATTTCGGTTGCAAAGCGGTCGCCTGACAGGATCTGAATTCAAGCGATAACGTCTGTCATGAACTATAAGCACAATAAAACCTACAATTGTCGATTGTTTGTTGAAGGACTTATTAACCTTAAAAGCACGTGTCAAACTTTTGATGCAGTCATGATAAATTTTTATATTTTAAGGTAAATCGCAAGCTGTCATCCGAAAAAGGTGGTTTAAAGGTAATAATTATTGATTGTTTTTGCAGTTTGATGCATTCAAAAAGTTTAACAATCGATAAGTTCAATTTTATGGTAGATTTATAAAAATAATTTCAACTGCTAACATAACTCATAGAGGAAATTGAAAAGTGAAGAAATTAAACTCGTTGCCAAACTTGCCTAATGTACCATCCATAAAATACGTGATTACTCGTACATGAGAAGAGTAGATTATTTTATCGCTGCTGATATGAGACTCACGTAGCTCGCGATGATTTTTCCATGTTTTACATGCAATTTTCGCATTATTCCCTCTCAACATCCTTTCACAAATGGGATTTTCCATTAATGCAGCAATGCCAGAAAGTTTTTTTCCTGTTCTTCTTTCCGGTTCGGGGTAAAATTCTGCAAAACAACAGATGATGACATCCTGAATGTTATGCCAGGTACCTACTGATAAAATACAGCATTTCAACATACCCACCCACATAAGCACAGTGCGCTAGTGCTGGTACTTTGCTTAGATATTAGATAGTTGGCTGGCAGAAATATTAAGAAGATAAATGATGTATTTAGTTCGGGATAAGTGGAGAATTTTGCTTATAGCAAAGATCCCTTGGGTCGGATTTTCGGAAGAAGTTGGTTCCAAGACTTTGGCAAACTTTCTTTTCGCCCACATAAATGGCTGTTAACAACTTTCGGAACTTTAATGGGTGTCATTGTGATGGTAATGGATTCAGTATTATTATAAAGTTATCAGAGAAGTTTATGAGTTGTTTCTTTTTATTCAGGCAAAGTAGCTTATGCGCCAATGATATGATAATTACTCCTTCTTGAAGGCATTCTTCTATAATATTTCCAAAGAGTTTCCAAACTTATTTTTCAACATAAAGTATCTTTAACAATATTTAAGTTCTCAGGTATTTGAGGAAAATTTTGTGACTTTCATAATTCCAAAGAATGAGGTACAGATAATTTATAAGGGCTAATATTTGGCACTTTATTAAGAAGTGGCGTTCGTCAAATGTTTTCGTACACAACAGAATGGTTTCCAAACTTCAATTGTCCAGCAGAAAGTGGAGGTCAAGTATGAGTTTTTGGATTAAAATATGTTTTGGTTGGAAATAATGGAAGCAACGCATTGTTACGCCATGCTATACATCGGAATCGGAGACAACTGCAAGGTGGCCAAATACTCTACCCCAGCGGAATCGTTCACTAATTAATCGAGCTATATTAATATTGGTTGAAAGCCCACTGAAGAAGAAAAATTTTAGAACAGGTAGTTCCAACGTGTGTCCTATAAATTATCTTCAAGCCATCACACTATAGATAGCAAAGGCTCTCTTCTAACATGTTTTTAGGTAAATTTCTCGAAAGAAATTTACCTATTGCGGAGAGTATCATATATATATATATATATATATATATATATATATATCTATATATATATATATATATATATATATATATATATATATATATATATATATATATATATATATATATATATATACACATATATATATATATATATATATATATATATATATATATATATATATATATATATATATATATATATATATATATATATATATATATATATATATATATATATGGGATATAACGAAATTTGTGACCACGCTAGAGGTTGCAATTTTGCTCCGATTTTCACCAAATTTTCAGGAAGGATGTATTGGGTTAATACCTCGGTTAAGTTAGGGAACCAGCTAGATCGGCCCGGCGAAAACAAAATGGCGGCCATTTTAGACGAAAAATCGTGATTTATGTTCTGACCAAAGTATTGCTCCGATTTGGATTAAATTTGGTATAAAGGTTCACTGATGCATGTGATGGATCTGACAATAAAAAATTCTAAGTCGGTACGGCAGAAACAAAATGGCGGCCGCTCAAATGTCGAAAACATGCAAAATTTTTTTGTTGTAATAGTGGTCAAAGCTTTCATCAGATTTTCATGATATTCGGCAGTTAGATAGAAATTGTAGGTATCTAAAAAATGACGTGAAAAAACTGGAGGTCAGGTCACAAAAAACAAAATGGCGGTCAGTTGAAACTCAATACTTCAAAAGCTTCTAAAAGTCGCAATTTTGATCCGACATATATGAAACTTACTTGGATCTACAGACTTTGAATTTTTGGTGATCATGCATGTGCAGATTTTAAAATGGCGGCGGTTTAAATATGCGTTTTTTTCAGGTTTTTGTGGCGCTCTACCAGTCACATTTTCCAGCGGATTTTGATGAAACTTGAGATTATGGATCTCTGTACTATGTTCTTGTATTATGCAGAAAATTATTGAAATTGAATGAAAAATAAAAATGTCGAAAATTTAAAACCCTAAATTTTTAAGCTTCCATTTTCACTAAAAATTGAATTATTTTGCCCTGTCTAGAGTGAAACTCCGATTTGAACGAGATTCGGCACATTAATTGATGAGGTCCTAGCCCACAAAGATTTAAAATAGTCCAAAATCAAATGCATGTATTCAAAATGGCGGCCCCAAAGGCCAGGAGGCAAGCGCAATTCGCTATTTTAGTAGCAACTGAAATAATGAATTTTTTTCATGGAATCGTTTTAAATGACTTATCTTGAACGTATTTAAAAATCAGAATATTTTTTAAATATTGTAAAATATTTTCAACAATACCCTAAAAAATTATAAAATCGCGACTTGTCTGTCTGTCCGTTTGTTCGTGCGCCAGAAGTTTTCTCGCAAACCACATGAGCTAGAATGAGGAAATTTTCTACGTAGGTAAAAAGTGGTGCCTCTTGGAATTTGCAGTGTAAGAAAATATTTTAAAGGGTTTCAGGGGGTCTCCCCATACAGGGGGTGACATAAACATTTTTTTTATTTCTGTAGCCCCCTAGCAGCCAAGTTTCTCAACAGATTCCGATAAAACTTGAAATCATAAGTTATTAAGGCAAGTTAATTTAAATTAATTATGCAAATTGGATGACAAATAAAAAATTCGAAAATTTACAGCTTAATATTTTTAGCAGCCGTTTTCTATAAAAATTCAAAACGACGGCCCCTTTTGGTTCAGAAAAGAATCGAAAATGTATATATTGTCACGTGTCCAAATCTATCTGCGAGCTACTGTTACAATTCAACCGCTAACTGCACATTGAACATCAACATCAACATAAGCCATTGACGTCAGAACGAATATTCGAGAACCAGCCAGCTAAAGGGAGAACACTCACCAATATACTGGAAAGGTGACGCCAACTGACGACCCTATATATAGGCGATTGAATGAATGGACGACATTCATTGTGAGTGCGAACTTTAAGCGCGAGTAGGAAGCGATACGAAAAGCGTTAGTGTAGTAGTAGATATTAGTGAGACATTAAAGGCAGTCCGAAGATAAAGTTGTGTTACTAGTGAAAATTGTTAAGTGCAATAATTTATTTGATTTAATAAACTCTTTTAACTCGATTTTAAAGACAGTGAGTTTTCATATTCTCAAGACATTAAAATATCGGCTGCGAACCATAAACACGTGACAATGGGTGTCAAAAGTGCGAAATTTTGAAAAAGTGAAAACTGTTAAACATCTTACTAAAATATTACATTTTACGTGGAAGTTAAGCAAAAAAAAAGTGATTTGATAGTTAAAAATATTTTATTGCGGAAAAACAAGAACTGAGATTTTTGGTAGCTGGTGAAAAAAAGCTAAAATTTAAAAATGCCGAAAAATTTGCATTTGAAAATCGATGAATTGACCGTACCGGAGCTTAGGGATGAGTTGGAACAGCGGAATCTGGCTACGCAAGGTAATAAGACCGCATTGATAGCACGCTTGCGAGACGCTATAGAATCTGGAGGCATCTGCGTGGGATCTGATGAGCCTTCAGATGCGAAAAATGGTGCAAAAGGCGGAGAAGCAGAAACACCAAAAGGAAAGGAACCAGAAAATGCGCTGATGCAAATGCAGATGATGATGCAGCAAGAGCAGCGACAGCAGTCATCCAACTTAACAACAAAGCTAGAAAATCTTGAAAAACAGTCAACCGATTTAACTACAAAGCTAGAACAACAGTCAACCGATTTGACAACAAAGCTAGAAAAACAATCAACCGATTTAAATACAAAGCTAGAAAAACAGTCAACTGATTTAACTGCGAAGCTGGAAGAGCAATCGACGAAGCTAGACCAACAAGCTGTTGAAATAACGCAGAGGCTAGAAGAGCAATTAGACAAAAAGCTAGACAAACAATCGGCAGAAATAAAAGTGGAGATCTCCAGTCTAAACAGTCAAGTCAAAAGCGTTGAGGAGAAAGTGAGCCAGTTCGAAGAAAGAATCGAGGTAAATGTTGTCCAGGTCGAGGAAAAATTGAACAAAGTGGAAACCACGATGCATAAGGAAATCGAAGACCTGAAGAAGGATTTCAAGCAATCGAAGGTAATAGCAAGCACTGCACCTAGTACCGACATAGTAGCAATGCGGAAGGAAATGGAAAACATGAAAAAGGAACTCGAAGTAGCCAAGGCAGTAGCAATTACCTCACCAGCCTCGCTTATAACCGCAGACTACAACACATCCAGAAATGTTAAAGCACCATCATTCGACGGGCAAACGGTCTGGAGTATCTACAAAACCCAATTTGAAGCCGCCGCTAGAACAAATCACTGGAATTAGCAGGAGCGGGCAACCGCGTTAATTCTTGCTTTAAGAGGCTCAGCTGCAGAGCTTCCCATCGAGATGCACTCAAACTCCGCTGCTATAATGAATGCGCTCGATATGAGATACGGAGATGATCATCTGAAGCAGATATATCGGTCGCAACTACGACATCGAATGCAGAAGTCAGATGAAACTCTTTAACAGCTAGCGCAAGACATCGAACGACTGGCACTGTTGGCTTACCCAGCTTACGACCCAGAACACCGAGATGACGCTGCAACAGAAGCGTTTATCTGCGCATTAAAGGACCCAGAACTGCAACAAGCCGTGCGCTTAGTTCAAAAGCAAACTATGAAGGACGCATTGGCTTATAGTTTGAACTTTGTAGCAGCCAAAAAGGTGACTCATAACACTGCGCGAGTTCGTGAGGTAGTCGCAGAAGAATGCAGGTGCAAGCGCGTGGAAGTTGACCGAGAGCCACAGGGGAATGGTGCGCCTAGATGCTGGAATCGCGGCGAGAAGGTGCATCTGCAACGAGACTGCAAAAGGTGAAGAAAACAAAACTATTGTCCCGGATGTGCAGCTAGGAAGAGATCCAGACCGAGTCAAGAGGCCAGAATGGAGGCCCCACAAACTGAGGGGTCGGGAAACATTTAAGAGCCAACTTCGTGGGGAAGAGGTTGGCTTGGAGGATCGACGTCCCCAGCACCACCATCACTGTTTCAAGACTACATCGTGAAGAAGCGGACTTATGTGTTCCAGGCCAAGTGGAAGGAGAACAAAACCATCGACACTGGTGCACCATAACCATCGACACTGGTGCAACACGATCGATTATACGACCAGGCCTGGTGAAGCAACACCGAGTTGACAAGAGCAGGATTTTCTCACTACGGACAGCTACGGGAGAAACTGCACCTGTCCATGGAGAGGTCAGCCTCCAGGTACGATTGGAAGACCTTGCATTCCGATATCTTTTTCTGGTTGCTAACATTATGGATGAATGCATTCTCGGAATGGATTTCCTGCGATCACAAGGAATCACGTTGGATCTGGGCAAACGAATCCTGAAATGGCAGAATGTCGAAGTCATGATGGAGGATCCCAGCGTCCAAATTTCCCGGATGAATGCGGTAGTAAGCGCCAACACTGATGTACCAGAATCTTCTGAGAGCATTGTATGGGCTAAACTTGATGGTGATTCTGGAGTCCACCGATCCTTCCTGATAGAGCCAACGAAGATGCCGGTACTTCACAGTTTGATTGTAAGGCGAAGCCTTGTGAGATCTACAAGAGATGGATGTGTGCTGGTTAGAGTCCTCAACACCACTGACTCAATCACAAGCATCATAGCTGGAGAAGTCATTAGCAGCTGCCAGCTCGTTTCCACCGTCACCTCTTTGGACGCTGCACATGATCGTCATCTGAACAGGAAACAGAAGACAGACAAAACACGGAAGCTAGTTTCTGCGATGTTGAAGCAGACCAAATTGCCAGCGCAGCGATTCAAGCAAGCCTCTGATCTAGTCACCAAGTACAGTGACATCTTCTCAACAAGCCCGGATGACCAAGGCCGAACAAGTATGGTGACTCACGTCATCGACACACAGGGAACCAAGCCAATCCGACAAGCACCAAGACGCCTTCCTATAGCCAAGCAAAGAGAAGTGAGCGCACTGATCTCGGACATGAAAAAACAAGGTGTCATCGAACCTTCCGTCAGTCCATGGGCCGCGCCAGCAGTTCTGGTAAAGAAAAAGGATGGAAGCAATCGTTTTTGTGTTGACTACAGACAACTTAACGACGTCACCAAGAAAGATAGTTACCCACTTCCACGCATCGACGATATCATGGACACCTTGGCCGACGCAAAATGGTTTTCGACACTCGATCTTAAAAGTGGTTACTGGCAGGTCGAAATTGATAAGAAGGACCGAGAGAAGACCGCATTTTCAGTCGGGACAGAATTATGGCAATTCGTGGTGATGCCGTTTGGGCTTTGCAACGCTCCAGCCACATTTGAATGCCTGATGGAGTACGTGCTACGGGGTTTAACCTGGAAAACATGCTTGGTATATCTAGACGACATCATTGTCACCGGAAAAACGTTCGAGGAGCATATGCGGAACTTGGGAGAGGTGTTCTTCATATTGCGACTGGCAAATCTGAAACTTAGTCCCGACAAGTGTACCCTTTTTGCAGCTAAAGTTAAATACCTGGGACACGTTGTATCAGGAAAAGGAGTGAAAACCTTCTGTCAAAGGCCCACAACGAAGAACTAGAGGCCAAATGAAAACTTACAATGTGGGGTTACCATTCGAAACGATTGCTGTGGACATCGTTGAATCTTTCCCCGAGTCCGAATGGGGAAATCGTTACACATTGGTCGTAGCTGATTATTTCAGTAAGCGGCCGGAAGTCTACTCCATTCCAAACCAAGAAGTCACCACCGCAGCTGAACAGATTGTGCTGAATTGGGTCAGTAAATATGGCGTGCCTCGCGAGGTGCATGCGGATCAAGGTCGAAACTTCGAGTCACAAGTTTTCGGCGAAATGTTTGAGCTGCTTGCGATACGGAAAACAAGGACGACGCCCTCGCATCCTCAATCAGATGGAATGGTCGAGTGATTTAACGGCACCCTCAGTTAGCACTTGGCAAAGATGTTTGATGAGAACCAAAGAGACTGGGACTGGCACATCCCTCTATTTTTGATGGCATACAGAGCTGCCGAGCACGCATCAACGGGGGTGGCACCAGCCAAAGTAATTTTCGAGAGGACAATTAATTTGCCAGCTGACGTGAAGTTTGGAACACCACCTGAACAGCCTCAACCTATCTCGGAGTATGCAAGTGAGTTAAAACAACGGCTGAATAACATTCACCAAATGGTGCGAAAACACATCAACTCGGCACCTGACCGCATGAAGACCAGATACGATTTGAAGGAAAATACGTCTGGATTCCAGCAGGATGACTTGGTGTGGCTCTTTAACCCGCGACGACGGAGGGGTAGATCTCCGAAGCTGCAGTCAAATTGGGAGGGACCATACCAAGTCATCAAGCGAATTAACGATGTAGTGTACCGCATACAGGAGTACCGAAAACCGAAAGCCAAAATGAAAATCGTGCACCTGGATCGTCTTGCCCCATATTACGCCCAGCGAGACGCAACTACAATTGGCGGCACATCTTTTCGGGGCGAAAAAAACTAAGGTGGGGCAGTGTCATGTGTCCGAATCTATCAGCGAGCTACTGTTGCAATTCAACCGCTAACTGCACCTTGAACATCAACGTCAACAAAAGCCATTGACGCCAGAACGAATATACGAAAACCAGCCAGCTAAAGGGAGAACACTAACCAATATACTGGAAAGGTGACGCCAACTGACGACCCTATATATAGGCGATTGAATGAATGGACGACATTCATGGTGGGTGCGAATTTTAAGCGCAAGTAGGAAGCGATACAAAAAGCGATAGTGTAGTAGTGGATATTAATGAGACATTAAAAGCAGTCCGAACATAAAGTTGTGTTACTAGTGAAAATTGTTAAGTGCAATAATTTATTTGATTTAATAAACTCTTTTAACTCGATTTTAAAGACAGTGAGTTTTCATTTTCTCAAGACATTAAAATATCGGCCGCGAACCAGAAACATGCGACAATATAAATGGCAATGCAAGTGCTGATTAAATTTTTATGGAAATTTTAGAAATTAACTATTTGAGCCATTAAAGCCGACAAGTGATCACCTTTGTTTGATAACCACTGTCAAATGTATAAACAGCAAATGTGAGAAGGGCGAAATGAGTATAAATATGTTTATAACAATTTATTACCCGCCGATTTTCAATACGTGATCCATACGTGTGCACCTCAATTTAATAAGCAAAATATTTGTGGCTCTATGAAGGGTCTCCAAATATGAACGGTGGCAGATCCTTTCTGTTAATAAATACCCATGTAGTGCTAAAAAAATTGCAGTAAGAAGCCCAGTAGTAGGCAAGCCAAATTCTTTTTCGAAACCTTACGCTACATACGAGAAATTTACCTTTCCGGCTGGTGCTGCCAACGGGGATTTTTTTTAAATGATTTAGAAAACAACAGAATTCAACAGGTAACATATGTACAAAAAATTTCCGTAAGTAATTTGTATGTCTTGTAGCTATCCGAAACAAAATCTACGCGCCCGTGTGTTAAAGCTCAGTGTAGAGCACGTAAACATAGATATTTATATTAGTTTGACGCAAACATGGTCAAGTGATCCACAACAAGTGTTTTCCTCCTTCTTCATAGCACCACAGCCCCTCTCAGGCATTTATTTCGCGCCATACGCGCCTCAAACTGTCTCAGTTAATAACCGCATGCTCCAACCTAGAAATCCATACTGTCGACGGATTCAGATAAGCGTTCCCTCGGTTTGCCCACTGGTTTCTACCCTTCAGTTCTTCCAACGAATAACTTTTTAGGCTCCGTTGTACATCCATACAATTCATGTGGCCAGCTCATTTCAGTTTCCTCAGTCTTACAATTATTGAGACCTCTGGCACGTCAAAATTTTCATACAGTTTATGGTTGTATCGTATTCACCATTGGTCCTTGTCTAGCTACGCTTCAGTTATCTGCCACAGAACCCGTCTTTTGAAGGCGTTCAATATGTTTTTGGAGGCTTGGGACAGGAACCAAAGCATAGTGCAGATCTTATCACAGATTTGTATACTTGGAACTTTGTTTTTCCGTGTATTCAGCTGGTCTTCAAGATCACCAAAACTAATTTAACAATTTTATTTGCGAGCTGTATTTTTCGGCGTCGACATCTTTTTCACTATCGGTTCTCATTCTTTTGATGCCCAACTATACACATTTGCCCCTGTTTTACACACTGTATTCAGCAAAGTGTGAATTTTGGATATTGAGGTATTTTTCCTTGACTACGTCATGAGATTCGTTTTATTCTCATTGATTTGCATCCATTCTATTTTTGCTTCGCTTTGGATTTTCAGGAAATGTTTTTTCATGTTTCTTAGTGACCGGGACAAAATGCTGATATCATCTGCATATGTTATCACTTAGCTTGACTTGTATAATAACATACGTCTATTATAGACAGGTACCTTTCTCATGATATTTTCTAGAGCAAAATTAAATAGCGATGGGGCCAGCCTATCTCCCTGCTTCAGTCCTATATTTGTGTCAGAGGCATCAGTGGGTTGATTATTGATGTCTACTTGGGACGTTGTTGACGTCATTGTCATTTTGGTAAGATGGACAAATCTGGCTGGGATACCAAAGAAAGCAATAATTACAGTGCAATATTATCAATTGTTTTGTTTGCTGGCTTAAAGTTATCAAAGGTTGTTACCCCATACAACTGGGGCACTTCGGCAACGGGGGCCCTGCAGCCCCGACCCTCCTCACGCCAGACGGGCATGTGTGCCAACTCGCTGTCTTACTATACAAGTTGAGCCAAGTAGTAGTCTATGAAGACGACATCAACATTCTGTCACGGTCATTAACAACTGCCAAAGAACTTTTCCTAAAACTCGGCAGCGAAGCAAAACTAGTATGGCTACAAATCAATGAAAATATAACAAAGCTCATGACGCAGTCGAGAAAAAGTACCTCAAATACGCAAAATACCACAATTGGCAAATACAGTATTGAAAGTATGAGCAAATTTAAATATCTAGGTGCCAAAATAACAAAGACAGTTAATGAAAGAGATGAAATGCGCGGAAGAATACAGTTCACAAGTAAAATATTTTTTTTCAATTTTGACGATCTTGAAGACCAGCTGCATACACAGGAATCCAAAACTCCAAGTATACAAATCTGTGATAATATCTGTGCTCTGCTATAGGTGTGAAACATGGACCCTAACCCAAGCATTTGCAAATATATTAAACGCCTTTGAGCAACGGGTCCTGAGGCGAATAACAGGAGCGAAGCTAGATGGGGACGAATGGTGTATTCGATACAACCATGAGCTGTATGAAATTTTCAACAAACTGGAGGTCTCAATGATTGTAAGACTGCGGAAGCTGCAACGGGCTGGATATATAAATCGTATGGATGAACAATGGATACCCAAAAAGGTATTTGTTCGGAGATCTGATGGCCGGAGACCAGTGGGGAATCCGAGGAAACGCTGTTCGGACTCGGTCGACGAAGATAATTCATCGCTGCTCGGATTTTGAAATTGGAAACGGTCAATGGACCGAGACAGTTGGAGGCATTAATTAATACATGATTGTTTAATGGAGGACGAGACAAAGCATCGGCATCATGATTCTCTTTACCCTGTGTGTATTCAGTATCGTAATTAAACTCCTGTAATTTAAGTTTCCATCTTTGTAATTCGAAATTAGGTTTTCTCAAATTTGCATGCCAGGTTAAAGGTTTTTGGTTGGTTTTGATGTAGAATTTCCTGCCATATAGATAAGTAATAAAGTATTTGGTTGCCCATATAATCAGCAAGTAACTCCCTCTTAATTGTTGAGTATCTAGTTTCGTGATCGTTAAGAGTACGTGAAGCATAGCAAAATTGATGGCCCTCTTGGGAAAGAGCTGCTCCTATGGCATAATAAGAAGCGTTGGTTGTCAATGTAAAATTTTTATCGAGACCCAGAAGTTTAAGAATAGGGTCAGAAACTATCAACTGTTTGAGCTTTTCAAAGGAATGCACATAATCAACATCTTCGGTATTAATTTTAGCATCTTTTTTAAAGGCAAAGCGTGAGTGGTTTATCTACTTTGGAAAAATCTCTAATAAAATTCTTACAAAATACCACCAGTCCGAGAAATGATTTTATTTGTTTGGTATTTAAGGTATTGGAAAGTTAAGGGTAACTTTGATTCTTGTAGGGTTGGGCTTTATATTCTCAGTGGTAATGACATGGCCAAGCAATTCTGTTTCCCGTTTTAAAAATTCACTTTTTTCTATTTTGAACTTTAAATTAGCAGCTCGTCATACTTTCGTGACTATCTAAAGAGACGAAAGATGCTCCTCAATTGAAGTACCGAAGATAATAATGTCGTCCATATAGACGAGACAGGTTTTGCAGATATATTCGTGTAAAATGTTGTTCATTAACCTCTGAAAAGTTGCCGGGGTATTTTTTAAACCAACAGCATTCTCGTGAACTCATAATGACCTTTATCTGTAGAAAATGCAGTCTTGTCTGAGCATTTCCATGATTTGCGTTTCCACCTTTTTTTGATGCACCTGTGGATACCTGTATGATTTGGTGTATACCGCAGTGTTATTAGTTGTTTTTATTACATGTTTTATTGAATGAAGGAAGGTCAAATTGTCACTTTTTTGGTAAAATACATCATTAAAATTCTTCAATAAACTTAGAAGACTTTCTTTTTCTTCTTCGTCTTCAGGATAATGGTATAGTCTCAGATTCCTATCATTAAATTTTATATTATTATTGTTCAGATCTTTTTCAGTCTTATAATTATTGAAAATATTATTTCCTAATATATAGGGTTGTCCGTTTCGTGGTAGGAAAGTATAACCATGCCATTTGACATCTGTCAGAATTAAATGTCATCTAAAGCGTGTTTTTTTCTAGCTGAAGGTTTGTCATTTAGAAATATGGATCGTTTAACAGTCGAAGAACGCGTTAAAATTATTAAATTTTATTATAAAAATGGTGATTCTGCTGTATCAGCATTTAGGGCTTTACAAGCTGATTACGGTTGACAAAATCGACCTACACAGCAAAGAATTTCGAACACAGTGAGAAAATTTGAAGAGACTGGATCGGTTATTGATTTGCAAGGCCTGTGGATCATCGCAACATTCGTTCTGCTGAAAATATTGCTGTCGTTGCTCAAAGTGTGGAGGAAGACCCAAATTTGTCGATTCCTTGACGTGCTCAACATTTGAGCTTGTCTTACGGCTCATTGCGGCGGATTTTGGATTTGGATTTGCATCTCCATCCGTACAAAATCCAACTCACTCAAGAACTTAAGCCTCAAGACCATCCACAACGCAGAATGTATGCGAATTGGGTGATTGAACAACAAGCCATTGATAACGATTTTTTGAACAAAATTTTCTCCAGTGATGAGGCTCATTTTTCACTCAGTGGTTACGTAAATAAACAGAATTGCCGCATATGGGGCTCTCAAAATCTTCTGGTGATCGCAAAAAGGCTTTTGCATCCGAAAAAGTGACCGTTTGGTGTGCATTATGGTCAGGTTGTGTTATTGGCCCGTATTTTTTTGAAAATGATCAAGTAAGAGCCATTACAGTCAATTCTGACCGCTATGGATGGATGTTAACCGATTATTTTTGAAGAAAAATTGAATATTATGATCTGGAAAATATGTGGTTCTAACAGGACGGAGCCACAAGCCACACAACACAGGCTAATCGAGCACTTTTGCAAGAGAAATTTCCAGGACGCATAATTTCGAGATTGAGTGATGTCAATTGGTTGGCAAGATCCTGCGACCTAACTCCTTTGGATATCTTTTTGTGTGGCTATGCAAAAGATCGTGTTTACGCGAACAATCCTCAACTTCTTGAGCAACTGAAAACCAATATTCGTGAAGTTATGGCCGAGATATTGCCGGAAATGTGCCGAAAAGTCATTGGAAATTACCTTAGAAGGATTGAAGCCTGTAAGAGGTCCCGTGGAGAACATTTGAATGATGTTGTATTTCGCGTATAATGGCAAGGTCTTCATATTTAATAAAAAATTTTGTTTCTATCTGAATATTTTATGTATTTTCTTTAGCTTTACTTTCCCAAGCGTAAAATGGATAACCCTTTATCATTAAAAAAGTAACTAAATTTATATTCTTTAAAAGTAAATTTTTTATCCCCCCCCCGATTTTTTTAGGGTTTTGTTAAAATAATTTAACAAAACCCTACTAAAATTGCGACCTGTCTGTCCGTCCGTCCGTTTTTCTCGCAAAGCAATTAAGTTAGAACCACCAAATTTGACGTATATGTGTAAAATGGTACTCTCTTGAAAGTTCAACTACAAAAAAAATTTAGGAGGTATTTAAGGGGGGTCTCCCCAAATAGGGGAGTGGCCCCCGATAAAAAAATTTCATCAAAGGTAGTCAATATGGGTATCATATAAAAGGTCTTAATGAGAACTTTACAAAACAGGTCTTAAACTGACATTTTTTGCTTCAGGGGGCGCACACAAAGGGAAATACACGAACAATTTGTGACCCCCCGCTCCCGATTGGACACCTGTGTCCCGAATAATCTAAAAAAAATATAATAGAGGCAGATGTTTTTGTTTATAACAACAGCAAATACCTTAGAAGTCGAAATTCACTCAACTTTGTTAATGATAGTATGATCTTCGAATTTCACATCTTACCCAATAAAAACGTAAAGGTAACCTTAAACTTAAAAAATTCGATATTTAAGTAGCTACACATAAGGGCCTAATATTTTACAATTTGATGAAAATCGTATCATATTCGCGGAAGTTATAGCCAATTGAAGTTTGTCCAATTACAGCAACAATAACACACGGTTTTGGTATTTTATGGACCTCCCATCGGTTCAGATACTGCAGTTTTGATTTGATCTCCTTAAAATTTCCGAATAAGATTTATAACAATAGATTTTTTTTGGAATCCATGATTTGAGTGATTTTTGTTAGTTTGAAATAAAATGGCGGCCATTGAAAATGGAGAAACAATGGATTTTCCTTTAAACGTGTACATTTCTTTGACATACATGTTTCTTGACTTTATTTGTTGCTGGTGATCGTATTTCGGAGAGTTTGATAACAAAACCCTTCTGACATGAACGTAGGTCTGTTTACTTAACTTGTTTTTAAATGGTTTAATTTGCACTGTATGCGAAAATGGCATAGAAGAATTTAAAGTGTTAGTATTAAAACTATTATTTAGAATTTTTAAATTTGGGTGACAGAGATTCAGATCTATCAAGCTTATAACTGCACCTGTATCAATTAGAAATCTTAAAGGGGTGCCGTATGAATCTATTCTAATATAGGGTACGTTATACTGGCAAAATTTTTCGAGGCTTCTTCTGAAAAATTTTCTGATTCATTTGTATGGCCGAATCACCCTGGGGTGGCCGATATTTATTGACTCGTTTTTGAGCAGGGTTTCGTTGAAAATGATTTTGGTAAGGACGGTGATGATTATAACCCAGATCCTGGTAATTTTGATAATTTTGTTTTTGATAATAGCTTTGGATAAAATTGATTTGCATAACCCTGATTTTGGTATTGAAAATTTTGATATGGAAAACTTTGCTTTTGATAATTTTGGTCGTAAATTTTACCTAGCTGATTGTTATTTTTATTAGAAGAATTTTGAATATGGCTATTATTCTTATTACTTTTATTTCTTTTTTTCGTAGCACTACAGTCCCATTCGGGCCTTCGCTTAGAGATAGTTAGAGTATCTCATTATCATGATTGAATGTGCCGGCAACACCACAAGGTGATACGATCATTATCACGCATTGGCGGTGTGTCCGTCCACCCAGCTGCGGTGCTTACTGATTTTAAACCAGCACGTATTATAACTAAACAGGCTTATAGTCCGTCCAAAGAATCACTCGAACTAAATCTCGTTGACGCCAACGAAACTCGAACCAGAGACCTTTGGCTTACGGGCTTAGTGCTCCAACTACTAGACCACGCGGACTACACTTTTAATGCTAGCTTTAGGTTTAAGATTATCTCTTCTATGATACAATGACCAGTTTCAGCAAGAATAAATATAGCACTTTCAAGACTGTTCGGGTTTCTACAAATTGTGAATTGTAAAAATTGCTTTTAGGCGATCGAAAATGGTTTGTTGAGGGACGCCAAGTGATTTTGCAAGTTTGGGATGGACGTTGGTCGAGCAATGCCTCCAATTCGTGATCTTCAAATTTTTTTGGCTGTCCGGGCTGTTCATCATCCTCCAAGTCAAAATTGCCACTATTAAACCGTGCAAACCACTTTTGGCACGTACGCTCAGCTAGAGTATGCACACCATACAATTCCACCAAAATACGATGACTTTCGGCAGCCTTTCTCTTCAATGAAGAGGCACTCCCCGCAAAAACACTTTATTCGACACAAAATTCGACATTTTCAGAGTAAAAGAAAGTATTGTTGTTTACGCTTCAGCTTAATGACACAAACTGATTCTGAAACTATATGACAGTAGCACATATTTGGAAAGGTGAATCACTGGAATAAAAATCAATCAACCGCACCCCTTTTATTGTTCGGCTACGTTGTGGAAAATTTTTATTCAAAATATCTAAAGCTATGACTTGATTATCCATGATTAATTGCTTGGAATTTGGAGCTTGTCCCTGTTCGACTTTTAAATTTAAATCTGCCAATCGTTTTTGAATAATGCTTATGAATTCCCGAATCGATCCTCTAAACTCGGTGGTTTGTAGTTCGTGCAACAGTTGATTACAAATCTTTTGGTGTGAGAATTTTGCGTAAAGTATTTTTTTCATATCTGCCCAGATAATAATACGAGCACTTGTATTCAAGATTAGTTTGGCCCTTTCCATTATCCTTCTTTTCATTATATACGCGCTAACGTTGGAACAATGATTTCCATGCTGGACATCCGTAAAACTTTTTAATTGACCGCGACTTCCATCAAATATAGGGATGTTCAGGGCGTGTTTAATGGAGTCCAGAGTGATGCTTAACCTAGGAGGATTAGAATTTGGTTGACGTAAAACTTGGTTACCTTTTTCCGTTGCCATTGTTTTTGCAAAGGGAAATGTTAATGATTCGCGATAAATTTGCTGGACTGTTTCCTTTACAATTGCGGTCTACACAGTTGTTCGTGCTTCGGCCTTTAATAAAATCACCTGTTTGAGTTTATTTTGGGTGTAATATTCGTTCACACCTGCGATTATAAACCCAAGAAAAAAAGCTTAAATCTATATATGTAGCGTCACAAAGAATTAAAATTCCTGAGTAAAAACTTAAAATTAGCGGGTGTGAAATTCATGAATTGAACTTTCATTCCGCACTTAAACAATCTTTTTGTGTGCTCACAGTCATTGAACTTAATTTAATCGTTGACACAACAAACTTTTCATTTGTAATTTTTCAATTACTAAAGATGATCTTCGGCGCTCACACTCAATTAATTACATTTCACTTATTCTTTTGTTAAAATTCAAATCCTTTACAGTCTGAACTTTCCCCCGAACCGTCCGTGATTTAAATAAATCTGAATCTCATATTTTCTTTATTGAACATCTCAGCCCAGTTGTTTATAATTTTGAATCGGATCAATCTTTACTTCCTTATCTTTGATAGTTACTTCTTAATATGCTGTTGCGCAGATTTCTGTTGATATGGACACATGTTTTTATTCTGATTTGCAATGGTTGCAGTAATACAATCTTTGATATTTTATTTTATAGTGGCCATTTCCGTTCGCGGGCATATTTATTGGTTTTTATATCGGATTACAAACTTGAAAGAAATTCAAATAATGTATTGGTTTCCTAATGACTTTTGGCGTTATCTTGTGATATGACTATACCAAATCATTCATAATAATCAATCAATTCATTTAACTTAATCATTAATTTTGCATTTTAAAGTTCTATACGTGAACATTTGATGGTTCTTTAAATAAACAGAATGAAAAACGTCACCTTCGTGATTTGATCTTCAACGCTATTTAAATCAAAACTTTAACTGTGCGCCTGCATTATAAAAAACAAATGAACATTTTATGATTCATACAGTGGGTTTTTGAATAAGTTTTGAAAAAAGGAAGTTATGCTGCCACACCCTGTACATGTTAGAGAACTTCAATTCATCCAAATTTATAATAAATTAAGAACAATGAAATTCTTAATTTAAATTTGATAGAGGTAAAATACTCGTATATTCTAGTAAAAATACGGACATAAAATTTATGGCTCTGAAGTTTATAATATTCCAAGCAAGTTGTGTACAGAGGCCAAGAAAATGTGAAACTGATAAAAAAGATAAATGATCCCATAGGAATTGACAGTGACGACATAATCCTAATCTCCCTACAAAACTCAGCATACTTGCAAACATCTCAATTATTCAATCTTGAGCTGTCCACTTTTGCATCTTAATGAAATCCTGAAGCGATGAGGGCATGAGTGCTGATGTACGTTCGCTCTTGAGGACTCATTGAAAGATGAACGAGCATACTCTCTTATTCAAATATGATTTCAACATTGCACTAGCTATTGATAGAAAATGGGTTTCTCGGGGCTTTCCACCAATCCTTATCGTAATAGCAAGATTTCCGTTAGGCTCTAGATTCTGCAAAACCACTGAAGAACGGAAAGCTGTTGGGTGTAGCGAGAAGTTCTCTGATTTCCTCTTCTGATGAAAGATCCCAAATGAAATCAGTCCCCTTCCATCTTGCAAGCCCTATCACTATTCTGCCACGACACCGATGAGTGGAAGATTACATTTTCAATTCGCTGATAATTGAAATTGAAAAAAAGGAAGAAGATGAAATAAAAAAATCTGGGAAAAAATATTTGAGTAGAAAATTCACCAACTAGGATGAAAACGATAGCGTTGAAGATTGGATGTGGGGAGAGTCTGCTAAAATGTCTCGAGGGCATCTATTGTTCGTTTTTCAAGAGAATCTTGTTTGATATTTTCTATCCGGAACGACGGGAGGTTGAACTTCTGCTGAGTGTAAGAATTTCCAAATCAATGTCTTGGATTGACATTTAATTAAAAGGCTCTTAATGAACTGGATAACAAGAATTCTCGTGTTATGTTGTTGTTCATTTTGCATTGACTTTTCCCTGTTCGTATCTCAATTTATGGTTAATGCGAAAAAAAGAGAAATTGATGAGGCAATTTGAGCTTTGTCTGAATTTTCTCTGATGAGGCTTTCAAGAAAGATTAAAGGTTTTGTTGAGTTCATTGAGCTTTGGATCAATTGACAAGTCTTCTGTAGAACATAAACTTTTTCGGTGCTAATATAGCTTGCTTTTCTTTTCATTTATTCTGAAATAAGGTAAAGTCTGAGTTAACGATATTTTGCAAATTACAAATCCAAAATTCTTAGATCATATATACAAGTAGGGTAAACAGAAGAATTCTCCTCCCAGAAGAGCTTTGTAACCGTCCTGAGTTCTAAAATAATTTTTCTGATTATATAAATAGATGGTTTGAATAATCAATCCATTGTCTGTATAAAATCCATGTGGGGTTTTTAACCCAACCATTGGATGTTTAGAAACCTGCAGATGGGCCTCGGAATAGATTGGAATCACTGCAACGACCTCGTGAACGAAAAAAGGACTATTGTATTGGATCCTGAAATGTCAGATGACTCAATTACCCTGGCGCTGTTATGGACCTTCTACAATAGGCCAGTCAATAACAATTAAAAATACTGGCAATCCAGGAAACGAATTGGACTAGAAACGACATTCAAGACATGAGATCAAAAGTGGGAAGCCTACTGGAAAACGAGAATTCGGAGTGGCCTTCATTGTGGAAAAGGGAGTTCAATCCCATGTTATCGATTTTAAGGCAGTCAATGAACGGTTGTGTGCGATCCGTATAAAAGCGAAATTCTTTAAAATCCGGCTGATTAATGTTCACGCCTCGACCAAAGAAAAGGACGAAGAAACGAAGGAAACGCTCTACAATCACCCGGGAAGACTGGTCGACTCATTGCCCACAAACGACACAAAAATTATTCTAGGTGATTTCAACGCTAAGATGAGCTGTCTCATCGGGGAACGACCAGAGGATATAGCCTCCACGACGAAACAAATGACAACGGCCAGCGCCTGATTCGCTTTGCATGTAGCAGAAATCTAGTCATACGTTCAACTTGCTTCCCACATCGACGCATTCATAAAATGATCTGGGTATTACCGGATGGCAACACACAAAACCAGATCGATCATGTTCTATTTCAGCAACGTTGGGCCTCGAGCATACTTGCCGTCCGTACATACCGAGGAGCCAATCGCAACTCAGAGCATTACTTGATCAAATTAACCTATTGATGTCGTATGTCAAAGGCATATTCGGCGAAGACCAGCCCGCTACGAAAATTTGACATCGAAAAGCTCCAAACGGCGTCTGTGGCCAAAAATTTCACGGAGACCCTCGACAACCAGCTGGCTCCCATCTTATCAGACGCATCAATAAAGACGAGCAACGAGCTCTGGATGGAAGTGAAGGCGGCTATTAGGACCGCGGCAGAACAGATTGGTTCGATGCTGAGTGCCAGAATGCGTTAGATAAAAAGACTCACGCGTACAAAGAAAACGTAGGTAGGAAAACCAGGACAAAGCGAGAATACTATGAAAATCTCAGAAGATTAGCGAATAAGATAATTACCATTAAGAAAAGAAAATAATATGTCAACCAATTGAGAAGTATGGATGTTAGTTTAGCAATTAGCAACATAAGGCAAGCATACCAAATAGTAAAAATCCTAGCAATCTTAGCAATCCTAGCAAACTACGCTCGGTCGTGATGACATCGGCAATATCGTCTGACTAAACCAAGATTAAAGAAGGATAGGCATCATATTTTAAGAGCCTCCTTAATCTTCCGCATAGCTCCAGAACATCGGAGCCTATAGATGTCTGCGGAGAGCTTCTATTTGCCCCACCAACTCTGGATGAAGTAAGTTCCATCATCAAAGCCCAAAAGAATATCAAAGCGCCGGGCATTGATGAGATTCTAGTGGAGCACTTCAAATATGATGGCAGTTATGTTGATAAAGCTATTCACAAAGTCATCCAGCACATTTGGCAACAAGAGCATATGCCGCAAGAGTGGAGCCAATCAATTATATTCCCTATCCACAAAAAAGGTGATGAGCTACAGTGCGAAAATTAAGAGGCATATCACTACTTTGTATGGCGTACAAAATCACAACAGAAAATAAAATCGGATCATATGCCAACATTTATTGGCGTGTATCAAGGTGGTTTTAGAGCAGGAAGATCGACGATTGACAATTGTTCACTGTCAAGGAGGAACTTGAAAAGTGCTGGGAGTTCAACATAGACGTACACCAAATTTTCGTTGACTTGAAGCAAGGATACGACAGTATTGATTGTATCGTCCAGTACCAAATAATGCTCTACTTTGGCATCCCAGCCAAATCAGTCCGTCTTACCAAAATGACAATCACGTCAACGACCTCCCTAATCCGCATCAATAACCAACTCATCGATACCTTTGACACAAATATCGGACTAAAGCAGTGAGATGGGCTGGCCCCATTGCTATTCAATTTGGCCTTGGAGTTCGTCAACGGAAGCCACCTGTCGATACGCGAGGTACATTACTAAACAAGTCGAGCCAAGTAGTTGCCTATGCGGATGACATCAACATTAACAACTGCCAAAGAACTTTTCCTGAAAGTCGACAGCGAAGCGAAATTAGCAGGGCTACAAATCAATGAAAATAAAACAAAACTCATGACGCAGTCGAGAAAAAATACCTTACATACACAAAATATCACACTTGGCGAATACAGTATCGAAATGTTGGCAAATTTGTGTATTTAAGCTCCAAAGTAACGAAAACGGGTAGTGAAAGAGACCAGATACGCCGAAGAATCCAGCCCACAAATACAATATTTTATTCAGTTTTGATGATATTGAAGATCAGCCGCATAAACAGGAAAACAAAGCTCTAAGTATACAAATCTGTGATAAGACCTGTGTTATGCTATGGGTGTGAAACATCGACCCTAACTGAAGCGTCCGCAAATATATTGAACGTCTTTGAGTGACGGGTCCTGACGCGAATAACCGGAGCGAAGCTTGACAGAGACCAATGGCGAATTCGATACCACCATGAACTGTACAAAATTTTCGACGGGCCGGAGGTCTCATCGATTATAGGACCACATGAATCGTATGGACGAACATTGGATACCCAAAAAGGTATTCGTTGGGAGAACTGAAGACCGGAGACCAGTGGGGAGACCGAGGAGACGCTGGTTTGACTCGATCGACGCAGACAGCTCATCGCTGCTCGGATTTCGAAATTAGAAGACGCGGTCAATGGACCGAGACAGTTGAAGGTGCTCTTTGCAGGAAGGGAAGGCCCAAGAGGGGCTGTAGTGCTAAGAAGAAGAAGGTTGGATGTACCCTTTAGCGGCGAACAGGGCTAGCCGACTAATAGGAGGGAAATAAAGTACCATTTGTGTACCAAAACTGTCAGAATCAAAGCGCTGACTGTGTTCCACTCAGTATTCTCTTGTCATGAAACCAGTAAGGCAACCTTGGCAACGATATTCATATTGGAAGATGGACTACACTCTTTTGAAACTTGGAACGTATGATTTTCATTTATACCCGGTGCAATGCAACCACTTTTAAATAAGATAAGAAAATCAATGATACTGTCAGCGCATGAAACTAATCTGCTGGGTAAGCCATGTTGTCAAGCACCGATTAATAAGAAATATCATTTATCATGTCCAAAAATTGAACAAATTGTTATCAACTTCAAGGCAATTAACGAACGCGCCTATACTATGCACATCAAGACGAGATTCTTCATCATCTGGTCGGTCAACTTCTATGGGTACAGTCACACACTGATACTATCCCAAATGAACAGCGCCTAATAGACTTTGAGTCAGATAGAAACATTATCATAAACTCCAAATACTCCCCGCATTATGATGTTCATGAAAACTGCGAGCATACTCCATGGCTCACGCATAACCAAAAAGACCACGTTCTTGACAAATGCTCATTTTGTGCTGCACACTATGGATCGGATGTCACATCTTCAAACATCAAAAACATTTGAAGCCACTGATTAGAAACAAATATCAACAACAATGATGGAACCAACAGTATAGTTGCAATACTAACAACACATTGTGAACGGTACCAACGCCAAAAAAAGCGACGACAAATACAATGGAAGTAAAGATGGGCTAAAAAAGAGATTAATGGATAGCCTTGTTCAAAATGAAATACCTGCGGCGTTTGGAAATAGCAGAAAAGTGATGCAACGCCAGAGCATCCTCAAAAATAAGAGCAATGTCCTTTGCAGAACGCGCTAGATGTTTGCACGACTGAGGAAAATATGGATAACGTCGAGGATTTGATGGTTACTGCTTCGACTGCTACCAAAGTAACCAAAGCAATGGTCTTAAATTCCAAAATAATAACGAATTTTCCTGAAGTGCCTAAGGTGACTACGGTAGGAAAAAAAGGAGTAATTATTTCACCATCACCTTCAAAAATGTAGCGGAAGTACTGTACTCGGAAATTTATGCCGATTGCCTCTCCCAATAAAGGAGGTCACAAAGTACAATTGCCGTCCGGCACACAAAGGCTAAACCGGGCTCAGTTTAGCATTGGAGGAAACCGAAGTGGTCATCTTGATAAAAAGAGAATCCCTAGAGTAAAGATGATCAGTATTGGAGACATACAAATCGAATCGAAGCTAGCGGTGAAGTACCTGGGGCTACTGATCGACTTGAAGATGAGTTTCTCTGAGCAAATCAGGGCAACGGCTGAGAAGGCTGCTTGAGTCAACTTATGGCCGGCCAACGTAGGGGGACCCAGCCCATCAAGAAGACGCCTCTTGATGAGTGCTATAGGGTTGGTGCTACTGTTGGCGGCGCTCCCAGCAAGGAGGTATACTGAAAACGTTTGGCACGGGTACAGGGAAAAGGAGCACTGTGAATTGCATCTTCGTATCCGACAGTCTCTGACTCGGCGATGAGAGTTATTGCAGGCATGATACCTGTCGCTCTCCTTGCCAGAGGAAGATGGTTGTTTGCGAAGAGAAACAGCGCTCGCTCAACGATTAGCAGCATTCTTGGGTCAATTGCACGAAAGGAAGGTGGACTGCGTGCCTCATCCCAGATGTGAGACTATGGCTAAATTGTAGGCATGGTGAGACTGACTCCTATCGGACCCAGCTTTTGAGCGGGCATGGGTGTTTTCGGTTTTACCTGCACAAGATTGGTACGTCATGGTCCCTGATTGTCGGTTTTGCCCAGGAGAGGAGGACAATGCCTGCCACACATTTTTTGCGTGTACAAAATGGGTCAGGCGGGAGACGGGAGAGCTCACCCCGGATAATATAGTTGCGATGATGCTGGAATCAGTTGTCGAATGGAATCAGGTGGCACAATATGCTCGGGCAGTCCTAAAAGATAAAAGGGACTCACAGCAGCCGGGGGCGCTGGGGCTGGGAGATCGCTTTTCTGGTACTTCCTCTTCCTCTCTCCTCCTGCTAGGAAAGTGACTCCCCAGCTTGAAGGCGCCTCATGGTGTAACAAAACTCCCTGCCTCCCTACCACAAAAAAAGTCCATAAACCGGTGGACATTCAAAAAAGAATCAAATCATCATGCGACTCTCCAAAAAAAAGTAAACGTGCAAAGAACGGGCTCCTTGAACTAGAGAAGCTACTTGGCTACATAGGACATTACCGGAGGAGCTAGTTAAACGCCAAAGAGAAATATAAGGCATAAAAAGAGAAAACGACTAAAAATGAACTGAGGACTGCCCCTAAAGAGCATGCACAGACAGCTCTACCACCAAACATTAGTAAAAAATAGGGTCTAATCCAACCGAAGGAGATCGGGATAAAAAAAGGAAGGCAAAGTTACTTAATTGGCGGGAAACTAGATACGGAGGTTTCAGATACTTCTGACAGAAGGAGCGAAAAAGCTGTAAAAAAATTTTTTAAAAATGACAGGAAAAGTCACCACGGTCATTCAGCAAGAAAAAAGACTGACGCAGGTACTACTCGTAAAATCCTACGATGGCCAATTCCCCGCACAAGTGCAACGGGATGTCTAAGTCTCAAAGACACCAGCAATACCACTACAGCAGTATGACCCACCTGGCCAGGCCCCATACTGGTCAAATTCACAGAAGGGGCCGACAATTAAGAAGCATTTTGCGACACAGTCAAGAAATTCCTTGGCAAAAGCACCACTGATGCCTCGTTTTAGTCGATGGTAACAATCAAAGTATAAGACATTGACTGCATCATGAACCCGGCGGAGGTCGAAAAAGCCATTAAAAGGGAGCTCCCTAGAGTGGTCAGGATTACAGCGAGGCTGATACCCGAAAGCCCGTGGGAACAACACATGGCTACTATTGGCTTATCCAAAAGGGATACCGAGCAGCTTTAAAATAAGAGCAAAATAGGGTGGGTTGTCAAAAGGATACAGTAAAGGAAAACGCCTATTAAAGTTTCAAATCCCTTAGCTATGACCACAACGCCCAATTATGCAAAGCAGTTTCTTACGTGACAAATTTGATGAAGGAGGAGGTACACTGGACCGTTCGCAAGGATGCTGATCCAAGACCAGATGTTGGGCACGTCTTGAGATCACGAAAAAGTCACGTTTCCCAGAGAGCCCTAGCGAAGATAACTTTCAACTTTGAGGAGCTGTATCCTGCAGCTAAGCCTATACCGTAGTTTAACCACTCAAAACTTACTTGAGCAAATTGTGAGGGACATGAAAGACGACTTTTTGCTGCTGAGTGTGTAGCCCCATCATTAAAGTTCTAGAACATGCAGATTTGTGTGGGTTTGACGCTCAGGGATCACCTTTTTAAGGGTGTGCCTAACGCAGCATGCGGCGATATCATCGTTCCTAGTCAAGCTCAATGCTTTGGAGGTGCCTGTATCGAACGCAGATGGCAAGTTGTTTTATGGAGGAGACTTAAATGATATAGCAATCATATAGGGCTATCTTCAATAGATCTGCGGAGAAAGCGGCCGCTTTTCATACTAAATACCGAAAACACGCCGAACTTCCACCGCATTGGCTGCAAAGGAATTATACTAGACTTGACTATTTCTTCAGAGTCCTTTGTACAGAGGATATACAATGGGAGAGTATTAGAGGACTACTCAGCTAGTGGTCATCCGCTTGAGATCGGTGGTGTTGTCTCCCAATGCCTGTGCGCACGACCCTCGACAATTGGATGGAACATAGTAAATATGGACGTTCAAAGGTTTGTTCGGGTGCTGCCGGCAGGCGCTCCACTGCAAGGTGATTCGCTGGTGACATTTTGGCAGTAATTATGTTAACTTATTCCAATAATTATGTTAACTATAAATTGCACGTGCATCAAACCAGGCTCAATCTCCTTTGTAGCGTACGAAAAGTAAGACGTGAGCCTTACACGAATTTTGGGCAATTGACCCTGTAGTAATTGAGCAGTCACCTAGGCAAACTGCTCGAAAAACACCATTACAAATCATCAAATTTTAAATATAAATTGAAAATATAAATATGAAATTTAAAATTAAAATTCGATGACGACAACCCCGTTGAAATGCAACTTACGAAATGAATTACGTTATCTCGCAATGGAAAATACCCATTGCCGGCGAGCAGAAGGCTTGCTAATGGAAGATAAATGGTGACGGGAGAATAGGTTTGTTACCACTGCCCGTGTTAGACTTCGCAAATTGGCTGTGCCGGTGTTATATTCAAAAATCATGCACATGTGTTCGGTCGATTTATAAAACAATACATCTATTCTTCACTGTGGTTTTATAACTTAAATTTAACATTTTTCGTTGGGGAAATGCGATAAACGCGTTGACGGTCCCGTGTGGTCATGCAAGCAAAATGGCTTTGCAATGCGCGCTACGCCAACGATATCGACAATTTGCGACCAAAATTGGGATTCCTTGAACTGATTCTGGATGTGCAATCTTTTCCCTTTATCTGCAGTCTGCGATTATATGCCGTTGTCGGTAGTCAAAACGGAGAAAGAAAATTTCTTTGTGTTCCCATTGATGATTACAACTACAAAAAAAAAATGCATAAGGCACTTAAGGGGGAACTCCACATAAAGGGAAGTGGTCCCTTAGAAAAAAAATTAATAAAAGGTAGCCAATATGGGTAGCAAATGAATGGTTTTGATGAAAACTTTTGAAAGTAGGCCTTTAACTGACATTTTTATCTCCGAGGGGTGCATAAGGAGGGGAAATACACATGTGTGCGTGATCTGAAAAAAATTAAAGAGGTAGGTGTTTATGGGTATAACAACAACAAATACCTTAGAAGCCAAGGTTCACTCAGCTTCGTTAATAATAGTCTGATTTTCTAATTTCACATTTTCCCCAATAAAATCGAATAGGTACCCTTAAACTCAACGTTGAGTGTCACCAACAGGACGATGCGTCACTTGATGCGGAATTATGCCTGTGCCTTTTGGACCGTACTCACCACCTCTGCAATCGCATTAAAGGTGGAGTGTCCTGCCGAGAAAACTGGTCCCCAGCAGCGTGAATCACTTCAATGAGGCTTCACTTGATGAGTTTCTTTAGCACTTTTCAGCAGTGTCTAGCATGCACAACGGGTGGTATGCGGATCCTGATCCGGTATTTCCCTTCCGCTTGCTGATCAGCATGAGCCTACCTTCCATCGCATCGGGACAACGCCCTCCCATAGGCAAACGTTACATATGCTGAGAAACAAGTTGGACAATAGTGATAGACAAGTTGCAACATCTCAGCTGAACACCATCTAGACCTGGAGCTTTCCCCGCTTTCAGTGAAAGGACTGCCTCTTCCAGCTCCGGCTATGTGTAGAGTGGACAGTCGACTATCCCGCGCTATCTTGTCCATATTTACCGCATCATGTATGCTAGGTTTCCGTAGGGCATCAAGCTTTCGCAGAACTAGCTTTCAGCCAGGGCCCTATAGATCCTTGTTCCCATTGTCCGATAGATCTTGCTAGCAGCGAGTCTTGCTGTTGTTAATCAATTTGCGTAGACATTCCTTGGCTGACTTGTATGCTGCTACCCGGTTGTATGCCTCGTCACGGTTTCGGGCACGTTGAGCCCCACGCCAAAGCTTGTGAGATTTTCTTCACTTTTCAGCGATTTCATTCGACCACCAGTACACTAGGAGCTTGGTGTGTCAGGGTTTTCGAGTGGGCAGAGAAGCGTTGCAAGAAGTCATGATGATGCTCATAGTTAGGTTCACCACATCTTGAGCTGCCAGTTCTTCCGTGTCCAGTTAATCATCCTGCCGCGGAGCACCTGCTATGAGCACCTCTACGAGCCTCTTATCCTTCCGATGTTCTATCCTATTGTAGAAAACCAAGATGTAGGGAGGTGAATGCCCATTTACGCACAGAGTGCGGGGCTCCCGTGTTCACAAAAAGGTGACTGGGCTTCCCACTAAACAACCCCCCTGTCAACCTGGGAACCTAGCTTGGAACACAGATGTTAGGAGGCAACATCGCTGATCTCAAGCAGTATGCACCAATGATCACTGGCCGAGTTGTCCTCTTATGCTCTCCAATTGTATTTCCTCCATACTAAGGACACTGAAACGAATGTCACGTCCGGGATGAATCCTTCACAGCCGATTAGGTGGAAATTCGACGTATTTTTGGAGTTAAGTTCTACCAGCGCCATTTGGACTTCGAAACTTCAACAGCACCCTTCAAAGCGTTATGCTTCGCTTGAAAAGATGATTTTTGTTCAGTATCACGTACACACTTATGCAAGTGATCCCTGAGCACCGAACCCACATGCAAGTGTTCCTCATTCACAGTCCTCCGCCTGGGAATCACTGTTCCGTACCCAGTACCAGTTTTATCAGGAAAACATGATGCAGAACTTTGATCATGGTGTTGCTCACCTAGCTGCATGAAAGGCGGCTTTAGGCAGTTGAAATTGGGTATACGCTTGGCTGCAGGATACGGGCCATTGTAACTTTGATTTAGCCTAGCCTAGGGCTTTCTGGACAACTTGAAATTGCTCTGATCCCCAGACCTGCCCAAGAACCGGTCTTGGATCAGGATCCTTGGAAACGGTACCTTGTGCCTCTTTTATACACTCCTTTCTTTTGTGCCTCATTTCGCCGCATTTGTTACATATGGAACTTCTATCAGGTCCTTTAAATACTTGGGTGGTTTGATCACAGCAAAGTCATTTAAAACTTTTCAAGAGGCGCTACTCCACCGAATCCTGCAAATACGAGTACATTGCACTTATTCAAAATTTGTTCGGCGTCCTTTTCGGTCAAGGCAATTATGCCCATGCGTTGTCCCATATAGTTTTTTGGAGTCAGCCTCGCCTTGATCCTGCTCACGCTAGGAAACTTCCTTTTGATGGCCCCGTCTATCTCGGCCAAGTCCGTGATTTAGTCAATGTCTCTTATTTCGATCGTTGCCGTCGACTCGAGCGAGGCTATAGTTACTCTTTTGCCGAGGATTTTCTTTCCTGCATCACAAAATACTTTTTCATGTCAGCTTCTGCTCCGAATTCAACCAGTGTGTGGCGCAATTGAGTTGGTTTTACTACTTTGTATCCTTGGGCCTTATATTTCCCCTGATATCCCGTACGGTTTTGCGTAGGGTCGGCAATCTTGGGGTTTCACGCGCAGTGTCTGTTGCCGGGGTCTTGGTTGAGCCTTCTTTCTCTCTTGTTTTGTCTCAGGCCTTTTTCATGTTGGGCATCCATGCGAACTTTATTTTCAGGCACTTGTTGAAAGAGTTTCTTTGTGGCTTTCTTCGTTCCTTTTGTCAGCACTATCTATGACCCCCGTATCTCGTATTTCACGCCCATCAAGTGCTTCTTCCTTCCTTCCTTCATCTCGATCTCCTTCGATTGGGCTAGACGTCATTCTTTTATTGATATTTTATGGTGGAGCTATCTGCGCATACCCTTAAAGCTAAGTCCTCAGCATTTCTTTAGCATATTGCTCTTCTTTGGCCTCCTGGTCCTCTTTAGCCTTTAACCAGCTCCTCCAATTATGCCCTGTGTGGTCTAGGAGCTCGTTTAGTTCAAGGAGCTCAATCTTTACGGCTTTATTGGTTTTTGATGGGTCACATGCAGATTGAATTGTTTTTAGAACATCTCCCACTTTTTGGGTTAGTCTTTCTTCTTCGTTTCGCTGGACAGCAATTGTATGTTGTGACAACTTTTCTTAGCAGAGTGATTGGTTTCCATTTCCGAGCAAAGTACTTCGGCCACATTTTCAACAGTGGTGCTTTATTTGTCTAGTCACTCCTTTTTCCCTGCCCTAATCTCTTTGTGACCTCAGGATTGTTCGTTACTATTTTGGAATTTGCCACACTTGCTTTTGTCGTTTTGGTAGCGATCGCAGCAGTAACCATCGAACTCTCGATGATCTTTATATTTGCCCTTCCCCCCGCTCGAGCATTTGGCGCATCCTGTGGAGTTTTCCTTCCCTTCCTTTTGAGGATGCTCATTTGTTTGCTGCGCCCAAACGTCGCAGGAGTCTCAGTCTGGACAAGACTGTTTGTTAATCTCCATTTTTTGTTCGCCTTCACTTTCTTTGTACTCTCCGTCGTTTTTTTCATCGTTAGTACCGCTCCCGATGTGCTGTAAACATCGTCATCTTGGCGCTACCGTGCAAAGGAATGAGGTCCAAACCACCATATCCACCAGCCCAAAGCATCAATTCCAGTTCGTTGTTCAAAGCGTTGTCCAGATTCAGTCAGGGTCGTTACCTGTCATCCCATATCCTCGGGTCCATGGTGGCGATGCTGCCCCAAGGATGCTAACCTCCAAAAGTGCTCCTGTAGACTGGCATTCCCTCTACGGGAATTTCCTCAGGTACGAGGAGATGGCACTCCCCAAAGAATGCTTCCTTCCAAGAGTATTCCTGTCGGCCAGCATTCTCCCTTCGGGGAGCCACAATGGATATTGTAAAGGAAGTGTTTCCTGGTCGCATAATCTTGCATTTTGGCATGGCCAGCAATATCGTCCGATTTAACCATTCCAGACTTTTTTCTTTGGGGCAACCTGAAGTCGCGGGCTAATGCCAATAAGCTTCCGACAATCGCAGACCTTAGCGAGAATATTCGACAGGAATGCGAACAGTTTTCACCGGAAATCTTGCAGGAAGTCGTGCCAAATGCGATAGAATGGGCATAAATGCGTGTTTGATGAATGTAATCTTTTTCAGTTAACAATAAAGATTTTCATCACTCAAAATCGTTTTTTTTATTCAGTAAAAAAGTTATTCAAAAACAAAACTGGATTATAAATTTTGCGCCACCCTGTGTATAAAATTCTTTCCGCGAAACATAAATTTCTAGAGAGAAATTTACGTAAAATTACTGACGTGGCGTTTTACATGAATTAAAAGCATCGATTTGCCTCCAGGATACGTCTCACATAATTTAATGTATGACAGTGTATATCAAATTATCTCGAGCTATCGATCTCTCATTAACTTTATACACCCATTAGATTTCTGGTCGTCACATCACCTGCGGTCATGGGAAAATTTCGTTTTATCAGACAATTCACGATCACACCAACAAGACTGTTTCGAATTGAACCCTTCCCACCCACACTGAACAGGACAACTGGTGACAATCTTCAAACAAGATAATGAATTTCGGTTCTTGTTGCCAGCAGTCAGTTAAATATAGTAAACGCCTTGGCCAAGGATACGACTTGGATTCGTCCCTAGCGCATGAAATGTATAATTGATAGAATCAATATGATCCCGAAGATGGTTCACAGTCGCCTTTTGTTTTCGTTAGCAATTGGCAAAATAGATAATTTTCAAAAGAAGACAATTGGGTCACGTCGTGTCCATTATGCGTGTGAAGATCCATTATAGGACATGGTGTGCGTGTGAGCGTGGATTGTTTTGCGTTTCAACTCAAAGGAGGGAAATCTGTGCTACACTTTGCTGCATGATGTATCTTTGCATTGAGCCCATTGGGTGTTGCGGTGAACAGCACAAGGACAGACCACAGAGAGTAATAGAGGCAGGCTTTTTGCTTCAAGCAACAATTTCATCAGTTTTCTTTGTCGACGATACTATCTTCCTCGTCGGCTCCATGTGGGATCCACGATGATGAGCAATATTTCACATACATATGTTGGTCACGTCGTCCTTTTGGTTTTACCCTGTTACGACTGATATGCATTTGTGCTGGCAGTTACGTGCTTCTTGTGCCATTTTGAATTGTATGTATGTATATAGAAGATTTCATTTATAATAGTATGCCGGTTATGAGAATGAAGAAATTTTTCTACAATTAAAAAAACATTGAAAAGAAGAAATTGTAAAATTTAATATAGAAATTAATTGCTTTATTCATTATAATCTTTGAGAAGAGTCAAAAATAAGAAAAGTAATTTATAAATTTACACTTTATCCAATTACAAATTATTAGGAAATTAGACCAAAATAAGAAACGTGAAATAATGAATCGTACTTTGAGAAAAACTCCAGATTAAAGCTTAAACGCAGCACAAATTTCAACTATAAATCTGGCGTACTACTTCGTGTCTTAAAATATTGTTAAGAATTTAGCAAACTTATTACACTTCGCCAAGAGAGTTCGTTCCAGTATGGTTTTTGGGTCCCGGATAGCCCAATGAAAACAGGCCGTGTGACCATTCGTTCGCCCGATTGCATGCCACCACCCCGTGGTCCACCGAACAAGACTGCGGACCCCTGAAACTAAAGGGAAGTAGGACAACTAAGACGTTGGATCAACCACCGTAGCACTTGACGCGCAATTACTTCACCCGAAGAAGCTAGTCTCTAATACATGCGTCCGCCAAACCAATTTCCACTTTTGATTCGAACAACGAAATTAAAAACGAGGAGGTTACTCTTAATTCTAACTATTTCACTAATATGTAATCAATATTCACAACTGATCTTACAACTAAGAGGGCTACAGTAATTTTTGCCAAATTATTAAAATTCAAAACTATACTTATTACTTTCCCTATTTGGGGCCCCATTATGAACCACCAGACGTCCGTTATTCATCTGATCTCCCGTGCTATCGCAATACTTCCAACTGTCGAGTTGCGGGGCTTTTCGAAATCATGATCACCTCTTTTGTTCCCCTTGATGCATTATTTTTCCGCTCTTAAGATGCGCCAAGTTCAATTTTCCTTTTTTATTATTCCTTCTGCCTAATTGTACATTGAGTCAAACTTTGACTCGCTTCGCCACTAAGATAGAACAGAGTGCCACCGTTATATCCCAGCCCTTTTTAAAACTTTAGGCTTAACAGCTTAGCCATTTTAAAGCCAAGGCTATGATCGTGGTATTCTCGATACATTTCCACTGGAAAGTATATCTTGCTACTGCTCTTGGCACTGTAATGTCACTGTTTTGGCTGTTGTTGCCACTGGGGTACATGGTGCCGGCGCTGAGGCATACTTTGCTGCTGCTGTTGTGCTGTTTGCTGTTATGGGGACGCCTGCTGCAAGTCTGTGCATGAAAACGATGAGGATGATTGTGAGCCAAAGACAAGCGTAGATGTTACGGCTGCTGGAGATGGTTGATGTCCCACAGAAATCTATTTTTGGAGATGGTTCGGTTGCAGAGTTGGTTTAAATTAGTAATGCTATAATGGGTGTTGTAGGATGGCTTTCATTTGCTATAGGCTTTTGTAGTTGGTTATTAGAATCTTCTGTTGATGTCATGCGGATGCTTTTTGCTGCCGCTGGTGGCTGCAAGCATGCGCATGATGACGATGATGATGGTTCAAAGTCAAAGTATAGTCAGATATTGACTCTGATATGATGGTTGATGTCCTGCAGACATAAACTGTTGGTAATGTTTCTGTTACAGATATTGCTGAAGGTAGTGATGCTGCAATGGGTGTTTTGTTGGATGGTTGTGACCTACTGTATAGCATGGTTGACAATGTGTTGATTTAGATTGTTGCACAAAGTTGCCTACTATATCACTTGCATATTCATTACCAAAGGGTTCTGTGACGTCTTCCATCCAAATTCATTGGACCCTTGTACGGTGGATATACTGGACTGGAAATTTGAGTGCTATTCGCTTGTGCGGAACCGGATTCAATGTCTGCTTTATTGGGTAGGGTGAGTTCGAGAAGATTTGATGCGTATCGGCTATTGTCTGGAATGGCACGTTGCTTGCTATGGTATTGCATATTTGGACTTGTTGTATTCGAACGTTTTATTACGGTTTAGCTGAATTTTATTTGCAGTATTTTTAGTACGCTAATTTGTTGGTTTCCCTGCTGCTGTACTACGACGAAAGCCTTTTATTTTCTACCAATGAGGCTGCTTGGAGCGTTTGGGAAAATTGTGTCTTGGTTACAACCACTGAGCGTTCAGTAATAGTACTTTGAAGATTTGGCGGTAAGCTTTTTGTTTTGTTAATATTTTATTGAGCTGATCAGTGGTTGCAAAAATTAATCCTTGGAGCTTATTAAGCAGCGAATAACTGCGAGCCAAGTAACAAGTGTCTCACCGTTGCAACTTGTTTCAGTGAACAAAGTTTCTGGTAACCCTGATGTGGTAGCAAAAGGAGTAAATAGGCCAAAATGGATGCATTGCTGAAGGTACAAAAGGAAAGGGGGAGCTCTATTAAAAGAGCAGTTTTAATTTTAAAAGGATAGCCAGAAGAGAAGACGCCGGTATATATTGGACGAGTTTTCAGGGACTCATAATGAGCACCTATATTTCACAAATTCTTATTTCAAGCAACGAGATTTCAAGCAACAAGCTTAATGAGGTGATTCAACTTCTGCAATGTCAAAAGGCCCTTATTAAATTGACGAACCTTATGATTGCTGAGATAAGGAAAAAGTTGGAGACGGCTCAATTCCTACAGTTCTACGAATTCACGGCTGAATTGCGTACAAACTGGAACCATTTGTTAGATGAGAACTAGCATGTGGTCTGGGCTTGCTACAAAAACTACTACCAGAGCGAGGACAAAAAAGCATACAACAACGTGAACACTGAAGTGCAAAGGTTCATAATAGAACTTTCACAGCATATGGAAAGCATTCCAAAAACTTCACAATTTAATCACCAAATATTTGAGACGACCAAACTACTAGTAATCAGCTTGCCAACCTTTGAGGGCAATTATAAAGGCTGGATGTAATTCATGGACTTATTTGAACAGCTGATACAAAACAGCCCTATAAGTACAGCACAGAAAATATTTTTCTTGTAACTATACTTTTCGCAGAAGCTGGCAAATTGATTCAGCATGGTCTCTATTCAAGCAATTATACCATAATGATAGGGTGCTGGTTATTGCGTTTATTAGCAGTTTTTCTTGCAAGAATCGACACTAGCGGACTCAGCAGCTAGCATCAAAAAGCTTCATGATATAACCAACGCATACCTCATGGGTTCACAGAGCCTTGAGTTAAGCACAGGGCACTGAGGTGCTACCGCCCCTCACATCATCCTAAAAAATTCAGACAGGACAACACACATGCCGTTCGAACAAATATTGGAGAGTCCATGATCATTTGAAAATATAAGCAATATATTGAACTTCTTGAAGACATGCCTCTAGACGATCAAAGCCATAAAAGACAAACAATCGTCCGGAAATAAGAAAAATACAAAGCCAAAAACTTTGGTCTTAATTTCTAAACCAGGAGATTGTGTGACATGCTCAGATTCACATCCTCTATTTACCTGCAAGAAATTTTGCCAACAATCAGTAGCAAGACAACAAAAAATCGTCCAATAAGCCAAGTTGTGAAGAAACCGCCTCAAACCTGACCACAGAGCCATGGAATGCACTCGAGGTGTCTGCACTAAATGCAAACAAGAGCATACTACTTCGCTTCACGATGATACCCAGCAACAGAAGGCAAAGGATAACACCAAAAATTCATCCAAACAGCCCTCGAGTAGAGACTCTAAGATTGCCCTGGTATCTCAGTCATACATAGAAGAACCAGGCCATCTGGTACTAAGAACCATCATGGTCACACTTATAGGAAAAATGGTTGAACAATTGAATGTCAAGCCCTACTGGACACCAGGTCACAGCTTAATTTCATTACGAAGAAGATAATAAAAAGACTTGCGATCACTGGAGACCCTGACCCAATCAGTATCCAAGGAACTAGCCCAAACTGAAGTATCAATCAAGCAAAGAGTATAGGTACAAATGCAGTTACGAGACCAAGTGCAAACTTGACTTGGACGCGTTTGTGTTAACGAAGATTAACACAGTTCAGCCTGGATCATAGCAAGACATCTCCATATAGAAAATGCCCGTAAGCATACAATTGGCGGAGCCTAAATTCCACGAACTGGCTCCGGTTGAGATTCTGATAGGATTGGAGCACTGTTTTGACATAAAACTCGATGATCGTAACAACCTTAGTAAGGGCCTACCCACTGTGCAGAACACAACTCTTGGTTTAATAGTGGCTGGAAAGATATTGAAACTATCTTGAGGTAATGGCCCGTCATGCTAGATAGGCACAAGAGAGGCTTTAAAACTCAACAAGCAAATCAAACGCTTTTGGGAAGTGGATACAGTCTCGCTTCGAACAAGTGCTGAAAATAAGTACAAAGCCCACTTTCGAGAGGAAATCAAACGAAATCTCAAGGACAGATTAGTGGTTACGCTCCTCCCCTTAAAGATCCTTCAGTGTTAGGTGGTTCCAAAGACTGAGCCCAAAGCAAGTTTTTGGTTATTGAGAGAAGAGTCAACCAAAATCCTGATTTGAAAGACTAGTATGTCAGCTTTTTGTGAGAATACAAAATGTTAGAATATATGTCTAAAATAGCTGATCTTTGGGCTTTACACCACTTCCTGCTGCACTACTGTATCTATAAACCAGATAGAAAAATGACCAAACTCAAAGTTGTGTTCGATCGATCCGATAAAATCTCATCTCAAGTCTCACTCAACGATCTCTTATTTACTGACCCGAAGATCCAAGAGAACATCTTTTCTATCTTACTCTGCTCTCGTCTTCTACAATATGTTTGCGGTGCAGACATGGAGAAAATATACCGGTAGATACTGGTAGCAAATGATGATTGTCTGGCGTGAGAATCCATAAGAAGCTGTGTGATACTACTAACTTAATACGGTCACATACGGACTTATCACTGCACCATATTTTGCTATTAGGTACCTTCACTGACTAGCGCCAGATTACCAAGTCAACAAACCACTGGTAATAGTGGTGATTCTTCAAAATATGTAAGTGGATGATGCAATATTTGAAGCAGACGCTCTGAGCGAAGCATTAGAAACACAGAAGCAGTTACATGCTATTCTAAGTGGATTCAACGTACGAAAATGGTGCGCAAATTATGAAGCATTTACAAGGGACTTTCCCAGTGGTGAAGTGGCCATGTGGCTAGACTTAGTCAATGAAAGAAACTCACAAGTATATGCACTTGGACTTATGTGGCTTCCAAAGGTGGATGTGCTTCAGGTTACAGTCAACTATAGTGACACATTAACCATCACAAAGCAGCAGAGTTTGTGCAACACCGAACACCTATTTGATTCTTTTGATTAGATGGGCCCTGTTTCGGTCATTATTAAGCTCACAAAAATTATGAAACTGAACCTCTAAACCTTGATTGAGATGACATTACTGCTGATGAACTCTTGGATGATTGGCGCAACTTTCGACACACAGCATATTGTAGCACATGACCGTGCTAAGGAGAGGCACCTCCACAGCTTTCATTATGCTTCTGAGAGGGCGTAATGAGCAGCGATCTACGTCTAGTCATCTCTCATCAGTGGCACAATAATAGTTGGATTATTGTGTGCTAAGTCGAGAATACCACCACTGAAGCCAATCACACTTGCACGATTGAAATTGCGCACCGTCAAACTAGGTACGCACTTGCCGAAACGGATGAAGATGGACCTGAAATGGAGCGATCCAGTCCTCTTCTGAACCGACTCAAAAATGGTTCTATCGTGGGTGAGATCACAAGCTTCCTGACTACGGAAATTTGTTGCAAATCAAGCTTCTACCATAGAGGAACTGACGCTGGAATCCCAGTGAAAGCACGTGCCATCCGAATAAAATCCAGCTGATCTGATATCTAGTAGCGTAGCACCCAGAAAGATTCAATTATCATCAACCGTGGCTCTGCGATCCTTTATTTCTTCATCAACCACAACACCGTGCCTTGGTTGTAACCACCGTGTTCAGTGTTATTAATTTGAACATTTGGCAATAAGCTTCCTGTTTTGTTAATATTGTTACATGTCCACAAAATTTTGCTAACTACTGCCGAAATTATTGTTGCAACTGCTAATAACATCATGATCAATATTGATCGAAAAGAAGCAATCAAGAAAATTAAACAAATGACGTCAATAGCGTGAAAACGCAAGAAGAAAACCAGTAACGTCATTGCATGTATTCAGAATTTCTCGAAAATCCCAGGTAGTTCTCGTCAGAACGTTCCCCAATATGCGAGAAATGGATTGAATGGCTAGAGACCCTATATAGAGTGGAGCTGAATCAATGGAGGATATAGTATAACTACAATAAGACGAGAGCGCGAATTGAAGGCAATATTGATTGATAGTGAAGTAACAGATTTTCGTGATATATTTGCAGAGAGTTGAAACATAAATTGAAAGACTAATGAAAAGCAAATTAAAATGTAATTTGTAAAATAGTGAAATTAATGATTGTGCATTTTTACTAAACAAAGGCTTTTAACTTAATTTAAAAGACAGTGCGTTTTCACTTTCCCGGAACATTAAACTTATTGGTCGCGAGCTGTAACACTTGCCAGTGGTATCAGAAGAGAGAAAGAAAATTTTGATTGCAAAAACTTTTAAACAATTTTGAAGTACATTATAGTGAAATGCAACGTAGAAACTGGTGGGAGAAAAAAGCCACAGCAATAAAAATTAGTATATTGACCATGTTGGAGCTTAAGGAAGATTTCGAGCAGCGAAATATGGCTACGCAAGGTACAAAGGCCACATCCATAGCACGCTTGCTTGATGCTATTGAATCATAAGGCATGCATCTGTATTAGAGTGAGCCCTCAGATCCGAAGAAAGGCGTAGATGATGGACAGGAGAAACACCAAAATTAAAGTAACCAGAAAATGCCCTGATACAAATGTCGATGCTGATGCAGCAAAAGACGCAACGACAGTCATTCAGTTTATTTGCGAAACGAAATGAACAATTAGCGAAGTTAAATGAGCGATTAATGAAGCCAGACTAACAGGCAATCGAAACCAAGACAGATTTGCACAAATAGTCAATTGATTTGAAAGCAGATTTGAAAAAACAGTCAACGTCACAGAAAAAGTTTGCCAGGTCAAGACGAAGCTCAGCCAGGTAGAGAAGAGAATCAACTATGAGGTGAAAAAAATGAAAAAGGAATTGCAAGCAGCGAAGGCAGTAGTAACTACCCCACCAGCCCCGTTTATAGCCGCAGCGCAAAGCACATCCAGAAATGTGAAAGCACCAATATTCGACGGTCAAATGGTCTGGAGTATCTACAAAACCTAGATTGAGGCCGCCGCTACGACAAATCACTGAAATGAGCAGGAACGAGAAACTGTATTAATTCTTACTCTAAGAGGCCCAGCTACTGAGCTTTTGCAGACTATCCCCATTGAGTTGCACTCAAACTCGGCTGCTATAATGAATGTGCTTGACATGCATTATGGAGACGTTTGTCTGAAGCATCGAATGCAGAAGTCTTGCGAAACTCTACAGCAGCTAGCCCAAGACATTAAGCGACTGGCGCTTTTGGCTACGCCAGCTAACGATCCGAAACATCGAGACGACGCAGCAACAGAAGCATTCATCAGCGCATTCAAGGACCAGGAATTGCAATAAATCTTGCGTTTCGCTCAAAAGCAAACGGTTTAGGATGCATTGGCTCATAGTTTAAACTTTGAGGTAGCGAAAAAAGTGACTCGTATCACTGCCCAGGTTCGCGAGGTAGTGATAGCCGAGTGAAGCTGAGAACACGTGGAAATTGAGCAAGAGCCGCAAGTAAATGTTGCACCTAGATGCTGGAATCGCATTTAGAAGAGGAATCTGTAAAAAGACTGCAAGAAGCAAAGAAATCCTAGCTATTCTCAAGGGTATGCAGCTGGAGATCTAGACCAAGTTAGGAGCCCAGAATTGAAGCTCTTCAAACTGAGGGGGCCAACAACGTGGGGCAGAGGTTGGCTCGAAGATCGACGTTCCCAGCAGCACCATTACCGTGTCAAGACTACATCGTGGAGAAGCAGACTTATGCCTTCCAGGTCAAGTCAACGGAGAGCATTGTACCATAATAATTGACACTGGTGTAACCCAACTACTTCACAAAGCCAGAATTTTCTCACTACGAACAGCTACGGGGGAAACTGCACCTGTCCATGGAGAGGTCAACCTCCAAATACAGTTGGGAGACCTTGCGTTCGGACATAATTTTCTGGTCGCAAACATTATGGATGACTGCATTCTCGGAATGGATTTTCTGCGATCGCATGGAATCACCTTGGATTAGGGCGAACGGATATTAAAATGGCAAAATGTTGAAATATTGAAGGAAGATTTCAGCGTCAAAGTTACCAAGATGAAGTAGTATGTGCCAACACTAATGTACTGAAATCTTTCGAGAGCATTGTATGGGCCAAGCTTGATGGTGATTCTAGAGACCACCGATCTTATCTGATAGAGCCAACGAAGACATCGGCTTTGCGCAGTTCGATTGTAGGAGAAAGCCTTGGAAGATACATGTATAAGGAACGGATACGTGCCGGTCAGAGTCCTTAACACCGTAGACTCAATCACAAGCATCAAAGCGGAAGAAGTTATCGGCAGCTGCCAGCTGATTTCCACTATTACCTTTTTGGAAGCTACTCACGACCATCATTGGAAAAGTAAGCAAGACACAGACAAAGCTCGAGAATTCACATCTGCAATACTGAAGCAGACCAAATTGCCAGTGCAGCTTTGCAAGCGGGCCTCTGATCTGGTCACCAAATACATTGACATCTTCTCTACAAACCCGGATGGCCAAGGCCGAACGAGTATGGTAGCTCACGTCACAAATACACAGGGAGCCGAGCCAATTCAACAAACATCGAAACAAGGAAAAGTGAGTGCACTGATCTTGAAAATGGAAAAACAAGGTGTTATTGAGCCTTCTGTCAGTCCATGGGCCGCGCCACTAGTTGTAGTAAAGAACAAGCATGGTAGCACTCGTTTTTGTGTCAACTATAGGTAGCTTAACGACGTCACTAGGAAAGAAAGTTACCCACTACAACGCATCGATGATATCATGGATACTTTGACCAACATTAAGCGGTTTCCTACACTCGATCTCAAGAGTGGATACTGGCAGGTAGAAATCGACAAAAAAGGCCGAGAGAAGACCGCATGTTTAGTTGAGAACGGATTGTGGCAATGTGTGGTGATGCCATTTGGACTTTGCAACGCTCCAGCTACCTTTGATTGCCTGATCGAATACGTGCTTTGACATTCGGATCAAGGACGAAACTTTTAGTTACTAGTTTTTGGTGAAATGTGTGAGCTGCTGCGAATACGAAAAACGAGGGCAACAGCGCCGCATCCCCAATCCAATGAAATAGACAAACGTTTCAAAAACACACTAAATAAACACTTGGCCAAGATCGTTGACGAGAACCAAAGGGACTAGCACCAGCACATCCCATTATTTTTGATTGCGTATAGAGCTGCCGAACATGCATCGGCGGGCTAAGCCCCAGCCAAAGTCATTTTTGGGAAATATTTTCGTCTGCCGGCTGATATAAAGTTCAAAACACCCCCGAGAAACCCCAAACGATCTCGGAGCATGCAAGTGAGGTAAGGCAGCGGTTGAACCAGATACATCAGACAGTGCGAAAACACCTCGAATCAGCTGCTAACCGCATGGAAACCAGGTATGATCTAAAGGCAAATTCTAATGGTTTCCAGCAATATAACCCACAACGGCGGGAGGGTAGGTTTCTAAATTTGCAATATAATTAGGAGAGACCAAATTGAGCTAAAAGTGAATCAATGACGTCGTATATCGCATACAGGAACACCGTGAGCCGAGGGCCGAAATGACCACCTGGACCGTCTTGCCCCATATTACATCCAGGGAGACTTAACTACAATTAGCGACAAATCTTTTTGGGGCAAAAAGAACTGAGGTAGAGGCATTGTTTCATATCCACACACTTTTGCGAGCTACTGCCGAAATTGTTGTTGCAACTGTTAATAATATCATGATGAAGCAGACTAGGGACAACTTAATCAACAGAGTAATAACTTTCTTTAAACTGATTCTTGTGGCATCTTTGGTTACATCTTATAATCTGTTTGCTGGCCGCCTGGCGTGATTGTTAAATCATTCATAACTCCAAAGAAAAATATTTTTCACTCTCTATTGAGCTTTCTCCCAGAGCTTTTATATTGTAAGTTCCTACAAAAATTACAATAGCATTCTTAAAAGCAAATTAATTATTTGTTATTAAAAGGTGAAAGGTTTAAGACCCAAATTGAAGGCTCTTATTCTCTTTCTAACGATAATGTAAGCTATATTTCTGTATCCTGGTTGCCTAATAATATGTTTGACATCGAAATTTTTTAAAATCATACATTTGTTGGGCGTGATCGTGATAGGCCACGGTTTTTCAAATCTACCGGAGGTAATTGTTTACTTGATCCTCATTTCACTTACTCAGGATGTATTAGTTCCTGAACAATATCTTTTTATCAATGGGTGTTGTGTTTGGATTTCTCAAAAGCCTTTGACTAATTAAATCATAATAGTCCTTTGAGCAAACTTAAAATACTTGGCGATACTGAGTACCTGCTTCCCTTTTCAGGTTTGTTTTCCCACCCCTTTCCATCACTCTTTTTGTATTCCTCAAAGATCCATTTTCGGTCCACTATTGTTCACTCTATTTATAAATGACTTACTATC
The DNA here is from genome assembly GCA_963969285.1 of Odontomyia ornata. NCBI lineage: Eukaryota > Metazoa > Arthropoda > Insecta > Diptera > Stratiomyidae > Odontomyia > Odontomyia ornata. The sequence goes on from OZ017741.1 coordinate 278,463,114, forward strand.
CATCGTTATCAACTCCTCATTTCCAGATGCAAATAACGTCAAAGTTTAAACGTAGTCTCATCTAATGAAGACTGTGCCCTGTTTCAAAGAAATTTGGAAGCCATTTCTCCTTCGAGCTCTTATTGCCAGCTTCCACTAAATGTTTCTGAGTGTATACAAATTTCATTTTACGAGTACAATAACCCTCATTTCGACTCTAAGTTGAAGTTTGATGTTTATATTTTGGAAAAAAAATCAGAAGCCTCTCACATTCTTGGCCTACATATTTACCGATCCTTTATCCTGTGTTAAATTATATTCCAGATTAGCTCGCCCCATTTTTAGGGTTTTGTACTAAATACAAAACCCTATTGCAATCACGTCTGTGTGTCCGTCCGTCTGTATGTCAAAGCACTTTTTCTCCGAAACTATAGAGGCTACAGCCATGAAACTTTGTGGGAAGGTCAGAAGTGGTGACTTCTTGAATATTCAAGGGTGGAAAATTTTTTCAAAGGGTTTAAGGGGGGTCTCTCCATATAGGGAGGTGACCCCTCAAATAATTTTTTCACCATTGGTAGTCGAGTAGGGTGTCATTGGAAAGGTCTCTATGAGATCTTTTCAAAACAAGTCTTAAAATTGCCTTGTGAGTACTAAAGGGGGCAGGAGAAGGGGAAATGTACGAACTCACGCTTGGACACCTTCCATCCGAACAATCTGAAAAAATCATGAATGTAGGCCTTAATGAGTACAACAACAACAAATACATGAGAAGTCGAAATTCACTCAACTTTGTTAGTAATAGTATGATATATCGATTTGATGTTTTCTTGAATAAACAGATGACTGATCTTTTCTGAAAGTTTCATAAAGATCGAATACTATTTAACGAAGTTATAGCAATTTGAATTTTCCTGTATTACTATGGTACAATATGCCCTGTATTACTATGGAAACATATGGCTATGGAGCCATATGCGCTTTTTACCGACTTAGACACTACAGTTTTTCTAGGATTTACATGAAAATTTCAGGAATGATAGGTATCATGAAGATGAGTACATACAATTGAAACAAGTCGAAGAGGCAGGAGAGAGCTCCTAGCAAAAGGGCTTTGCAACCATTCTAGGATTCGAAAAAATAGGCCATGAATCGATGATTACAGTACAGAGGAGTGGCCCCTGAAAAAAAATTTCATGAAAGGTAGCCGATATGAGTATCAACTGATGAGAGCTTTTCAAAACAGTTCTTAAACTGACAGTTTTTGCTGCAGTGGGGGCACAGGGGGGGAAATACATGACACCCGTGATCTAACAAATCTGAAAAAATTATCAAGGGAGATATTTATGGGTATAACTATGTATAACAAATACCTCAGAAGTCAAAATTCTTTCAACTTTGTTAATAATAGTATGATCCTCTAACATGACGTGTTTCTTGATTTTATTCGTTGCTGGTTACTGTATTTTATAAGTTGAGTACAAAACCCTTCTGACATGAGCATAGGTCTGTCTACCCAACTTATTGAGTACTGTTCACCAGTTTGGTCACCCCGTTCAAAGTGTTTGCAGTCCATGCAAGAAGCTGTGCATAAAAAATATTCACGACTCATCTTGTTGAAGCTCTGAATTCCCTACATTCATTATGAACAATTACTGATTACTGATATCACTCTGTAAACAAATTCTCAAAGATTTGTATAACGTACATGTTTCGTGAAATTTTCATTCAAAAACTAACAAGCTCGTGATGTTTGAGTCGATTGGAAGCACATATTGCTTAGTAGCCATGTATTGCTGTTGCTGTAATACTGAAAATTTAAGCCATTATAGTTTCATTAAATACAGGTCGTTCTGAAATTTCCATGGTTGATTAGCCTTATAGGTGCAATTTTATTGGATTTAAGGGTACCCTTACGATGTTGTACAAGGAACTATAAAATTGGTAAATCATAATAGTAGCAAACTCCGATTTCTCAGATATTTGTTGTTATTTTACTCATAATTACCTATCTTCTTGGTTTTTTTCAGGTTTTTTGATCCGCGGGGATAACATTGCGAAAGGGGACACAATTCTATTGTGTTGTTCTGCTTCTCCTGCCTATTCCGTCACCTGTATTGCAATCTTAATAATGAATACAAGAGATCTCATGAAGACCTTTTATTTGATACCCTACCTGACTATCTTTGGAGAAAAAATGTTTTAAGGGTTCAAATCCTTGTATCGAGAGACTCTCCTTAAAAGATTTTGAAAGTTTTTTTGACTGCTGAGCTTAACCAGAAGCTTTTGAGCTGCTCACAAGATTTGATGATTGTAGCTTCTGTAGTTCTTGAGAAAACTTGCTATGACGCACGGACGGACGGGAGGATGGGCGAACAAATGGACAATTGGAGCGAAAGGTACCGATTTTAATAGGGTATTGTAAAAACATTTGTTCACAAAACCCATAAAAAGGGCTCACAGCTTGGGATATCGGAGTCGGGGAATTACGTTTTTAGCATTCTCTCTTCCTCCTTCAGCTTGCGCGAGAAAGGGCTCCCCCAACTTAAATACGCCTCACGCAGAACGAGGCTTAGTCTGTGGCAATATATCAAATGGTTCTTGGCTAGATTCTCAAGTTGACAGGGGAGGTGTTTAATGGGTAGTCTATACGTCTTGTGCATCTAGCTCTTCACTCAAGGCATAAGCAGCCTTCTGTCTGTACGTCAGTCCGTCCATCCGTCCGTGCGTCATAGCAAGTTTTGACTCAAACCCCAAAAGTTAGAGTCATGAAATTCTGTGGGTGCGCTTTGAAAAGTTGCAATGTTGACATTTTTTTAAGTTGTTTTAGGGAGTCTGCGCGTATGGGGAGGCGACCCTTAATAAATGTAGCTGATATGAGTATCAATTGAAAGGTCTTAGTGAGGACTTTTCAAAACAGGTCTGTAACAAGAAGCTTTGCGAAGAGAGGTGCACGGTGAGGGAAAATGCATGAAAAGTTTGTGACCCTCGCCCTCCTCAAGATTGGACATCTTTGGATAGAAATATCTGAAAAAAATCTGAAAAGTAGGTCTTCATAAATACCAGTCCAACAAATGCCTCAGAAGTCGAAATTCGATCATCTTTGTTAATAATATTACATTTTATGATTTTACGTTTTCATCTATTGTTCTTATCAATGAACTCTTAACCATTAGTTACATTTCACTTACTTTCATTAAATTGTAAATATTGCAAAATGTCTTTCGTGATGCACATCCGAATTAAATTCACAACGTTATCATTTCAATACATTTTATAATGTATGCAATTGCATATTGTAAACAAATTCTATATCATATTACTTAACATAAACTTAAAATTCATCACTTGCATTTCTTTAATTGGATTCAACTCTGTATTTTTGATATGTTCAATGAACTAATTGTGTAAGCAAAAATACTTTCTGTGATTTCGTTTAGTGTGTAAGAATTTATTATAAAAACAAATTGGTGTGAATTAAAAAACTATTCAAGAGCAACCAGGCATTGTGTGAACATTACAACATTTTTTTTTGGTACTTCGAGTAAAAGTTTATATTAGGAAATTAATATATAGTATCTTTTTTTCAGACTATCACTAGTTGAAAGCGAATTCATCATTAGAAGCATATTGGCCTACGACTCTTGGAATCAGAATAATTTTTGTTGAACTACAACTGGGTGCGTTTGGATCATCCGAACTAGTTTGGGAACATAATGGTGGACACACTTCTAGAAGTCAACGCCACAACAAAGCAGCGAATTATCAGTAATTTCAAAAAGGACAGTGAGAAGAGGTATTCATTGGCATATTTTGAAACGAGGCTGGACAGACTACGGGAGCAATGGATGAATTACGAGGAACGGCACCCGATAACGTATAGCTCATTTGAGAAGGATGCACACTCACTTAAGACATACAACGAAGAGTACGAGGCTTTGGAGAATCTTGTTTTGGAATATATTACATTGTTTCACTCCCAAAATCTACGAGTGTCATCCCAACCTTTGATGGGAGATATTCTTCGTGTTTGAGTTTTCGCGACTTATTTAAGTGTATGTTGCACGAAAACAATCAGCTGAGCTCTGTTCAGAAGCTACAATATCTGAGGAATGCAGTTAAGGATGATGAGAATTACGGCGTTGCATGGAAACTTCTAGATGAAAGAAATGATAATCATCAAGCTATTGCACAGGAAGTGTTGCAGCAATTTTGGGAGTTAAAAAGATGTTGTGCACATGATGCTAATGGTTTCAAGCGCTTGCTTCATATAACGATATATTAACGGTCTTCATACTGAGTCGAAAATTGGATGATTATCGCGACGAAATTGGCGGAAAAAGCTAAGTGGTAAAACTGACATGCCAAGTCTTACAGCATTCTTGCACTTCATGCAACAGGGACTAATAATTCTGGAAGCTCTTTCAGGGACTGCAAAATCAACAGAAAAAGAAGTGGTTACTGTATATACGACACCAATTGAATTCAAACAGTATTATATAAGGTGCAAAGCTAAACATTGACTTAAGAATTGTGAGCTTTTCAGAAAACTAAATGTTCAGGCAAAACGCAATTTTGTGTCTTGAAAAAAACTATACCACAACTGCCTTAGCAACAAGCATAAGGTCACCAGCGGCTCATCAAAATATAAGTGTAAACTATGTGGCAAGCTTTATCCTTCAATGCTTCACAGCGACAAAGTTAGGAAAACACTTGTTAGTACAACAGAAGCAAAGGCCCAATTCGCGCAGGCAAATTATGCTATCAAGCACACAAATATACTGCTTTCAACAGAAATTCTTTTTCTTCTTCTCAGCACTGCAGCCCCTTTCGGGCCTTTGCTTCCTGCAAATAGCACCTCCAATTGTCTTGGTCCATGACCGCGTCCTCCAATTTCAAAATCCGAGCAGCGATGAACTATCTTCGTCGAACAAGTCAAACCAACATTTCCTTGGCTTCCCAACTGGTCTCCAGCTTTTGTTCCTCCCAACGAATACCTTTTTGGGTATCCGTTGTTCGTTCATACGATTCATGGGGCCAGCCCATTGCAGCTTCCGCAGTCTGACAATCGTTGTCACCTCAGGCTCGTCAAAAATTTCATGCAACTCATGGTTGTATCAAATTCGCCATTGGTCCCCATGTAACTTTGTACCGATTATTCGCCTTAGGAACCGTCGCTCAAAGGCGTTCAATATATTTGCAGATGCTTGGGTTAGGGTCCATGTTTTACACCCATAGCATAACACAGGTCTTATCACAGATTTGTATACTTGAAGCTTTGTTTTCCTGTGTATGCAGCTCGTCTCCAAGATCTTCAATACTGATTCAAATATTTTATTTGTGAAGTGTAATCTTCGGCGTATTTTGTCTCTTTCATCACCCGTTTTCGTTATTTTGGAGCCTCAATACACAAATTTGCCAACATTTTCGATACTGTATTCGCCAAGTATGATATTTTGTGTGCTTAAGGTATTTTTCCTTGATTTCGTCATGAGCTTTGTTTTATTTTCATTGATTTGTAGCCCTACTAGATTTGATTCGATGTCAAGTTTGAGGAAAAGTTCTTTGGCAGTTGTTAATGACTGTGAAAAAATGTTTATGTCGTCCGCATAGGCTACTACTTGGCTCGACTTGAATAGTAATATACCTCGCGTATCGACAGGTAGCTTTCTTATGGCGTACTTCAGAGCCAAATTGAATAGCAGTGGGGCCAGCCCATCTCCCTGCTTTAGTCCGATATTTGTGTGAAAGGCATCGGTGAGTTGGTTATTGATGCAGACTTGAGAGGTTGTCGACATTATTGTCATTTTGGTAAGACGGACTCATTTGGCTGGGATGCCAAAGCAGAGCATTATTTGGTACAGAACGTTACGATCAGTACTATTGTATGTTTGCTTAAAGTCAACGAAAACAGAAATTATAGCAATTCAAAGACACTCTGGGGAAATTGTGACTTTGCGCGCTTTACTCGACACGGGAGCGCAGCTACATCTCGAGAATGCCATTCCATAGAACGTGTTGGAGTAACTCAATAAATCACTTCCAAAAGAATTGCATCAATCATTGTACTAGGAGTAAATGAAGAGGGGTTAACATATTTAAACGTATTATTCAAGCCGTTGGTCTTAGACAAGAAAACAGCTGCAATATATTCTGTTCAAGTGGCATCTAAACTTCCTGATGGGATGAGATTATCAGATCTGGCGGATCCAACGTTCAATGTTCCATCTGAAATCAATTTTCTGATTGGAGCAGATGTATACGGTCGCATTTCGCTATCAGGGTTTCTTCCTGGAACTCTCAGTGCACAGAAAACCAAATTTGTATGGGTTTTTTTATCCGACCACTGCTCCAATCCAAACTTCATCAATTAATGCATTTATTTCATTTGAGGAGTTTGATGAGCGCATGTAGCAATTTTGGGAGATTGAGGATGCTAGTCAGGATGAATCACTATCAACTGATGAATCACGTGCAGAAAAACACTTCACAGAAAACGCGCAGCATACAAAGACTAGTAAATATGTTGTTAGCCTTCCATTTAAGGCCCAAGAAGAGCTGCCTCAATGTAAAACGCTTAAAACTGCCTGCATGCAATTTCAATGACTTAAACAGGGTCTCATTCATAATTCTAATTTGTACGTCGAATATAATGAATTCAAGAGGGAATACTTTAACGTAGGACATATGTAGTTAGTTTCATCCAAAAGCATTAACACGAAGCGTAATTATTACCTTCCTCACCATGCAGTCATTAAACCCAACAGCACCACAATCAAATTGCCAGTCGTTTTCAACGCACCCCAAAAGGGTGATGGTGCAAAAGCACTAAATGACATTTTGTCAACAGGATCATTCATTCAGCAACATATTTTACATCTACTGATGCGGTGGAGGCAACATCGTTATCTCATGGCTGCGGGCATCAAGAAAATGTACCGTCAAATTTGAATTAAAGAGGAAGACTAAGATTGTCAACACATACTCTGGCCTTTTAATTCTGAAGAGCCATTTCAACATGTGTAGCTGCAAACCGTCACGTATGGAACATCGTGTGCGCCTTATAAGACCATTAGAACTCGTCAACAATTGGCGAAAGACGAGCAATCTGTATATCCTGAGGCAGCAGAAGTTATGCTAAAAGACTTTTACCCAGGTGATTTGCTTACAGCAAATGAAAATTTGGGTACATTTATGCAACTCCAAGCTGATTTCCATCGAATAATGGGAAATGGGATCATTCCGATCTTTTTAAATACATTGCGATTGATGATAGAGAATCACAACTGTCATTTGACATCAGTATTAATAGGCTTGAAAAGCACTTGAGTTACAATGGCACTCCGGAATGGGTCATTTTACGTTTTCAATCAACAGAACAATCCCATAAACTTTTACAAAACGGTACATCCTGTCAGAAGTTTTCAAATTGTTTAATCTTTTAGGATGTATACAGCCTTGCATCATCGTCGGAAAAATTACTGTCCAAAACTTATGGCTTATGAAATACAATTAGGAGGAAACGCTATAAGAAGGGGAAGTTAAGGATTGGCTCACTATTCATAGAGAGCTTCCAGCATTGAGCAAGTTGAAGATTCCTCCTTGGATTGGATTTACTACCGAAAGGCAAATTGAGCTACATGGATTTTTCGACGCTTCTTGAAAAGCTTACGCTGCTGTAATTTATATCAAGGTTATAACTTCTACCACTAGAAATGGCACGTCGCTTATTTCAAAGGCCCGAAGCATCTGTTAAAAACTCAGCCCATTCTCCGTCTGGAATTATGTGGTGCTGAGCTGCTCGTAGAGCTTATGAATCAAGTTGTTATCGCACATGGTTGGAAACACATTCTAACGTTCTATGGACTAATTCATCAATTGCTTTGCATTGGATTCGAATCCCTGCATCAAAATGGAAAGTTTTTATCGTATTGGTAATATCCAACAAAAAAGCGATTTTAGCAATGTCACCATGTCGCAACAAAAGACAACCCAGCAGATTATCCTTCCGTAGATCTTATCCAAAAGATTTATTGGACTTAACCTAATGGTAGGATGACCCAAACTAACTAAAAGTTACCTCATTTCCTACTGGTATTAACAAGAATATAGAAGACATTAATGCTATTCATCCCGCAACTCTTACACATGAACCATCTCAACAAGAGCCAGAGATACTGCAACGATTTTGATGCATCAGAAAACTCAAACGAGTTATCGCTTTATGTCTACGTTTTAGACACAACGCTAGGAAGCAATCACCCAAATGAGCCCCGTGGCTTGACACAGACGGTGTTATACGAGCAGGTGGGCAAATCTAGTATGTACTCGTTGGGGAAGAAACGAAACATCCAGCCATCATCGCAAAGGGATGATTAGCAAAGCTTCTTTTCAGATGCGCTCATTAATAAACACTACATGGAGGAGTCCAATTGTCCCTAAGTAATATTGGATCCTCTCAAGTGTTAAATATTGGATCCTCTCAAGACATACGCTAACTCGGAACTTTCTTCAGGATTGCATACCTTACTGTAAAATGACTGTAAGGCCAAATGAGCAAATGTTGGGAGTCTTACCTGCAGCCAGAGTCCGATTTGAAAAACCATTCTTGGAAATTGGTGTGCATTACGTAGGTCAAATAAATATACATTGGAGCTCATGACGTGGCTCGAAGACTACGAAGGCATACGTAGCTATTTTCATCTGCATGACTTCCAAGGCTTTCCACTTCGAACTGGCATCCGATTTCTCGACGCCAACTTGTCTAGCAGCAATTCCACGATTTATGGCTCGAAGAGGAAAATTTCGGATTTACAGTTACTGTGGCCACAATTTCCGAGGTGCACGAAAATTCTACAAAAAAAATACCCAGAGGTGACAGAGAAAGCTGCATCAGAACTGGCACAAGAGCAAATAGAATGGAAGTTCACATTTCGGTGGGCTTTGGAAAGCCGGTGTAAAGTCAATGAAATGGCACTTGTACAAAACAATTGGCCAGCAACACACTTCTAGCACAAATAGAAGCATCTTTGAATTCTACGCCCTTAACTGATGTAAGTTGTGATCCATCAGATGCAAGTACGTTGACACCTGGCCATTTTCTTACTGGAAGCAACCTGTTTGAAATGCAAGGTGTCCCAAATGAAGGCAATATTACGTTCCGGAAAAGATGGAAGTTAGTGTAATATATGAAGCAATTCTTTTGGCACAGATGGCCATGTGATTATTTAAAGCGATTACAACAAAGACGTAAATGGTTGAAGATCAAACTGTAATAAAACGAAAGAAAGCAAGACCGATAACATTGGCTATTATTTCGTTTTCAACAAATTTAGTTCTATGAACTTGCATCACTCCCACATAGTCTGTAGTTGTTTTTTCTCCTTTGCAAGGTAGATTTTGCGTCAAACACATTATAGTGGGCATTTTTCTTTGAGAAGCACTCAGATTAAGCTTCAAAATACCTCTTGGGGATCTCATATTTGATGAAGAAAATATCAAGAGAATAAACCACAGCGTTCAAACGATTTGTACATCGGCAAACCAGGCAAATGACCAGATTCAATGTTGGGATCTCTCACAGCATTTAACCGAACTATGTCAAGAACCCGTTGACCAAATCAACACTATTCATTTTTTACATTCGCGAAAACTTGATCAAAAGTTAACGTTTCTGTTTGGAGTAAATGACGAGGTAATACTGGATAGTGACAACCAGAACAAATTGAAACAGTTGATCTTAAAATAAGGTAAACTCATATTCAAAACTACTAGTACATTAAATTCGACAATTTCAAAAACCAATGATAAACTCACACGATTTTCGGAACAACTACAGAGATGCTGAAGAGAAATAAATAAGTCTAAGGAGTGGTTCACCAAAATTGATCACAACCAACTCAATATTTGCTTTCTCGCACTATATCAATATGCTAAAACCTATGTCGATGATGTGTTTTATAAATATGACAGCATCTTGCAAACTTTTGACACGAAACAAGGCATATGGGAATACGCAAAACTGGCAGATTTGGAAAAGGCAATTTACAATATTCTTTATTATAAAAAAAAAATTGGTGTGGATAAAAAATTAATTATTCAAGTGCAACCAGTCTTTGTGTGAACATTACATCTATAAAATTGAAAAGTGACCCATAAATTTGCCAGGATTTGTATCTACATTTTTTTTTTATCTAAAACGTCCTTTTTCTGAAAGTTTCATAAAAATCAAACCATGAACAGCTACGCAGTAGACAATTAAGAATTGATCAATTACAGCAAATATGTAATACGTTCGTAAGGACCCAAGCACTGCAGATGTGTAAGGATTTGGAAGAACATTTTAGAAATATTCTAAAACATCCATAAGTTACCATGATTACTCAAAGATTTAAGTCAACAGACTGAACATAAAATGGTGGCAAATCAAAATACATCATATCCATATAATCGTTCTCCGAGCTCAATTCATAGTATACGAGTATATGTGTGAGTCAAGTTTTGATATTCAGAAGACGTTGTTTTACAATACCCTTCTGGCAGGAAGACTCTCCTGCTCTTTTACTTGTTTTAACACAGAAGATATGCATCCTTACATAAATGTGTGTATTTGAAGTGAAGGCAAATGTGAAGTAGGCATGGCAGACGAGTTGAAGTGGCTGTTTGTTGGAAGTAATCAAACAATAAAAGAATAAATAGATTTTTTTTTTCAACCGCTGCTACTAGTATATGCCGGCTTGGTTACGAGTTCTAACCCAGCGCAAAAATGACGGAAAGAAAGTTTCCACCATAGTAGTGAATTTTCCAGGGGAGACCATAATGCTCTCCAGGATTCACTTTTACAACTACTAAGTGATGTTAAATGGAGCACTCTACTCAGCATTTTTGTGCTTCGGCGAAGTAAATTGAGCCATTACACCTCCGAATGAGAGTTCTTTTGAAAGTTAAGAGTGAAAAAAAAACTCACGAAAAACATTGCTGTGTTGTTTTGTGCAATTTCTGAACATCAACGGGTACTATGGTGCGTAACGTCATGATTTATGCAGCTATTGTGAAGTTCGGGGAACGCGAAATTTTATTTAATGTAGGGATTTCTATCTTAACAACAATGCTACAAACCCCCAAACGAAGACTTTTTTCAGCGTGCAATGCACACGACCTCAAAGTGGTTTGCTTCTCAAAAAAACTTTCAGTTCAACAGACTCGTGCATATGAAGAAACACAAAAAATATTTTCTCCGCACTTTGTCTTTGTGATTGATTTCCATATATCAAGAGAAAATGTCAACTTTGCATAAATTCTTCTAACGCATTCTTGAAGTCAACCCAAAGGACCCCAAGAAAATGGACAGTCAAGAAATATTTATTGTAGTTCACATTTTATGTGTGCTCGTAAGGATACAAGCCATCAGGGAAGCTTGGTCTTCATATATCATTTCAGCTTTTGTTCCATAAAGAGGAAAGGGCTCCATAAATGTCGCACATATTTGAAAGTTTACCATACTGATTTTCTTACCCACAACGTTTCTCTCTCTTTCGCTGCTTTGCATCATTCCATTCATTCCTGACTTTACTGACCATTGTCGGTTGTTGCTATACAGAAAAGTTCCTTTGAATAATTTATAGCATTTGGATAAAGTATCCTTATTATAGTTCCATCAATATCTTTGTCGTTTGCTTTTAGCTTTGAACGGTGACATTTGAATATTTTAATGCAGTTTTTCCAGGATAAATAATCTCTGGATGATGTCTTGGTCATCTATCGAATCATTTTTCTCAGTCGACATTGTTGAGCGATTAAGTGGTAGTGATTTGTAAGGATTTCCATTGGCAAGTTAATTTCGTAGTTTTTTGGAGGATGAATAGGTAAGTTTAGAGCTCTAACAATTCAGGATATTGCTTTATTGTGAGTAAAAGTAAAAAAATTTTAACAAGCTTTTAAAATTTTTCAATAAATTGTGAAGGTAAAAATAATAGTAAAACCAAGGAGACATTTTCTCTATCTCTTCATTTGTGGTATGGATATGATTTTCTAAAAGCATCATATTGTTGCGTGTTAGTGTTCACGGCCAATAATTTTTATGGTCTGGAAAAGTGAAAACGCACTGTCTTTTAAATTAAGTTAAAAGAGTTTATTTACTAAAAATGCACAATTGTTAATTTCACTATTTTACCATTTCACAACTTGTCTATCAATTTTTAACTCAAGTGTCTATTACTTCACAATCAATATCACTTTTAGTTCGCACTCCTCACAATCGCAGTTTTACTATCGCGGTTGTAATAACAATCCCCTCATTCATTCGGCTCGCCTTTATATAGGGTCTCTAGCCATTCGATCCATTTCTTGTACATTGGTGAATGTTCTGCCGAGAGTTACCTGGGATATTCGAGCATGATCAACATGTGAATGGAACAGTGACGTCACTGTCAGATGTTGGTCATGCTTGGTAGATTCTTTTGCTTTCGAGCACATTCTTTTGTTTATCATGATCTTCTTAATGGTTGTGAAAACAATTGCAACAGTAGCTTGCAGAATTATTTGTACATGCAACAGTATTATAAGTGAGCAAAAACGCCTTCTAGAAAGTGTTACCCTACTTGAAATAGCTTGTGAAAGTCCAGACTTTACATTTAAGGTTGCCAAAATTATTCAAGTCTTTGAACCTTAGAAGTCTTATTATAAAAAGAAATCCGCTTTATTTGCAACGCTAATTTTAGACCAGATTTTACTTCTGTATTAAAGTGAACCCTTAAGTATTCCATCTACCATGAGTAAGTATAATTAAGCTAATATATGTGCTTGATTTGGTCATACCTTTAGTTGATAGTAAACTCAATTTTATATTCATTAAACTTGAAAAGTAATAAAAAGGTTGCATTGAGTTCTTTTATAGTACTTGTCAGCATGAGGACTCTTCTGTCTTACCAAAACTTTGATACGGAGTAAAAAACCGGGTTGCACATATATTTCCAACGACTTTTTCTATGTCGATCAGTCAAAGCCCGATTCTTGAGGTGGACCTCCTATCGGCTTTATGCCTACACCTACCCATGAAACACTGTTTTTTTTGGTTTTTGTGATTGGGTGTGAATGCCATTTACAAACTGGGTATAGAGTTCCCATGCTAGCGAATTACTGAACTACCCACTAAACACCTCCCCTGTCAGCCAAGGAACTAATCTGGAACCATTTAATACATTACCTCGAACCAGATCCAGGTGGTACACCGTGCGATACCTTCAAGTCAGCGGAGCCCCCATCTAGCGGGAAGGGAGAAGGAAAGAGGTGTTACTTGACAGGTGACCTCCCAACCCCCAATGTCCCCAGCTGCTGTGGGTCCCTTTTAGCTTTTGGGACTCCCTGAATACAATGTTTCACCTGGTTCCATTTGTCAATCGATCCAAGCCTCGCTAAGACTACATATCCGAGGTGAGCTCTTCAGTCTCCCTGTACAGGTCCCGTCACAGCCTGTCCGATTGTGTGCATGCAGAAAATGTGTGGTAGGTATCGTCTTCCTCTCCTGGGCAAAACTTAAAATTGGAGGTTCACGACTTACAAATCTTTACAGGTAAGCATGAACGCATACAGATCAGATAGAAGTCAGTCTCACATGCCTTCGGTTAGGCCATGGTTTCACATCCGGGATTAGGCACATAGTCTACCTTCTCTTCGTGCGATTCATCCAAGTGTGCTGCAAATCGTTGAGTGTTTCTCCTCGTGGGTGACCATCTTCTTTGCGCCCTCACCTCGACTCTGGTTAATTTCCCAGCACTCACTAGCAAGAAGGGTATCATGCCGGCAATAATTCTCATCACTGGATCAGAGACTGCCGGATATGGAGATGCAATCCTCAGTGCTCTCTTTTCTGCACCTATGCAACGCGCTTTCAGTACATTTCCATATTGAGAGCGTTGACCCATATTACTGCTCTGTACAGTAGCACTAACTCTACGGCATTCATCAAGAGGCGTCTTCTTCATGAGCTGAGTGCCTCTACGTTGGCCATAAGTCAACGCAGAACCGATATGCCCAAAGCAGCCTTCTCAGTCGTTGCCCTGATTTGCTAAAAGAAACTAATATTCGAGTTGATCAGTAGCCGCAGGTACTACACGGCTGGCTTTGATTCGATTAGTATGTTTCCAGTACTGATCATTCATACTCTAGAGATTCTCTTTTTTGTCAAGATAGCAACTTTGATCATCTCCAACGTTAGTCTTAATCCACGGGCAGTCATCTAGTCTCTCACCCTGCGCATGAGCATACCTGACTTAAACTAAGCTGTATAATCGTTCATCCAGCAATATAGATCTGCATAGTCAATATAGCATGACTTATCTGGTATGTTCAGTTTCAGCAACCATCGGAAGGCTCGTTCCACAGGTCTGGACCAAGAATAGATCCCTGGACACCACCGGCTGTAGCTTTCATCCTTTGTTGGCCCTGGGTCATATTAAAAAGCAGGTTCTAGTCCTTCTGGTGGCCTCTCAAAAACTGAATCTCGAAAAGCCAGTGTATCCAGAATATCTACCCTATCTAGTGGGGTTGAAGCCATTTCTGATGTCAAGTGCCATCAACAGAGCCATCCGCTGTTTAAAGCAGCTATGGGCCTCTGATTTTTGGACCGCATTCATCACCTCTGCAATCAAATCAATAGTGTAACGTCCTACTCCAAAGCCTTATTACCAAGGAGATAGTTCCCTAGTGGCTGTGGTCGTCTTGTTGTTATTGTTACAGTACTACAGCCCCTTTAGAGCTTTCGCTTAGAGATGGTTAAAGTATCTAACTATCATCACGACTGCTTGCAAAGCTCTTATGCCCCATCGGAAACATCAGCGCGGCAAGCCCCCAGTGTACTTGTGGCCAACTGAAATCGCTGAAAAGCGAAGGGAGTGTCACAAGCATCGGCGTGAGGCTTAACGGGCTCAGATCCATGATGAGGCAAGCAACCGCACAGTAGCATATAAGTTGGCCAGGAAATGCCTTCGGAAACTGATCAACAACAGCAAGGCTCGCTGCTTGCAAGATCTAGTGCACAATATGAACAAAGATCTGTGGGGCCTTGGCTACAAGCCAGTTATGCGGAAGCTTGGCGCCCTACCTTGTATACATGATGTGGAAAAGATGAACAAGATAGGGTGGGCACTCTTCCCCGCCCATCCCGTCCGTGTCGACGCTGTCTGTGGTGAAACAGCAGTCGAGTGTCCACTCTTCAAACAGCCGGAACTGGAAGAGGCAGTCCTTTCGTTGAAAGCGAAGAAGGCTCCAGGTCCAGATGGTGTTCCAGCTGAAGTGTTGCAGCTTGTCTATCGCCATTGTCCTGACTCTCTGCTCGGCACATCCAACGCTTGCCTACGAGACGGGTTTTGCCCGATTGGATGGAAGGTGGTGAGGCTCGTGCTGATCCCAAATCACCGTTTGCATACCGCCCGTTATGCATGCTAGACATGGCTGGGAAAGTGCTACAGAAACACATCAAGGGAAGACTCTTTGACGTGATTTGTGCTGCTGGGGACCGATTACTTCGGCAGTACGGCTTTAGAGCAGGACGCTCTACCATCGATGCGATTGCAGAGGTGGTGAACGCAGTCCAAAAGGCACAGGCATATAGTCACACTAAGCGACGGATCATCCTGTTGGTGACACTCGATGTCAGGAACGCCTTCAACTCCGCTAGATGGGTGGACATTCTGGATACGCTGGAAACCCCTTTACAAGTTCCAGATTAGCTAATGCGGCTTTTGAGGGACTACCTTAAGGACAGAAGCCTGCTCTACGATACAACACAGGGCCAATGAAGGATGGAAATTACATCGGGTGCTGCCCAAAGGTCTATCCTTGGCCCGGACCTGTGGAACATATTACGATGGGCTACTGAGACTGTAGATGCCAGATGAGTCGCGCTTGGTCTACTATGCAGATGCAACTGAGGCTACGTATGCTAATGCACCCAGTGAGGGACTGGATAACTGCTCGCAGGTTCAGTTTAGCACTGGAGAAAACCGAAGTGGTTACCGTGACAAAAAAGTGAATCCCCAGAGTAAGGATGATCAGTATTGGAGACTTACGAATCAAATCGAAGCCATCGGTGAAATACCTGGGGCTACTGATCGACGCCAAGATGAGTTTCACCGAGCAAATCAGAGCAACGGCTGAGAAGGCTGCTTCGGGAATATTGGCTCTGAGTCGACTTATGGCCAACGTAGGGGGACCCAGCCCATCAAGAAGACGCCTCTTGATGAGTGCTGTAGGCTCAGTGCTACTGTATGGAGCAGAACTATGGGCTGACGCTCTCAGCAAGGAGGTATACCGAAAAAATTTGGCACAGGTACAGAGAACAGGAGCACTGAGGACTGCATCTTCGTATCCGACAGTTTCTGATTCGGCGGTGAGAGTTATTGCAGGCATGATACCTGTCACCTTCCTTGCTAAAGAGTGCCACGCTATTTACCTGTGCCGAAACGAGGATGTGAGAAAGAGGGTTGACAGCGATTGGCAGCAGCCTTGGGTGAATTGCACGAAGCGAAGGTATACTGCGCGCCTCAGACTATGGCTAAATTGAAGGCATGGTGTGACTGACTTCTATCTGAACCAGCTTTTGAGCGGGCATGGGTGTTTTCAGGCTTACCTGTGCAAGATTGGTAAGTCACGGTCCCCCGATTGTCGATTTTGCCCAGGAGAGGAGGACCATGCCTGCCACACATTTTTTGCGTGTACAAAATGAGTCAAGCTGTTAAGGAAACTCTACAGGGATATGAGAGAGCTCACCATGGAAAATATAATAGTAGTGATACTCGAATCGGTTGACAAATGGAATCAGGTGGCACACTATGTTCGGGCAGTCTTAAAAGATAAAAGGGACTCACAGCAGCCGAGGGCGCTGGAGCTGGGGGATCGCTTGTCAGGCACTTCCTCTTCCCCTTTCGCTCCCGCTAGGAAAGGGATCCTCCAGCTCGAAAGCGCCTCAAGGCGTAACAAAACGAGACCTAGCCCGAAGCAAAGTGCCAAATGTTTCGAGGCTGGGTTCTCAGGTTGACAGGGGAGGTGTTTAGTGGGTAGTCCAGTCACCTTCTTTCGAGCATGGGAGTCCCACACTCTGTGCGTAAATGGTATTCACCTCCCTACCACAAAAAAAGTATCTAGCTATCATGATCAAATGTGTCAGCACCTCACAAGGTGATATAGTCAGTATCACGCTTTGACCGTGTGTCCTTCCACCTAGCTGATTCTGATTTTAAACCAGCACGTATATAACTGGACAGACTTATACTCCGTCCAAAGAATCACCCTAACCAAATCACATTGCCACCAACGAAACTCGAACCAGGGACCTTCGGCTTACGGGATGAGTGCTCTAATATACATTTACATCATTGAGTCTTCCTCTGATGAATTTCTTTAGTGCTTTCCCAGCCGTGTATTTTATAAATAACGGGTGGTATGCAAATGGTAACCCAGATTTCCCTTTCCTCTTGCTATTCAACACGAGCCTTGCCACCTTCCATCGTACTGGGAGAACTCCACCCCGAACACCATCTGGGACAAGAGCCTTCCTTGCTTTCAATGATAAGACTACCTTTTTTAATTTTAGCTTTGTGAAGAATGAGCAGTCAATTGCTGTTTCACCGCGAGCAGCGTTAATATGGACGGGATCAGCGGGAAGTACGCCCATAATATATCATCCACCTTCTCCGTTTCACGTATGCTAGGCGTCTGTAGACCCCAAACTTCTGCACATCTAGCTTGTAGCTGAGGCACCACGGATCCTTATTCACATTGTCCACCAGATTTTGCTAACAGTAAGCCTTGCTGTTGTTAATCAATTTGCGAAGGCATTTCCTTGCCGCCTTATATGCTGTTACCTAGTTGCATACCCATTGAACCTCGCGCCAAAGCTTGTGTCACTTCTTTCGCTTTTCAGCAATTTCAGACAGCTTTCAGTACACTGTAAGCTTTCATGTCCGGGGTTTTGGGGACAAAGAAGCGTTGCAAGTAGTTCCACACAGTTGGAATCACTCCCTCCTGAGCAGCCAGGTCTTCGGTTCCCTCCAAATCACCCTATAGCAGAGTACCTGTTGGGAGCGCCTCAGCAAATCTCTGGATGTCCATCCTTCCGATGTTCCAACCAATCGTAAGGGGTCACAAGTATGGACATCGGGAGACAATATCATGGATTCGTAGTAGAATGTACTGATGATCGGGAGCTGAGTAGTCCTGGGATTCTCTCTAATTGTTTTTATTTCATATTAAGGACTCAAAGGTGAATGTCACGTCTGGTATTGTTCCTTTATAGCCAATATGGCAGAAAGTCAGCGTATGTCTAGTGTTAAGTACGAAAAATCTATTGAAGGCATGCCCCATTCAATTGACTTAGGATGATCGTGCTTGAAAACAAACTAATCAAATTGAAGTCAGCGGTGAAATACCTGGGGCTACTGATTAGCTCAAAGAAGAATCTCTCTGAGCGAATCAGGGCAATGGCTGAGAAGGCTGCTTCAGGCGTATCGACTTTGATTTATCTCATGGCTAGGAGGAGCACCCGACCCATCAAAAAGATGGCTTTTGATAAGCACTATAGAGTCAACGCACCTTTACGGAGCAGAAATATGGAGCAACGCTCTCAGTAAGGAGGTGTACCAAAAACGCTTGGCACAGGTACAGTGAAGAAGAGCACTGAGGAATGCATCTTTATTTGCAACAGGCTCTGATCCGGCAGTGAGACTTATTGCAGGCATGATATCTGTGGCCCTACTTACAAGATAGTGTCCTGCTGTTTACCTGCCCCTAAGCGAAGACTCAAGCGAGATAGTGAAGGGAGACAACGCTCACTGAGCTGCCTTAAGTGAATTGCACGACGAGAAGATGAACTCCGCGGCTCATCTCAGATCTGAAACCAAGGCTTAATCGAAAGCCTAGCGAGGCTAACTTCTGAGTCACCTTTTGAACGGAAATGGGTGTTTTCAGTCTTACTTACACAAGATTAGCAAGTTAAGATCCCCCGATTGTCGATTAAAGTTAGGGGAGGAAGAAAACAGATGCCACTATTTTTTTGCTAGCAAAAATGGGACGGGCTCTAATGGACCTCAACAAGCAAACTGAAGAGCTTACTCCAGATTGTGTAGTCGCGGTGATGCTTGAATCGGTTGACAAATGGAACCATGTGGCATATTATGTTTGGGTAGTCCTAAAAGATAGGAAGGACCTACAGCAGCCAAAGACATTAGGGCTGGGGATCACTTATCTAGCAATTCTCCTATCTCCATACCTCCCACTGGAGGAAAGATCTCCTAGCTTAAAGGTACCTTACGGCGCAGCAAAACGATACCTGGCCCAAAGTAATGTGTCAAGCAGTTCCAGAGTAAGTTTTCAGGTTGAGTGAGAAAGTGATCAGTCGGCAGTCCAGTTCTTGTGAGCATAAGAGCTCTACACTTAGTGCATGAATAGCATTTAACTTCCATCTCTCAAAATAGACAAACGTACAGCTCATCACTACACTCAAAATTTATGAGGTATCGCTTTTTGCATTAATCAAAGACATAATACAAATGGCTCCACGAGGGCACTTCCGATCTTTTTAAGTTGATTTTTCACAAAAGATTTGTTTGAGTGTCGAAGTAAGAGGTTTTTGGAAGTTTCGCTTCCTTTACAGAAGATCTAACGAAAAAGGAGAGAGAGAGAGAGAGAAGTGAGCCAAGGAAAAGCGTGCAATGTACCGAACGTACGAAAAAAATGTGCGGAAAGATGACATTTAATGCTTTCGGGGATTACAAAATTTTTCGTACTATGAGTTGACATTTGACTCCGTGGAGCAACGGTAGCGCATCTGACTTCAGATCAGAAGGTTGCGTGTTAAAATCACGTCGAGGTCAAAGACCAGGATTTCTTTTTAATTGATTCGTTTTAGCCACTTGTAATTTTCATTATGAATGCTCATTTTTATGTAAAATCAATGATGTATAATTTTATTTTTTCGAACAGATAGATATAAAGTAAAGGAAAAGATAGATAAGTGTAAAGGTTAAAGAATTGTATACAGATAAATGCAGCAATATGCTCGATTTGATATTATTCTTATCGGGAATTTTCGGCAGTTACCACAAATCAACGCCAACCTTCAAACAAACTAGATCTAAATTAATTGGTACAACTCTTTGACGTTCTTTATAATTTGATAAACTCACCGAGGCAATGCAGCTAAATGACGTCCTATTTTCTAATGCTCTAGCTAAAATTGTTAACGGAGAAGTCTTAGAACCAGACCAATTGCAGCTCGTAGAAAATAAGTTTTTTACTAAGAAACAGGCTCAATGGTTAGTTATATCCTAAAGAAGTCCACTTTTTCCTGACAATAACAAACCACAAGGACAATATATTGAAAGGAAGGAGCCAAAAGTAATTAGGGATTATAATAATGACAAACAATTATTGTACTGAGTATTTCGTCATATAATATGCATTCTAGATTTTTGAATTTGTCACATTAATTTGTGAATCTGCTTTGCATTTAGATATAAACAACTTTTTCACCTTAACATAATCATTCGCGGAACAAAGCTAGACGTCCCACAGGACACTCTCAGAGGGCCCCACTGCTATTTTTTAGCTTTAATTCTTCGACTTCCTAGTTGCGGCAGAATCGTGATGGCAAGTATTCTTCGTAGTGCAGGGGTTACACTATTTGCTGCGTAAGCCGAAAGTCCCTGGTTCAAGTCCCATTGGTGACAACGTGGTTTTATTCGAGTGATTCTTTGGACAGGCTATAAGCCCGTTCAGCTTTATACGCACTGGCTACAAATCAGAATGCATCATAGGGGGGGGGGGGGAGGGGGGACGGATATACCACCAATGCATGGTACTGACTACATCACCTCTCAAGTGCCAAAATACCTGTATTCTATCAAGATTATGAGATACTCCAGCCATCTCTAAGCAAAAGCCTGAAAGGGGCTGTGGTTGTAAAGTGAAAAGTATGACTCCGCAAACTCCACAACAATGACGCCGCGTACACTGTCAATAACAACCAAATTCACTTAATAGTCCGAGTATTATTTTTTGTCTTTAATGTTATAACAAGTCCACTAATGCACTTCCTCCAAAACTTGCTTCATTTTCCCGATAAGGATAGTTTGTAATAGTCACAATCGTAGAAAAACTTTTCACATCAGCACTGGCCCACATTTTTTTCTCACAATTTAAACTACTATACTACGTTAACTCTGATCTACAAAATCATTTCAAAATTTTCAAATCACTTCAGCCACTTCTTCAAGTTCTATTTACATGACTATCAATGATTGATATTTTTCATTTTTCCTCGATTTGCTAAAACCATTAAAACAAATTTTTTGAAAAGAAGACATGCACATGCACCATTATCCACTGTTATCTGCTCGAAATAGTATACTAACATTTGTTTTATAGAAATTTATTGCATGGTGGAGTTCAATATCCCCAAGGATTATTATCAGATCATAAAAGTATCTCTTTGCCGCAAACAGAGAGACAATCATAGACCATCTGACAGAACTAGCCCCAAAAAGATGCATTTCTTGGATCTTTAAGTTTGCAATATAATGCAGGTGATGTACATTTTGGCTTCTGCTTTTATGAATACGTGCAAACACATATGTAGCAGTCCTTTCATACTGTACGAGTATATGAAAAAGCTTGAATTGTTTATGCAAATTGATTTCTTGCTCAAGTGAAAGACTTTACAACCAGTGCAGTGGAATATAAGAGCACTACGTATGTAGGTTTCCACGTTTACTACGGTCGACATGAAAAACGACTTTGCCCGCTTGCTTGTTCATTGGCTGTCTCGACGGCAGGAAGGTCCATATCCAGAGCCAAGAAGCATTTTATGAAAATTACTTATAAATAAAACGGCAGAATAATATGCTTCAAAAATTGAATAATGTACCCATGAGGAATCAAAAAGGATTCATGCTGCAGTAAAGTTGAAGAACTAGCAGATTTTTGGGAATATTTGCCATAGAATGTTGGCATTATAGACATTTTACTTTTGAAGATTTGATAAATTTTCAAATCAAAACTTTGAAAAATGTTTTCAACACTTTTCCAATGAAGATAAATATGCTGAACGTGAGGAGGTGATAAATCATCTGACAACCTTTTTACAAAAGTTTCCATAATTAAATTGCTCCTTCAACTAACATAAACATAACGCTCTTGTAAGGACTAAAAAAGTTTCTGGCATAAACTGTAGTTCAAAATATTTCACTCACCTATCAATATACGCGACCATATTTTTGAAAAATCAGTATTCAAAACGTTGTCTTAGGCTTTGGCAATTATATTGAGTGGAATGATCAATGATGAGAAGAGATTTCAGGATGATGAGCAGAAAATCATGAAGTTGGCAGAAATTAAAGAATCTCAGCTAAATACAATTTCATCAGTTTAGGCAGTGGAAAGAACATATTTTTATGAATCACTTATGATAAATGAATAATTAAATGTGGTCTTATCGGTCGAGTATAGTCCAATAATTTATACTGAGTTTTAGATTTGTGGATGGTATTGGCTGTTGTGGTTTTGGTAGGTCAACGATGCACACCATAAGTTGCTCTAAGAGCACAAAAAACATTTCTCACAGAACGCTGATTTTTCTAATACAGCTGAACAATTTGGATACGTTGTTGTGTTGTAAATTTTTCCATCATGATTTGTCAAACAATATTGAATATAAATTACTTTACAGTTTGACAGGTGCCACGGGTGATCTGTCAAAGGAAACCTATTGAAAATTGAACTTCATAATGAATCACCCATTTTAGCCATATATTTGTATTGAACTAAATTTTTTGCAGTTTTCTTGAAGCTTTTGTAGTTAAGAATTAATTATAGATTGCAATGCCTTACTAGTTTAGTAAATGTACACATTATTTCCTTATAACCTCGTGAAAATTACAAAAAATATGAATATTTAAATGTAGTAGTTGAAAATGTTCACCTTAAGAAAAAACATTTTTTTAACACTAAGCATGTAGTTCCCGAAAAATCGGTAAGTTATTTTTTTAGTTATTTTTCCATAATGTTTTAATTTATTTGCTTTAATTGATCGTGTCAAGGATGGCTGAAATTATAGATGGTTAATTCAAACACGATATATTGTATTGTATTATGTACTAATGTTTATTAGCAGCTTAGACAAGACAAGAGATAATACGAACACTCTTGACGACGACTCGTTACTCAGTACTTGAAACCATGAGTTTCTCGACACTCTTCGACGAAGTCAATGTTGCCAGATCGGCTGTTGTTGACAGCTCGGTCACTTCTGACCCATAATCGCCCTGATGATTGTTATAGGCCTCGACATAAATACAGTCAATTTCCGGGCTGAGGTAACACCACGGTTTGAGTCGGTCGGCGGTATATACACTGCTGTATTTTCATCTTCGGCTTCACATATCGGGTAGATCTTCCACAACGTACCTATCATGGTGAAGAACTTTCGTGATTTAGAATGATCCTTTATACTTCGGCTCGAGTTTCAGCAAATCACCAAAAGCGGTAGGAACGTTGTCGACCACGACGAGGTCTCCTTCTTGGTACTGGTGCTGATGCTTGTATTTTTTGTCGAAACATTGTTTCCAATGCTTTTTCGCGTGATAGATACGGTCGGCTGCGATTTGTCGAATTTCGGACGCTGAAGTAGTCTTATTGCCGACATTCAGAGCTAACACCACTTGTTCGGCTGTTAGATCATGTAGTTGAAAGTCAAACAACAACTGGTTTAACGTAAGTCCCATAATGGATTGGAGATTTAGAGTCCACTGAATCATCAGTAGGTATTGGTCCCAATACTTACAGTTGATCGTCGGGTAGCGTGGTTTCGTGAGTATTGTGTTGTTTATACGCTCGACCTGGCCATTAGCACATACAGTGCGTACGGATACTTGGACGTGCTGAATGTCATGAAGACCGCAGAATTCGGAAAACTCATTCGATATGTAACCAGATCCTCTGTAGGATCATTGTAATTACGTGTTTGGCGCTTGTATCTTGAACAACTCGCAGTGTCGCGTATTTGAGAAACGGATCAACCAGTGCTATTATATGAACATTTCTAGATTTGTTTCTGGGAAAAGGACCCATATGATCCACGTATAAGACAGAAAAAGGTATAGGGACGATAAATGAATACTCACCCCTCTCGTTTACCGACTAGTATTTTGTTGAGACAAAAGTCGATGCAAGCGCTGATGTAAGATTCAACGTAGCGACCCATTTGGGGAAATCAGAAACGTTTTTGGATTTATTGAATTTTATGCTCGCAACGTGGACGTCCCAATTCATCGTGACAACTTCGTATAATCCTCCACCATATAGTGGCAGGTACAACAAAATTCGGGCCATCCTCACAATTTTGTATGAGTACTCCTCCCTTTATTATGTTGTCCTTTTTTATTTGTTTCGCTTGCAGGCTCGTCTTCTGGTTCCGTAAGATGTTTATAATATCGATGAGTTGCCTATCACGTTTTTGCGTTGATAGCAACTAATCGATATGGTTCATACCAATCACCAACATATTCTTGGCAACGGGTCGCGGCTCTACAGGTTCGCTTCGGTTTAAAGCGTCAACGTGAGACATACGATTGCCTGCTCAGCGTATGACATCAAAGTCAAACTCCTGAAGTTTGAGCCACCAGCGTGCAATACGGTTGGTTGTCCATACGGCTTAGCAATCTGTTACTACTTGAAAATCATTACCCAGCAAGTAAAGTTTAAACTGTTCAAGTACCTCGACAATTGCCAATATTTCCAATTCGTGACTACTGTATCGTTGTTCTGCTTGGTTAAATTGGCGGCTGTAGTAAGAGACGGGTTTCCACATCACCTAGTCTGGTGATTTAAATAGCACTGCGGCAAGTCCAACAGTGCTGGCATCGGTGTGGGCTTGGTGAAATTCTGATGGATCGTATAGCACTAAAATTGGTTCAGCACTAAGCAGAGTTTTTGAAAGGTTCTATTGAAATCTGGTCTCCAGTCAAATTTTGGTTGATTTTTTGTTTTTGATAACGCAGTTAAAGGCTGGGCGATGATGCTGTACTCCCGGGTGAACTTTCGCAAGAAGCCAGATTATCTCGAAAATTCTTTGACTTTTCTTGCGTTCGTCAGTGTCGGGAATTAGAGATGGTGTGTCCCAAGAAAAACATCTCGGTTGCAAAAAAATGTACTTTGATGTTAGCAAAGTCAACCTTTCCTCTTCGAGTACTGTGAGGAATCCCATTAACAGTAAAGGTATCGCTGACAATAATCATTTCGACCATATAGCTGAAGATTTGTTTTTTTTAACGAAGCTTACGGATGATCATCGTTATCATCTGCTGAAATACCATCGGCGCGTTCACTAGCCCAAACGGCATTACAATATACTCATAGTGACCACTATGTGTCACACAGGCTGTGTATCGTATCGAGTTTTCGTCCAACGCTATTAAGTAATAACCTGAAAATAAGTCCCGTGTCATGTCAAAGTTGTTACCACCTATTTGCGAGTTTTAAGCATTGGGAATGGAGTCTTTTGCGTGACTGCGTTGACGAATCAAAAATTTCATATATCGTTGGTTCTCTCCATTTTGATTCTTCATAAGCACGATCGAAAACGAATATATAGATTCGCTAGGGCGGATAATATAGTGTGTCACTAGTTCGTCGATTATTGAATCTACGCCAGCACGTTTGGCAGATGGAATCCAGTAGGGAGGCTTTGAACCGGCTTCTCAGAAGTAAGCTAAAGAATCTCAGATGTTTTGTTGGCAAAACACGAACGAAATTTGGACACCAGCTGTCCAAATTTGAAAAACTCGGATTCCATGAGCTTGGACTTTACGGTAACGATCGGCTTACGTATATCCTCGTTCAAACACATTCCAGATTACAAGACAATCCGCCTTGAATTGTGAATGAGCACATCGGATCCCAATAATATTGGCGAGGAAATCAACCCATTCTCGACAACAAGCAGTTTGGTAGTGCGCAACTTACCACCCACAGTCATCTTTGCATTTTCCAGGTACACGTATAAGATCCGTGCCGGATTAGCTACATAGCAAGAGTAGCAAATGCTACGGGCCCCGCAAATTGGAGGGCCCCGCGCTCCAACGCTTGTCTGACCGTAGTTAAAAAAATATCAATTTAGATAGGAGCGTAAAATATCTTGCATGTCTTAAACGCGAAGCGCTTAGGCTATGCTTCACTGCCACCTGAAAATCTAAAACTTGGTTTTCTATCGTTAAATCGTAAAAATAAGTAGGTATTTCACGAACTTTTTAACGTCAATGTCCTAATGTTTAATTATAATTGATGTATTCAGACTAGCATCTTTACCACATTTCTACCCTTCAAGCGGCCAGATTTTTATTTATATTAATTTTTCGTGTTTGCGTAACCGAAATTGTACTTTTGAAATCGATTTTAATATAATATCGATTATAAGTATTTCGAGAAAATAGGCGAAATATTTAAATTTTATTAATTCAGTCACGATCCAATCTACTGTGGTTGGGTGATTTATTATAAAATATAGATTCATTTTATGAGTGAATATAGCTGACCTTTTTTGAATCGATTATCATATCGATCATGTTTCGAGATTATTGAAAGCTAGTGGCAATAGATTAAGAGCAAGGTGTTTCAGAGTCTCAAGTAAAAAGGCGGGTAATTTAAAAATGAACTATTCAAATTATAAACAAAAGGTTATTCAATCAAAAATTACATATTTTATGTGTTCGTCGACATTTAATTTCCTTGAATATCTTTACTATAAAATAAGTGCTTAAGGTATGCACATTTGGATATTTTGGATTTTAAACTTTTTTAAATTACTAAATGGTAGGTGTAGGTATAATACCTACCACGATAAACGTTGGTATCAAAATCTACAACAATAATTTTAAATTGTACCATGTTTCTAAAATTGAGCGCTGGCCACATCACAAGTTATGTGTTGTACTACTTGCACTGCACTACACGCAAGTTGGCAGCACTTCAAAACTATTACGGGACTTTCCTGATATTGTCATCGATGGAGCTAGTCGTAACTCGAACAAATAAAATAGGATTCTATTGACGATCAAATAATAAGAAATTACTATACGAGGTGTGTTCAAAAAGTATCACGAATTTTGAATTTTCGCGGGTTACGTATATTCGAATTTCGATTTTTTTGTGGCATTATGTTGGTACTCATGTCTGTCACTTATGCCGACAAGCTCAGCCATTTTGAATGTTCACTTGATTGGTGTTAGCTGCTTTACTTGCACGTGTTTTCAATCGTCTTCGATTTTTACTTATTCAAAAAAATGGATCAAAGAACGTGTATCAAATTTTGTGTGAAAAACGAAATTAAGTGCGCGGATGCATTCCGAATGTTGACTGTGGCATACGGAGAAGCTACCTTGGACCGAAGCAACGTTTATCGGTGGTACAAAATGTTTTTAGAAGGCCGAGAAGATGTGAACGACGAAGAGCGTGCCGGACGCCCGAGCACTTCAACAACAGACGAAAAAATTAATGAAGTGGAGAAAATGGTAGTGGCCAATCGTCGAATCACCGTTAGAGAAGTTGCTGAGGACCTAAACATATCGATTGGCTCGTGCCATTCGATTTTTATCAACGATTTGGGCATGAGACGGGTCGCCGCGAAATTCGTACCAAAATTGCTCAATTGCGACCAAAAACAGCAACGCATGAACATTGCTAATGAGATGTTAAACTCTGCCCGCGACGAACCAAATTTGCTCCAGAGGGTCATAACTGGTGACGAATCGTGGGTTTATGGTTATGACGTGGAAACCAAAGCTCAATCATCTCAATGGAAGCTGCCGCATGAGCCAAGACCGAAAAAAGCGCGCCAAGTTCGGTCGAATGTGAAAGTTTTGCTGACAGTTTTCTTCGATTGCAAGGGCGTGGTGCATCATGAGTTCTTGCCACAGGGAAGAACGTTCAATAAGGAATATTACCTGCAAGTTATGCGTAATTTGCGCGAAGCAATCCGCCAGAAACGCCCGGATTTGTGGGAGAACAAAAATTGGCTTTTGCACCACGATAACGCCCCTGCTCACACATCGTTGCTTGTGCGCGACTTTTTGGCCAAAAACAACACACTAATGATGCCGCAGCCACCGTATTCCCCAGATCTGGCCCCCTATGACTTTTTCTTGTTTCCTAAACTGAAGAGGCCCATGAAAGGACGACGTTACGCTACGCTTGACGAGATAAAGACGGCATCGAAGGAGGAGCTGAACAAGATTAAAAAAAATGATTTTTTGAAGTGCTTCGAAGATTGGAAAAACCGTTGGCACAAGTGTATAATATCTCATGGGGATTACTTTGAAGGGGACAAAATAGATATTCATGAATAAATAAATAATTTTTGAAAAAAAACAAAATTCGTGATATTTTTTGAACACACCTCGTACATTAAACTTTGGCACAACGTAAAAAACTTTCAAAAGCACTTTAGATGTGAGCCATTTTTGAGAAAAGTTGTTTTGACATTTCTTCGAGGACTGTTTTTGTGCCTGATGTTGTGCTGTGTGCAATATAAGAATTATCTTTTTTAAAACACAATAGATGAGTTTTTGTATGTACAAAGGCAAAAATATCAACGAGAATAACTTCACTTAAGTTGGACATTTTACCAGGTATGTTTTGCATATAACAAATAAATCGCATTTGACATTTTGATTTTTTTAATACAATGCGTTTTTTTGAATTGTCATAACTTTAGGGTGTGAACAAGACCACCTACAGCAATACAATAACATATTTATTTTTCGTTTAGGTATTTGACATTTTTCAAATTTTCAATTTTACATACAAAACAAATAATATTTTTTTCAGTTAGTGATGTAAAACGCCCTTAAATAAATGTGGCAACGTTGCAGATTTATACTTGAATAAATCAATGAAAGTTGGTAGAAGGTCATGACACGACTTATCATTATCAATGAAGGTAGAAAAGTAATTTATGCTTTCTCGCAGTAATTATAGGATCAATGTGGCAACGTTTTAAAATAAAAAACTGTCACAATGGATGTACATAATAAAAACAAGAAAAATTATTATCTCCAAATTGACGCATTTTAACAAAAAAAATAGTGTAAAACATAGATATAGAGAGTACTGGATCCGCAACCGGTCGTGGGAGCCGAAGCAATTAGCAATCTTCGCTAAAGTTGTGTGAAGTTGAGGTTTGAAGTGATATGCTTTTGTTTTTGCACTTTATACACTCCAAAACACGTTCACGTTTAAAAAGTTTATAATTTTGAAGATCGCGTGTGCCGGCACTTTAGTTCACTGTTTTTATTAAAAATTTACGAATTTTCCATCCCGTTTAATACATGAGTTTTCCCGCGTGTTTCGCGCATCTTTCTTTTTCTTTTGCGTTAACGTTCGAGTTTTCTGTGAGAGTCGTTTGTTGGGTTGTACTCAAACTGTTTTACGAATGGTAACGAAGGCGCGATCGTGTGCACGTGACTTAAAATTTTATCGGTGCGCGCGGGTGTCAGTGAGGGAAGTGATTCTTCTGAAGAAAGGAAACAAAAACCTGTATGGAAACAAAGGGGAAGAAGAAGCAGAGGGAATTATATAGTTTCGAGAGCTAAAGTTATTTATAACTTATTTATGTGGCAAATTTGCTTCTCACATAGACGAGTGCACCGATTTTCGTTGCTCGTCCATTTATTTATATGTCTTAGGTGTAAAACAATATAGGTAACATGAGCAGTAGATATAGAGATACGGGTCAGCACTATGCTTCTGGAAGTGCTAAGCGTAAAGCAAAAGATGAAAGAAAAAAAGAACGAAGCTGCTCTATCAGAAACACGTAAGCTGATCGAGTATTTTAATGTTCAGAGTGATGTTCCTGAATCTACAGAAAGTAAATCAGAAAACACAGAAGTTGTATCTCATTGTATATATGATAGTGGTATTACTTACGTTTTTGATGAAACCACATTTTCTATAAGTGATGCTGTAGTTGAAGAGACAGCAATTCCTCTTAATTCAACTATATCATGTTCTAGATCTCTGTTTTAACCAAAAAGTAGTAGATTCGAATGTCACTAAAGTTTTAAGTCAAAAACAAAACGAAAGTAAAATATACTTCAACGATATTGGTTAATGGCCGAGCAACTTTGATAGAAATCATTGGATTGAAAGAGGAAGAAGCGAACTGCAACATATGAACAGTGATTTTTTGTAATCAAAGAAAATTTTCGAAAACGAAAATAAGCCACGATTCTGCCATAAGTCATTTTTCACCTATAAACTAACGAATTAAACTCACATCAGAGACTGGTTGTATTAATCGGAAACCAAAGGACGACTTTTCTGTTTTGTTTCCAAAGTCACGAATTCAGATAGTTTGTCACCATGGTTTACGAAAGACGGATTAGATGACTGGAAGAATATGCACAATTTATTGACAAGACATGAAGAAAGCAAGACAAGCCATAATTTCGCTGTTAAACCTCAAAAACAAGAATACGCGTGTTGATTCTCAACTTGTGAGCCAAATTGAGACTAAGAAAAAATATTGGAGGCAACTCTTGAAACGAATCATTGCAGTGATAAAGTTTTTAGCAGAACGAGGTCTTGCATTTCGGGGTAGTGACGAAATTGTTGGTTCACCTCACAATAGAAAGTATTTAGGCTTGTTCGAATTAATGGCCCAATTCGACGCTTTTATGGCTAAACATATTTAAAGTCATGCTAATAAAGGAAAGGGATATACGTCATATTTATCAAAAACAACTTGTGAGGAATTCATTGATCTAATTGCATCAAGCATACAGGATCAAATTATTTCCGAAATTAAGAGATGCAAATACATTTGATTCCACTCCAGATATAGTGCATATAGACCAACTGACTCTGGTAGTGCACTATGTTCTGCCATCTGGACCAGTGGAAAGGTTTGTTAAGTTCTTGGACATGGAAGTACATACTGGTGAATAACTCGCTCAAAGTTTACTATACTTCTTAAGTGAAAGTGGCATTGATATTAACGATTGTCGTGGGCAAAGCTACGATAATGCCAGCAACACGAGTGGGAAATACATCGGCTCACAAGCCCGAATTAAGGAAATTCATTAAATTTGGTTGCTAAGTGCGCTGCAGACTGCTTTACAGAAGCATCACTTTTCTTCGATTTCATTGAAAACCTCTATACATTTTTGTCCGCTTCTACCTTTCAATGCGGTCGTCTTACGAATGCACTTAAAGATTCTACTTCAAAAACTCCGATTTTGAAACGGTTATCGGACACTAGGCGATCAGCCCAAGCTGATGCTACGAAGCCACTTTTATATGGTTTTATCACTATTAAGCAAGTTTTGGAAGACATTTTCAATAACGTAGATCAAAAAACGGAGTGCCATAATAGAGTTTATGGACTAGTTTCAACGATGAATAAGTTAGAAATGGGAATAATGACAATTACGTGGAACGGAATCCTAAAACGCTAGCAAGCGACTAGTGCTTCACTGCAGTTGTCTGATCAAGACCTTAGTACGAGATGCGCCCTTTATGAATCATAATATTGCTACTTCCAAGCAATGCGATCCACATTTTCAGATATTGAGGCAAGAGCCAAAGATCTGACCAACTGTGAAGAATACCAGCAACAGACATCAAGACGTATCAAGCGAAATACAAAGTACGACCATTTCAGCAGCTCTGATACACTCGACAGCTTTATTGAAAATCAAACACTTTGACAACTTTTAGAATTTGAGGTGCTTACTGTCATTATTGATAAGGTACTGTCTGCTATAACTAAACGTCTGAAAGCATATCATAAAATTACTAGTGTTTTAGAAATATTTCGACAGTTAAAATCTCTTTCAATAGAAGAGATTTTGGAAAAAACATCAAGTATGGTCAGTGCTTACGAAGATGATTTGGAGAACAGCCCAGGCGGCGAGTTAGTGCAGTTCGCAGAGCTGCTGAAAACAGATGTGGCTACTGTTATTCATAGCAAGAAACAGGAGCCTCTGGAACAGCAATTTTATAAGCTTTTATTAAATAATTCTTTAGAATCGTGTTTCCCAAACTTAAAAATTTCCTTGCGCATTTACTTATCTCTCATGATCACTAACTGCAGTGGCGAACGTTCGATTTCAACATTAAAACGTATTAAAAATGAATTGAGGAACAGGATGGGCCGAGAACATCAAATTTTTCGTGTATATCCCTCCTTGTGCTTGTGTGATGACATTTTGTTTTTCAGGGGCACTCCCCTATTTGGGGAGACCTACCTTAAATATCTTATAATTTTTTTTGTAGCTGAACTTTGAAGAAAGCACCACTTTACACCTGCATACAAAATTTGATGTTTCTAGCCAAAATAGTTTGCGAGAAAAAGTGCTGTGACCCACGGACGGACGGACAGGACGCAATTTTAGTGTTTTGTAATTTTACAAAACCCTAAAAAGAATTTTCTTCTGATTTCGTAAATGATGTATCCCACTCTGATTCCATACCAACCAAAACGCACGACGTTCATTGTAAATAAAACAACAAGTTTTCAGAGAATTAAGTTAATATTTTTCATTATAATAGAAAGATCTATGAAAATTATGTGTAAAATAAAATATTATCCAAATGCTCGCCACAGCTATGGTGTCATTCTTCTAACCGATGGTCCGTATTTTCCATGACTCTGAGACATAATTGAGGCTCAATATCGTTAATTTACTGAATTATCTCATCCTTTAGCTCTTGAATTGTTTTTGGCTTATTGACGTATACTTTTTCTTTTAAATATCTCCAGAGAAAGAAGTCCAACCATGTCAAGTCACATGATCCTGTTGGCCAATTAACATCGCCACAACGTGAGATAACACGGCCATTGAATTTCTCGCGCAGAAGATCCATTGTTTCGTTGGCTGTGTGGCAAGTGGCACCATCCTGTTGGAACCACATATCGTCCAGGTCCATAACCTCAATTGCTGGCCACAAGAAGTTCTTTTTCATCTCGCAAAAGCAAACACCATTCACGGTTACTGCTTGTCCATCCTCATTTTCGAAGAAGTACGGCCTGGTGACACCACCAGCCCATAAACCGCACTAAACAGTCACTTTTTCTGGATGCATCGGCTTTTCAACAATCACTCGTGGATTCTCAAATGCCCAAATCCGACAATTCTACTTTTTAACAAATCCACTGAGGTGAAACTGTGCCTCGTCCCTGAAGATGATTTTCTTTGTATAGTCACCATTCCCTTCTGTCTGTTCAACGAACCATTCGCCGTATTGCCGACGCTTGAAATGGTCAATAGGCCTCAGCTCTTGAGTCAATTGAACCTTGTAAGCGTGTGAATTCAAATCTTTAGTGAAAATTCACGTCAGTGATGTTCGTGAGATGTTCAATTGTTGGCCACGACAACGAGTTGAGGTTGACAGCTCTTCTGCCACACTGTCATGAGCAACAACAATGTTTTCCGCAGAACGAACTGAGCGAGCGTGCACAGATGATTTCGCATTTCTTACAGACCCGGTTCGCTGAAACTTGCGCACAATTCTCCCGATCGTGGACACATTTGGTTGATAATGCTGACCAAAAAAATCACGAAGTGCACGAAATGCATTTTTGATGAAGTCTTCACATTTCTTCTCAATACTGGAGATTAGAGTGGTTTTTATCGAGTAAAATCCTTTCGCTTGAGCTTCTTTGATTGCGTTGGAAGTTTTTATGATGTGTTCTATCGCATGCATGGTTGAGCGTTGTTGCCGGATTAAACCTACAGTCTTGGCCTCGGTTTCGTTGCGAGGATCTTCCAATTTCGTCGTAGGTCGTTCAGCTCCACTGCTGTAGCGTCTCGTAGCTACAGCCGGTGCTTTTGCATGACGCCTTTGTGTAGCCTTTCAGGAACTTTCCATATTCTTGCTCTACAAGTGCAAAATATTTATTTGTAAAGTACGGATGATCCCACCAATACTCTACTGATTCACAAATCCGAACGTCTGTTTTCTTGAAGAACATCCCCGATTCCTCAACTTTGTTTTTTTGCGAGATCAGGCATTTGAAGGTTTTTTGTGCAGCAGAATCCTTCTTGTAATTGGCGAAACTCCTCACTTGTAGCCTCTTGCTGCTTCGTTAGCTCGTTCAAATTGTCACGAATCGCTTCGATCGTTCAGGCGAAATAGCATTCATGGATTCCGGACTTCTCAGAATAGATCGCAAGGATGTTGATTTTCGAAAAGTTGTGGCCGTTGATCACGTCGGCGCCACCAGAATGTTTATATATCGAATAGCCCTATGCTTTTGCTGTTCACAAATCGGGAGGGTATAAACCCAATCTGTTAATTTTGATACTTCAGTTCAATACTGATGTATCTTTTGAGTTTAATTCGGTGCACATAAATCCTAAACAACACTGTGTAATTCACTTTAATACTTTCCTCACAAATTGTTTGGTACAGACCGACTAATGAAAATTCTTCTCATTGAGACTTGGTGCTTTAGCAATTCTCCCTTCTTGAAAACGGTCGACGATGCTATTTCTAAGACGGACTATTTGGCAGTGAATATTAAAGTATATTTCTCGTGGCAAATGTATAAAATTGCTTACTCAACTGGAGCTAGAAGTGCATACGAAAAATGCTGACCCGCAAGAATAATTCGATTTCTCAAGATCCACCGAGTCTACATATCGAGTTACAGATTGAGTGAAAGAATTTTATTGTAAACATTAGATCTTGCGTTACATTTGAATGCTAATTTTGCTGATAAAGTGTCTATGAAATTTAATTACAACAAAGTATTATGACGAATTTAAAGTTAGGGTCAGGCGAAGGAATCGATTATGAGGATAAAAATTTGGTCAGTCTCAATGCTAAATTCGAATTGGTGAAAATTAAAACTAAAGGGTTTTCCAATAAGAGGTGTTATTTTCCATAGCCCGCTATTTTGGTAGATGTCATTTTTGAAGCTGTCATTTTTTGACATTCGACAAGTAAAAACTACGTTATTAGCACAAATGGAACAATACACAACAATGCATTGAAATTTTTAAAATTCTCTATAAAAATGGTGAAAATTTGGCAGAGACGGTTCAAAAAACTCGAACATTTTTGGGTCGTCGTGAAGCACCTTGTCGGACCGCAATACAGAAATTGGTGGAAAAATTCGAGCTTTTGGGACAATTTAGTGATGTGAAGAATAAAACACGTGCATGTCACTCAAGAACAGCCGAGAATATTGCTGCTGTAGCCGAAAGTGTTGAAGAAAACCCAGATTTGTCCATTCCTCGTTGTTCTTTGGAACCAGGTATTCTACAAACGTCATTACACCGTGTTTTGCATAGAGATTTGGATCTTAAGGCTTATAAAACTCAATTAACACAAGAACTCAAGCCGATCGATCATCAACAGCGTCGTGTCTTTGTTGATTGGGTCCTTGAAATGCATGAAAATGATCCGGAATTCCATCGAAAAATCATCTTGAGTGATGAGGCCCATTTGTACTTCAGGGGCTTCGTCAACAAGCAAAATTGTCGCATCTGGGGCTCGGAAAACCCAAGAGTTATTGTTGAAGCCTCTCTATCGTCAACGTGTGACTGTTTGGTGCAGCTTATGGTCCGGCAGAATCATTGGACCTTACTTTTTCGAAAATGAGGCTGGAGCAACAGTTACGGTGAAAAGATTGCGCTATCGAGGGATGAGCAAAGATTTTTTATGGCCAGAAAGAGATGGTATTGATCTGGATAACATTTGCTTTCAACAAGACGGCGCTACGTGCCACAAAAGCAACGAAACCATTGATCTTTCACGGGAAAACCGTGTTATCTCTCGAAGAGGTGATCACAATTTGCCACCGAAATCTTGTGATTTAACACCTTGCAAAAGAAGAATAGGTCTACGACAGCAGCCCAGCGTCGATTCAAGACCTCAAAGATGGAATTCGTGAGGCTATCGAGGACATAAGCGAGCCACTTTGCGATTTGGTTATGGAAAATTTCATGAAAGGATATGGTCCTGTAAGCGTGGTTGTGGTAGTCATTTGCCTGAAGTTATTTTTTAACTATTAATGGCATACTTTTTGCTTTATGATTTAATAAACATTTGATCATTTGTGTTCAAAAATGGCGTTTTCTTTTAATATCAAAATAACACCTCTTATTGGAAACCCCCTGTAGGTCTTAACACATACTAAATAAATGATGATACATTGTGACAACAAGTTTGCTATGCAACGCATAAAAAAACAATCCGTATACCCCTAGAACTAAACATATCGATGTAAAAAGTAGTTTTGTTTAAAAAAAACATTAAAAAAAGGTATAATTATACGACAATTTGTACCTTTTAATGAAAGTTTAGTTCAATGTTCAACGAAATACCCAGTAAACGTAAAACTTGAATGAATAATATTCTACTTGGGCTCGCATGAAATTATGTTAAGTTAATTTTCTATTAATTAATGAATTATTCTCGAAGTGAATTCAAAATATATAAATAAATTATTCTGGGAAAATGTTAAAAGAAATGTGGATCAAACAGATCT
>OZ017741.1:278504630-278634516 GCA_963969285.1 Odontomyia ornata
AATAAAATCTTAACGGTGCCCTTAAATTTAATAAAATTCAGTACACAAATGACTATCAATAAGATTAATTTGTCTTGAAAGCTTCATAAAGATCGAATGGTATTTAATGAAGTTATAGCGATTTGAATTTTCCTGTATTACTATGGAACAATATGCGCTGCATTTATTACTATGGCAACATATGGCTATGGAACAACATGCGCTTTTTACTGACTCAGATACTACAGCTTTGCTAGGATTTGCATGAAAGTTTCAGGAATGATAGGTATCATGAATTCCTTTGAGAATTGGCTCAGCTAGTGGTATTAGCAATCGTAAAACAAAATAGTGGCTGTTTTAAATGCGAAGATTGAATAATTTTAAGTTATTTCGCCCCAACTTCAATGTTTAAGGCGCATGCTTTGAAAACATGATTCAAGTTAATGAATGACTGAAGATGAGTACCTACAATTAGTACTCATTGCTGAAACAAGTCAAGGAGGCAGGAGAGAGCTCCTAGCAGAAGTGCTTTGCAACCATTCTAGGATTCGAAAAAATAGGCCATGAATCGATGATTACAGTACAGGGGAGTGGCCGCTGAAAAAAAAATGTGATGAAAGGTAGCCAATATGAATATCAAATGAAAGTTATTTATAAGAGCTTTTCAAAACAGTACTTGAACTGACAATTTTTCTTTCACAAGGGCGACAAATACCTTAGAAGTCGAAATTCGATCAACTTGGTTAATAATAATACATTTTATAAATTTTGCTTTTTTGTCTATAAAATCAAGATGTGACCTTTAAGTTTCCCAAAATCCATAATTTAAATTTTCTGAAAGTGATTGTATATGGTTTGAAAATTTCCCAATAATTGAACAATAAACGGCTAAGTTACAGCCAATTGAATATTTAACAATTACAACAACATTAAAACGCGATACTAGGAAGATACGTACTAGCAACGGACCGAGACACTACAAATATGTAGGAATTTTGATAAAAATTTTAGAAATGGTTTGTAATATCCATGTGTTATCATGACTAATCAAGCAATGAGGTCAAACCACTTAAAACAAAATGTTGGCGAGTTTGAAATCATAATAACCATAATATATTAGTCAAGTTTTGATATGCAGAATATATTGTTTGATTTACTAATTGTTTTAGAATACCCTTCTGGCAGGAGCATCCTCCTGCTACTTCAACTTGTTTTTCATATTTTTTCTTCGTAATGTTTGCTTATGTGCTAAAATGCTTCAAACCGATTTTTTATGAGGATCGATGACCCTCCCTTCGATAAGTGAGCGAGATCGGTGTTAAAGTTATCGCAGCGACACTGATTCAATAATAAGTGACCATGATTCAAAATCAGAACTTGAAGCTTCTGATAGCGAAAGCAATTTTCTCCGTGTGCTAGTGCTTCTCCGATTACTAATCTACGAGCCAACATGTCTATTTTTTCTGCAGCTTCTGGTGTCTAATCTTCTTCTGATAGTGATGAACCCTCACGTTTGTAGGGCGGATTCTGCTTAGGCGCTTTTTTTATGGCAAAATATTGAATTAAACTGTGCATCTACACCAATAAAAAGCCAGCAAAGTGAAGATAAAGACTTATGCGTAGCTAAATTAAAATCAATGTTTGGAGTTATGTGTATAACCACCATATTCAAGTCAAATAATGAAAATATAGAGTCTCTATTTTCAACCGATGGCACAGGACGAGATATATTTCATGCTACTATGTCCTTGAAGAGGCTAACTTTCATTCTGACATGCCTCCGTTTTGACGGCCCTTCTATTAGAGACTTAAGAAAAGTTGACGACAAGGGTACAGCAATATCTAACATCTTCGAGAAATTCATTAAGAACTGTCAACTGAATTATTCAATCTGCGAAAAGGCTTGTGTGGATGAAATCCACATTGGCTTTAGGGGAAAATGTTCTTTCCGAATGTACTCCTATGTACCCAAATATGGCCCTCACTAATGCCAAAACTCATTATCTCCTCAATGCATATATTTCTACAGGAAAGGACAGTGACGGAAAAACACTAAGCAATGAAGAAAAAATAGAAATATAACATTAGATAATTGGTTCACTTCAATTGATTTAGTGACGAAATTGAAGGCAAGAAAGTTGACATACGAGGTGTGTTCAAAAAATATCGCGAATTTTGTTTTTTTTTCAAAAATTATTTATTTATTCATGAATATCTATTTTGTCCCCTTCAAAGTAATCCCCATGAGATATTATACACTTGTGCCAACGGTTTTTCCAATCTTCGAAGCACTTCAAAAAATCATTTTTTTTTTCTTGTTCAGCTCCTCCTTCGATGCCGTCTTTATCTCGTCAAGCGTAGCGTAACGTCGTCCTTTCATGGGCCTCTTCAGTTTAGGAAACAAGAAAAAGTCACAAGGGGCCAGATCTGGGGAATACGGTGGCTGCGGCATCATTTCTGTGTTGTTTTTGGCCAAAAAGTCGCGCACAAGCAACGATGTGTGAGCAGGGGCGTTATCGTGGTGCAAAAGCCAATTTTTGTTCTCCCACAAATCCAGGCGTTTCTGGCGGATTGCTTCGCGCAAATTGCGCATCACTTGCAGGTAATATTCCTTATTGACCGTTCTTCCCTGTGGCAAGAACTCATGATGCACCACGCCCCTGCAATCGAAGAAAACTGTCAGCAAAACTTTCACATTCGACCGAACTTGGCGCGCTTTTTTCGGTCTTGGTTCATGCGGCAGCTTCCATTGAGATGATTGAGCTTTGGTTTCCACGTCATAACCATAAACCCACGATTCGTCACCAGTTATGACCTTCTGGAGCAAATTTGGTTCGTCGCGGACAGAGTTTAACATCTCATTAGCAATGTTCATGCGTTGCTGTTTTTGGTCGCAATTGAGCAATTTTGGTACGAATTTCGCGGCGACCCGTCTCATGCCCAAATCGTTGATAAAAATCGAATAGCACGAGCCAATCGATATGTTTAGGTCCTCAGCAACTTCTCTAACGGTGATTCGACGATTGGCCAATACCATTTTCGCCACTTCATTAATTTTTTCGTCTGTTGTTGAAGTGCTCGGGCGTCCGGCACGCTCTTCGTCGTTCACATCTTCTCGGCCTTCGAAAAACATTTTGTACCACCGAAAAAAGTTGCTTCGGTCCAAGGTAGCTTCTCCGTATGCCACAGTCAACATTCGGAATGCATCCGCGCACTTAATTTCGTTTTTCACACAAAATTTGATACACGTTCTTTGATCCATTTTTTTGAATAAGTAAAAATCGAAGACGATTGGAAACACGTGCAAGTAAAGCAGCTATCACCAATCAAGTGAACATTCAAAATGGCCGAGCTTTCAAATTCAAAATTCGCGATACTTTTTGAACATACCTCGTATGCGGGTAAGATGCATAAAAACAAAGTGAAAGTTCTGAAAGGAGTTCTTCCTTCAAAAGGACAAGAAGAAAGTTCTTCTTTGTATGGTTTCATAGGGAACATGACATTGGTCTCATTTGTACCCAAAAAGAACAAGTCTGTAATGCTGGTATAATCAATGCACCACACAGAAACAACGGATGAAGAAAACAATAAACCAGAGATAATGATTTTCTACAATAGTACCAAGGGTGGCGTAGATGCTTTGGACAAAAAAAATGTACTGTCTACTCAGCTAGCCGAAGAACTAAAAGATGGCCAATGGCTACCTTTT
This sequence comes from Odontomyia ornata, assembly GCA_963969285.1. Lineage (NCBI taxonomy): Eukaryota > Metazoa > Arthropoda > Insecta > Diptera > Stratiomyidae > Odontomyia > Odontomyia ornata. The sequence continues at coordinate 278,508,319 of OZ017741.1, forward strand.
ACACTTTGCTTAACATAAGCATGGTCAATGCTTGTGTTATCTATTCTTCCTGTACAGGGAATTCGAAGATATCCCAAATGAATTTCATCAAAATTCTAGTAAGAGAGCTCATAGAACCACACCTAGAAAATCGCCTGAAGAATTCGAGGTTGCCTCAGGTACAAAGGCAAAATATAGGAAGGATTTTGCAAAAACCAGTACCATTTGAACCTCGGGTGGATATGAGTGGAAGAACTAGATGCAAAAAATGCCCTCGTGGTACAGATAAGAAGGCCAAATTATTGTGCTACTAGTACAATCCCAATCTGCATCAGCTGCTCTCTTTATTGCTGCCGTGATTGTGCAAATAAGAAGCGTATGGAAAAAATGTTCCTAAAAATGTAATTTTTTGGTCAATTGATTTATATTGGGTAAGAATAGGTAAAAAAAAATCCCCGTTGGCAGCACCAGCCGGAAAGGTAAATTTCTCGTATGTAGCATAAAGCTTCGAAAAAAAATTTGGCTTGCCTACTACTCAACTTCTTTCTGCAATTTTCGTAGTACCACATGGGTATTTATTAACATAAAAAAAATCTGGCCACGTTCGTTCTTAGAGACCTTTTATCGGGGCGCAAATATTTTGCTAATTAAATTGAGTTGCATACGTATGGATTACATATTGAAAATCGGCGGATCATAAATTGTTGTAAACATATAAATACCGGTTTCGCCCTTCTCGCATTTGCTGTTTACACAGTTCACAGTGGTAACCACACAAAGGCTTAAATAGCTCGAATAGTAAATTTCAAAAGATTTCCATGAAAGTTTAATCAGCACTTGCGTTGCCATTAATATATACATTTTCAATTTTTTTCTGAACTATGAGGGCCGTCATTTCAATTTTTATTGAAATCGGCTGCTAAAAATATTAAGCTGTAAATTTTCGACTTTTTCATTTGTCATTCGATTTGCATAATTAAATTAAATTAACTTGCGTTAATAACTTATAATTTCAAGTTTCAACGGAATCTGTTGAGAATCTTGGCTGCTACAGAAATAAAAAAAAATGTATGCCACCCCCCTGTACGGGGAGACCCCCCTTAAAATACCTTAAAATATTTTCTTGCTCTGCAAATTTCAAGAGGCACCACTTTTGACCTACGTAGAAAATTTCCTCATTCTAGCTCATGTGGTTTGCGAGAAAACTTGTTTTGACGCGCGAACAAACGGACGGACAGACAGACAAGTCGCGATTTTATAATTTTTTTAGGGGATTGTTAAAAAGATTTTACAATATCTTAAAAATGGTCTGGTTTATAAATTCTATCAAGTAAAGTCATTTAAAACGTTATCATGAAAAATATTCATTATATCAGTTGGCACTAAAATAGCGAATTGCGCTTGCCTTCTGACCTTTGGGGGCCGCCATTTTGAATGCATGCATTTGATTTTGGATTATTTTAAATCTTTGTATGCTAGGAACTCATCAATCAATGTACTATCTCGTTCAAATAGAAGTTTCACTCTAGACAGGGCAAAATAATTCAATTTTTAAAGAAAATGGCAGCTAAAAATATTAGGCTTTAAATTTTCGACTTTTTTATTTTTCATTCAATTTTAATAATTTCCTGCATAATACAAGAACATAGTACAGAGATCCATAATCTCAAGTTTCATCCAAATCCGCCGGAAAATGTGACCGCTAGAGGGCCACAAAAACCTGAAAAAAAACGCATATTTAAACGGCCGCCATTTTGAAATTTGCTCATGCGTGATCACCAAAATATCAAAGACTGTAGGCCTAAATAATGTCTATCTTGAAACCGAATTTCGTATATGTCGGATTAAAATTGCGGCTTTAAAAAGCCTTTGAAATTTTGCCCTTTAACTGGCCGCCATTTTGTTTTTTGCAACCTGACCTCCAATTTTTTCACTTAATTTTTTAGATACTTATAATTTCTATCAAGTTATCAAATTTCATGAAAATCTGTTGAAAGCTTTGACCACTATTACAACAACAAAATTTTGCACGTTTTTCGACCTTTAAGCGGCCGCCATTTTGTTTCTGCCGTACCGGCTTTGGATTTTTTATTGTGAGATTCATCACATACAGCAATGAACCTTTGTACCAAATTTCATCCAAATCGGAGTTATACTTTGGTCAGAACAGAAATCACGATTTTTCGTCTAAAATGGCCGCCATTTTGTTTTTGCCCGGTCGATATAGCTGGTTCACGAACTTAACCCAGATAATTACCTAATACACCTTTCCTGAAAATTTGGTGAAAATCGAAGCAAAATTGCGACCTCTATCGTGGTCACAAATTTCGTTATATCCCATATATATATATATATATATATATATATATATATATATATATATATATTATATATATATATATATATATATATATATATATATATGATGCTCTCCGCAATAGGTAAATTTCTCTCGAGAAATTTACCTAAAAGTTGCATGAAAAAAAAAACAAGAAACTATAAATTCATGAGTTTATATTCACATTTTTAAAACTTTTTGTTAAACACCCAATTACATTTAAAAATAAGTATGTGCATTGTTAAAATACCGGTTTAATTTTAAAAGGGGTTCTACACGATGAGTTCAGTTGTCCGTTCAGTTTCAGTTTCAGTTGAACTGTCAGTTCAGTTAAATTTTTGCTTTGCTTCCAGACGATCAGTTTCATATCAGTTCAGTTGTCATTTCTCAATCTTGAACATCGCGTGGTTTTATTGCTATCATGGACGAAGATTGTGTTATTGCAGTTGCGCTTTGTGTATCACTGGATAAGCCTAGAAAAAAAAGAGCTAAGTGGAGTAAAGAATGGTACCTTAAACGAAATTCGCTGCCTCATGTAAAATTAATGAAAGAACTTCAATTTGAACCATGTGATTGGTGTTACTATTTACGTATGAGTGAGACTGCTTACAAAGCACTATTGAATTTAGTAACACCGTTTATACAAAAGCAGAATACGGTAATGAGACAAGCCATATCACCTCATGAAAGGCTCAGTGCAACATTAAGATTTTTGGCCACTGGAAATTCGTACAAATGTCTTCGATTTAGTACTGTTATATCAAGACAAAGTCTAAGTGTCATGATTCCTGAAACTTGCAAAGCCATAAATATGGTACTGAGAGATTACACAAAGGTAAGTGAACAAGAATCAAGTATTTCCTTTTTATATTTTATTCATTAAATAAAAATAAAAAACTCAACAAGAAAAACAATTGCTGCATTAAAAAAAGGAAAATAAAAGAATGAAATAGTAATACAACATAGTAATGTGGTGTTTTATAGACAAAAACATTAATACCTATTCGATAGGTTATAAATCCAAATGATTAATTTCATTATAATAATCGGTAGTTGAAATAAATTGTGTTAGGTGCTCTGATGACGTAGGAGTAGTTGCTACCACATATCGTGTTTTCGGGTCTGAAGATGTAGGATGTGAGTGTGTTACTTGGGTTTTAATATGTGAAGTTTTATTCAACGATTGCATCTGTCATTTAAATAGTGCATCATAAATAAGTTTTTGAGCAAATGGTACCATTTCAGTTGTCATATTGCTTAGTTCTTGTGCAATGTGCATGCCGAATGATTGGTATTTTAGTTCTTCCTTACGACCATTCTGCAGTCGATTGGCAACCAACTGCAAAACTCTTGATTTTGATACGGGTCTTTCACTTTCTGGTGACCTCTTTCTTCTGCCAGTAAAGGATGCTGAAGTGTTAGGACGTGTGAACTGATTGTCACTTGAGTTTTCTTTGCCTATATCTTCAGTTTCTAAAATGGTTGACTCTCCTTCATCCTATAACAAATACATCAGCATTAGTTTATTGACGGAATACTACCTAACCATTTATTTATGTTTTTTCAGATGCCCAGGAATGAAAGTGAATGGAGGTTACTTGCAGATGGTTTCAAAGACAGGTGGCAATTTCCAAATTGCTTGGGGGCTGTTGACAGAAAACATGATCGCATAGTACCTCCAGAAGGAAGTGGGTCCTTATTTTGGAACTACAAAAAGTTCAACAGCATTGTCCTCATGGCAATAGTGAATTCCAACTACGAATTCATTATGTGTGATGTCGGAACCAATGGGGGCATATCAGATGGCGGAGTTATTAACAACACCACCTCTTATAAAAAATTACTTAATAATAATTTACAATGACCACCCGATGATATAGCAACTTGCGAAAATGCGCAACTGCCATATGTACGAGGTGTGTTCAAAAAGTATCGCGAATTTTGAATTTTCGTGGGTTACGTATATTCGAATTTGTTGGTACTCATGTCTGTCACTTATACTATTTTGAATGTTCTCTTAATTGGTGATAGCTGCTTTACTTGCACGTGTTTTCAATCGTCTTCGATTTTTACTTATTCAAAAAAATGGATCAAAGAACGTGTATCAAATTTTGTGTGAAAAACGAAATTAAGTGCGCGGATGCATTCCGAATGTTGACTGTGGCATACGGAGAAGCTACCTTGGACCGAAGCAACGTTTATCGGTGGTACAAAATGTTTTTAGAAGGCCGAGAAGATGTGAACGACGAAGAGCGTGCCGGACGCCCGAGCACTTCAACAACAGACGAAAAAATTAATGAAGTGGAGAAAATGGTATTGGCCAATCGTCGAATCACCGTTAGAGAAGTTGCTGAGGACCTAAACATATCGATTGGCTCGTGCCATTCGATTTTTATCAACGATTTGGGCATGAGACGGGTCGCCGCGAAATTCGTACCAAAATTGCTCAATTGCGACCAAAAACAGTAACGCATGAACATTGCTAATGAGATGTTAAACTCTGTCCGCGACGAACCAAATTTGCTCCAGAAGGTCATAACTGGTGACGAATCGTGGGTTTATGGTTATGACGTGGAAACCAAAGCTCAATCATCTCAATGGAAGCTGCCGCATGAACCAAGACCGAAAAAAGCGCGCCAAGTTCGGTCGAATGTGAAAGTTTTGCTGACAGTTTTCTTCGATTGCAGGGGCGTGGTGCATCATGAGTTCTTGCCACAGGGAAGAACGGTCAATAAGGAATATTACCTGCAAGTGATGCGCAATTTGCGCGAAGCAATCCGCCAGAAACGCCTGGATTTGTGGGAGAACAAAAATTGGCTTTTGCACCACGATAACGCCCCTGCTCACACATCGTTGCTTGTGCGCGACTTTTTGGCCAAAAACAACACAGAAATGATGCCGCAGCCACCGTATTCCCCAGATCTGGCCCCTTGTGACTTTTTCTTGTTTCCTAAACTGAAGAGGCCCATGAAAGGACGACGTTACGCTACGCTTGACGAGATAAAGACGGCATCGAAGGAGGAGCTGAACAAGATTAAAAAAAATGATTTTTTGAAGTACTTCGAAGATTGGAAAAACCGTTGGCACAAGTGTATAATATCTCATGGGGATTACTTTGCAGGGGACAAAATAGATATTCATGAATAAATAAATAATTTTTGAAAAAAAAACAAAATTCGCGATATTTTTTGAACACACCTCGTATTTGTGGGAGATGAAGCGTTCGTGTTGAAGCGGAACTTTTTAAAACCGTTTAATAAAAAACAGTTATCGTACGATCGCATGGTTTTCAACTACCGGTTGTCAAGGGCTAGACGTATTGTTGAAAATGCATTTGGAATATTATCAAGTAGATTCCAAATTTTTCAGTCTTCTATCAATTTAAAGAAGTTCCAAAACGTGGACGTAATTGTCTTGACATGCTGCTATCTACACAATTTTTCGAGGAGAAAGTCTCGTCATTCTTATACACCTTCCCAATTGAACGAATCAATCAGAGATCCAATAATTGAGGTGCATGGGCTTGAACCACTTCAAGTAGGCAACAGAATCAATATGAATGTTAGTGTGGAGGCAAAGGCATCCAGAGATGAATACGTGAATTATTTTACAAACTATGGTAAACTTGATTGGCAGGACGAAATAGTTTGAAGTAGGTTATATTCACTCTATTAGATGTTAAAATTTATAAGAAATAAAAGGAATTAAAAAAAGTAAAATAATAGTTTACTTACCTCATCTCCTTCATTTTCAGCATCACTGCTATGGTTAGTGTCAATGGTGTTCATACTACCTCGGTTAGTTCCTTGATCGCGAAGAAATGAGAAAAGCTCATAATACCACAATGTTGGTATGTAAATTTCATCAGCTCCAGCTCCACTTTTATCAGAATCCTTCACTATTTTCAATTCCTTATTGTAAGCTGAGTGCTAACTATTAATTTTTTTTACCATTGAAACTGTTGCTTGTTTCTCTTTGAACCTCTCAAGCAAAACTTGGTAGCAAGATTCTTTCTTGATTGTGTTGTGGTATTGAGGATCAGATTTCTTCCATAAGCATGGAAAATTTTGATGTATTTCAATGAAATCTGTTATAAATTCTTTATCTTTTTGCGACATTTTTAATTAACGATGTGTAAACAAACTTATTACAATAAAAAAAACTGAAAAGTAAAGGGGGAAGTCTTACTAGACTTCAGTTTCGTTTAATTTCAACTGACAACTGAACTGAGCTTGATGGGATTTCCATGGAGCCTCAGTTCAGTTTTCAGTTCAGTTTTCCTTTCAGTTTTTGCAGTCCACACGTAAGTTTAACTGACAGTTCAACTGAAACTGAAACTGAAACTGAACTGACCATGTGGAACCCCTTTAAAAATGAACGTCAAATTTAATGAGTTGAACAAACAAATCTGGCCAATCCGCTATTCATACAGCAGGGCAATTTAAAAAAATCCCCGTTGGCAGCACCAGCCGGAAAGGTAAATTTCTCGTATGTAGCGTAAAGTTTCGAAAAAGAATTTGGCTTGCCTACTACTAAACTTCTTTCTGCAATTTTCGTAGTACCACATGGGTATTTATTAACATAAAAAAAATCTGGTCACGTTCGTTTTTAGAGACCTTTTATCGGGGCGCAACTATTTTGCTAATTAAATTGAGTTGCACGCGTATGGATTACATATTGAAAATCGGCGGATCATAAATTGTTGTAAACATATAAATACCGGTTTCGCCCTTCTCGCATTTGCTGTTTACACAGTTCACGAATAGTTAATTTCAAAAGATTTCCATAAAAGTTTAATCAGCACTTGCGTTGCACTTAATATATACATTTTCAATTTTTTTCCGAACTGTGAGGGCCGTCATTTCGATTTTTATTGAAATCGGCCGCTAAAAATATTAAGCTGTAAATTTTCGACTGTGTTATTTGTCATTCGATTTGCATAATTAAATTAAATTAACTTGCCTTAATAACTTATAATTTCAAGTTTCAACGGAATCTGTTGAGAATCTTGGCTGCTAGAGGACTACAGAAATGAAAAAAAATGTATGCCAGCCCCTTGTATGGGGAGACCCGCCTGTATGGGGAGACCCCCCTTAAATCCCTAAAAACATTTTCTTGCTCTGCAAATTTCAAGAGGCACCACTTTTGACCTACGTAGAAAATTTCCTCATTCTAGCTCATGTGGTTTGCGAGAAAACTTGTTATGACGCACGAACAAACGGGCGGACGGACGGACAAACAGACAAGTCGCGATTTTATAATTTTTTAGGGTATTGTTAAAAATATTAAACAATATCTTAAAAATGATCTGGTTTATAAGTTCTTTCAAGTTAAGTCATTCAAAACGATTCCATGAAAAATATTCATTATTTCAGTTGGCACTAAAATAGCGAATTGCGCTTGCCTTCAGACCTTTGGGGGCCGCCATTGTGAATGCATGCATTTGATTTTGGATTATTTTAAATCTTTGTATGCTAGGACCTCATGAATCAATGTACTATCTCGTTCTAATAGGAGTTTCACTCTAGACAGGGCAAAATAATTCAATTTTTAAAGAAAATGGCAGCTAAAAATATTAGGCTTTAAATTTTCGACTTTTTTATTTTTCATTCAATTTTAATAATTGCGAAATACAAGAACATAGTACAGAGATTCATAATCTCAAGTTTCATCGAAATCCGTTGGAAAATGTGGCCGCTAGAGGGCCACAAAAACATGAAAAAAACGCATATTTAAACGGCCGCCATTTTGAAATTTGCACATGTATGATCACCAAAATATCAAAAACTGTAGGTGTAAGTAATGTCTATCTTGAAACCAAGTTTCATATATGTCGGATCAAAATCGCGACTTTTAAAAGCCTTTGAAATTTTGACCTTCAACTGGCCGCCATTTTGTTTTTTGCCATCTGACCTTCAGTTTTTTAACGCAATTCTTTAGATACTTATAATTACTATCTAACTGCCGAATTTTATGAAAATCTGTTGAAAGCTTTGACCACTATTACAACAACAAAATTTTGCACGTTTTTCGACCTTTGAGCGGCCGCCATTTTGTTTCTGCTGTACCGACTTTGGATTTTTTATTGTGAAGCTCATCACATACATCAATGAACCTTTGTACCAAATTTCATCCAAATCGGAGCTATACTTTGTTCAGAACAGAAATCACGATTTTTCGTCTAAAATGGCCGCCATTTTGTTTTTGCCCGACCGATATAGCTGGTTCACGAACTTAACCGAGATAATTACCCAATACACCTTTCCTGAAAATTTGGTGAAAATTGAAGCAAAATTGCAACCTCTAGCGTGGTCACAAGTTTCGTTATATCCCATATATATATATATATATATATATATATATATATATATATATATATATATATATATATATATATATATATATATATATATGATGCTCTCCGCAATAGGTAAATTTCTCTCGAGAAATTTACCTAAAAAGTTATGGGTCACCCTGATCCCACATCCCGGGTAATTTGACAAAAAGTCCACGTCCGAGGTTACGGGTTAAGTTACCGTGAATTTTTAATCTTTTGCAATTACAATTGTGTCACTATTCTATCAAAACGTAATATATACTATTTGCCAATTTGTTTATAAAAAATTGTCATGCTATTCATGTAAATGGGTAAGATTATTTCTTTGCTCGCATTAGTGAAAGAAATAACTGTAACATTATGAAAGATAGTATCTAATCTACCGCGTAGAGTAAATCGTTTCTTAGCTCATGATATTATAACATCAAGCGTCTTAAAATTGATAAAGTCAGAAGTACGCACCAAGGGCTGAGCTGCTGGCTACTGTTTAATGATTAGAAGATTTATTTCATAGTCATTGAATTTTTCGGGTTTTGTACTAAAATATAAAACCCTATTGAAATCACGACCTGTGTCCGTCCATCCGTCTGTCGATTTATTAATTTTACATTTTAATCATTAAAACCATAACCGTATCTTTAAATTCAATCAAATTGGAGACACAAATGACTATTCATAAGGTTTACCTATCATAAAAGTTTCAAAAAGATCAAATAGTATTTAAAAAAGTTACAGTGGTTTGAATTTCCCTCTATTACTATGAAACAATATGCGCGGTATTACTATGGCATATAGCTCCGGAACAATAAACGCCTTTTTACTGACGTAGACACTACAGGTCTGCTAGGGTTTGCATGAAAGTTTCAAGAATAATACGAATCATGAATATCTTAGAGGGTTTTTTCAACTAGTGACATCATTATTGGTAAAACAAAATAGTGGATGTTTTAAATAAGAAGATTGAATAAACTTTAGGTAATTTTTCCCAGATTCAACATGGTATTAACGCTTGATTGAACGGCTGAAGACGAGGTTTGTAACAAGTCGAGCAAGTAGGAGAGTGCTCCTACCAGGAGGGCGTCCCATCCTAGGGTTCAAAACAAGTTTTCTGATGGTATAAATCGATGACTTGAATTATACATCCAATACTTTTTTTTAAATACCTTCATTCTCTACCACTCTCTCCATCACTCTTTCATCGTCGCACAACACTCGTGTGATCCGCACTTCACACGTCGTCAATTCCTACGTGTGCCTCCAGGCAATGCTAAAACATCGGTATAAGGGGCACACCAAATGCTGTGAAGTACTCCTTTCCTGCTAGTCTAGACCGATTCGTGAAATGTTCTCAGAGATAAAAAAATCGTATAAAATGACATATTAAAAAAAATCCCCGAGTTTATAAAAACTAGCTGTCTTTAAGTATCTCGACGTTAGGGTTGAAAATGCCCTAAGATACTGCATTTTCAATCCTCCGGACTTATCAATAATCTGAATTTATTAGATGTTCCTTAAGTCTTTTCTTAAAAACCAATTATGAGTTTACGTTTTTCACTGTTTCTGGAAGATTTTTGTATATACGCAGAGCATCATTCGTTGCATCGTTCTTTAGTCGATCAGTTCTAGCGTAAAGTATCACAACATTTTTGGCATTTCTTGAATTATCTGGATTTATTTGTGATACTTTTATAAAGGGGCTTTGTTCCGATTCACTGGAAATCAGACATTTGGAGATAAACTTCGCTTTCTCCATAGTAATGATTTGATTGAAGATGAGTGCATTGGTCCGTTCATACACTAGTCTTGTTGGAGTGAGAATCGGAAGGCTTAGAATATTTTTATAGGCTTTTGTTAGTATCCTGGATATAATATTAAGGTTTTGCTTTGAAAATTGACTCCGAATGACCACCGCATAATGTAGCTTTGTTAGTACAAATGCATTTAATACAACTTTCTTTATATGCATTGGAAAACCTCCATATCTTCTCAACACTCCTATCATTGGTGCTAGTTGTCTCCTCAAATTATTTATGTGTGGCAACCATGTCAAACGATGATCTTTGGTAAGACCGAGATATTTAATTTCAAACACTCTTTGCAAGGTTTCGTCGTTAATTTTGAGGTCAACTTCTATGTCTTCCTTATTCTTCTGTTTAAAATTAATGTATTTTGTCCTTGTAGTATTCAATACTAGCTTGTTTTCGATAAGCCAGGAGCGATATTTATTTAGATCCTCGTTGACGATATTCTCCATGGCAATTTTATCATGTCCTGAATAAAGAAGTACAGTATCATCAGCATATAATTTATGAGGAGCTTTCAGTTTACATATATTCAAAATTTGGTGGTTGGTTATGAAGTTGGGTGATTTGCCCAAATATTTAAGCGAACTGGCATAAAAGCTCATATGGCAAGTCTTTTTCCCTGTAAAGATTTAATTTGATTTACCAATCATCATTATCGTCTTGGCTCAATACCATTTTTGCATTCAATCTTATAATATTAGCTTTAGATTCAGATGTAATTCTCGATGAAAGTTTTGGCTAACATAATTCAAAAAATAATTTATGAGAATCATCACAATTTGTTTCATCGGAAAGATCATATTTTGTTTGAAATTATACATAATACAATACCTTAAAATAATAAAGAACTTTTCACAAAGTTAAAGGAACTTAACTACACCATTTTTAGGTAAATTTCTCGAGAGAAATTTACCTATTGCGGAGAGCATCATATATATATATATATATATATATATATATATATAAATATATATATATATATATATATATATATATATATATATATATATATATATATATATATATATATATATATATGGGATATAACGAAATTTGTGACCACGATAGAGGTCGCAATTTTGCTTCGATTTTCACCAAATTTTCAGGAAAGGTGTATTGGCTAATTATCTCGGTTAAGTTCGTGAACCAGCTATATCGGCCGGGCAAAAACAAAATGGCGGCCATTTTAGACGAAAAATCGTGATTTCTGTTCTGACCAAAGTATAGCTCCGATTTGGATGAAATTTGGTACAAAGGCTCACTGCTGTATGTGATGAATCTCACAATAAAAAATCCAAAGTCGGTACGGCAGAAACAAAATGGCGGCCGCTCAAAGGTCGAAAAACGTGCAAAATTTTGTTGTCTTAATAGTGGTCAAAGCTTTCGACAGATTTTCATGAAATTTGATAACTTGATAGAAATTATAAGTATCTAAAGAAAATTGGAGGTCAGGTTGCAAAAAACAAAATGGCGGCCAGTTAAAGGGCAAAATTTCAAAGGCTTTTTAAAGTCGCAATTTTAATCCGACATATACGAAATTCGGTCCCAAGATAGACATTATTTAGGCCTACAGTCTTTGATATTTTGATGATCATGCATGAGCAAATTTCAAAATGGCGGCCGTTTAAATATGCGTTTTTTTCAGGTTTTTGTGGCCCTCTAGCGGTCACATTTTCCAGCGGATTTTGATGAAACTTGAGATTATGGATCTCTGTACTATGTTCTTGTATTATGCAGGAAATTATTAAAATTGAATGAAAAATAAAAAAGTCGAAAATTTAAAGCCTAATAGTTTTAGCTGTCATTTTCTTTAAAAATTGAATTATTTTGCCCTGTCTAGAGTGAAACTTCTATTTGAACGAGAAATTACATTGATTGATGAGTTCCTAGCATACAAAGATTTAAAATAATCCAAAATAAAATGCATGCATTCAAAATGGCGGCCCCCAAAGGTCAGAAGGCAAGCGCAATTCGCTATTTTAGTGCCAACTGAAATAATGAATATTTTTCATGATAACGTTTTAAATGACTTTACTTGATAGAATTTATAAACCAGACCATTTTTAAGATATTGTAAAATCTTTTTAACAATCCCCTAAAAAAATTATAAAATCGCGACTTGTCTGTCTGTCCGTCCGTTTGTTCGTGCGTCAAAACAAGTTTTCTCGCAAACCACATGAGCTAGAATGAGGAAATTTTCTACGTAGGTCAAAAGTGGTGCCTCTTGAAATTTGCAGTGCAAGAAAATATTTTAAGGTATTTTAAGGGGGGTCTCCCCATACAGGGGGGTGGCATACAATTTTTTTTATTTCTGTAGCAGCCAAGATTCTCAACAGATTCCGTTGAAACTTGAAATTATAAGTTATTAACGCAAGTTAATTTAATTTAATTATGCAAATCGAATGACAAATGAAAAAGTCGAAAATTTACAGCTTAATATTTTTAGCAGCCGATTTCAATAAAAATTGAAATGACGGCCCTCATAGTTCAGAAAAAAATTGAAAATGTATATATTAATGGCAACGCAAGTGCTGATTAAACTTTCATGGAAATCTTTTGAAATTGACTATTCGAGCTATTTAAGCCTTTGTGTGGTTACCACTGTGAACTGTGTAAACAGCAAATGCGAGAAGGGCGAAACCGGTATTTATATGTTTACAACAATTTATGATCCGCCGATTTTCAATATGTAATCCATACGTATGCAACTCAACTTAATTAGCAAAATATTTGCGCCCCGATAAAAGGTCTCTAAGAACGAACGTGGCCAGATTTTTTTTATGTTAATAAATACCCATGTGGTACTATGAAAATTGCAGAAAGAAGTTGAGTAGTAGGCAAGCCAAATTTTTTTTCGAAGCTTTATGCTACACACGAGAAATTTACCTTTCCGGCTGGTGCTGCCAACGGGGATTTTTTTATATTCTTGAAGATATTTGTAATACATTCATTTTTTCAATAGACTGTAGAAGCATCATATTTTTGGGTCCCATTTACTATATGTTTAGAACTAATGACCAAATTATGTTTGGTTTATATGCTTCATTCTCCAGTCAAAACTATTTGCCTGTCATAATCATGTCCAAGCAGAAATTAATTTCATAGCTGGCACGTACGTACATGAGAAGAAAAAATTTATAAGTGCTCGACAAGGAGTTTTCTGAACAATTACTCGCCAAACTTCTTCTCTCAATATGACCATGAAGTAACGGAAGAAAAATGAGATTTCCCGAATTCTCCAGCGTGATACTTTTCCCTCAACAATTGTCAATTTGCCAACTTTTTGTCCAAAATAAAAATATTTCCGAGAAGTTTACTTTCCACTGCCTTGCCTTCTGTCCAGCTCTTCTTTTTTTCGACTTCAGGCAATTTTTGCAGGTTCCCCGCTCCAAGTTTTTAAAGTTTTCACGTTTATTGCAAAACTTGGCTGCAAAACTACCGAAAGTTTCTGTGATAGTTTGCCAAGGAAGATTTTTCCCGTTTTCCATCTTTCGTTGAGTCGTTTTAATCGTATAGTATTTAGGGCGATATATTAACCGCCGGACGTGAGTAAGGATTCATATGTTAAGTGACTTAGCTTAAGTGGATGCATGGTTCTTTTAAATGAATTGTTTTATTTGAAATGTTGTCGAAGCAAAGGATACCACCTGAAATCGCTAATCTAAAAAGATGGAGCTAGTTGCATTTACAAGACAATATATGTAACTTCGAATCTAAAAAGTGTCTCTGCGGTATTTGTGTAAGGTATTAACCGTTTTTCAAGCATCTGTTAATATATCCAACCCTCTGTAAAAGATACGCCCATCAATTCAAGGAAGATTGTTGTGGTCAAGATAAAAAAGGGATTGATGCTTAATTTGTTGTAATTAATTGTAGAGCCCTTTATTTTGATATCTACAAAACGACAAGTATCTCAATTCTACGTCTAGCAGGCGTTGGTTGGAGACGTGTTTTTAAAAGCTCCTGTCACTTATTTTGAATAAATTAAATAACTTTTTAAAAAGTTAGTTGAAAATTCATTTTTTAAATTGGAAAGACATCACATCGTCCAATCATTTGAACAGTTTATCGAATATTTGAATTCATTTGTGAAGAAGTTTCGAGAAGTTAGAAAAACCAGAAAACTTGTTTCACCGGTGGCATGGAAGAGCCCAACGGCTTACGCGGGACTAGGCATATTAAATGCAATCAACGAAAAATTAATGGAAACAAAACCAAACAAAATAATTTTGAGCATGGAAAGTGGAAACATACGCTATCAAACGAAAAATTAGAAAAAATCAAGAAAGAAAGTAAAGAAGTGAGACTTCGAATACAATGTAAGCAGCTGCTTACTCAAATAATTAAGGCCCGATAGCTTCCTGAATACAATCTTTGTAAAAAGTGATTAAAAAAGCATTAAACGTCAATAAAACCAAAACCATCAAGCCATATAATACAAGTGAACAGGTTGGGTAGACAGACCTACGCTGTTGTCAGAAGGGTTTTGTATCCAACTTCTCAGAAATGCAGTCACTAGGAATGAACAAGTTGAGAAAGCAGGAGAGTGATCATACCAGAAGGTCTTTGTAAACATCCTAGGGTTAGAAACAAGTTTTCTAATAGTGTCAATCGATAACTTGAATTATTTATCCAATACTTTGATATTAAATCGTTCAAATTTATGCTAAAGATGCACAGTTCCTTTCATAAGCACAGTGCCGCCGCCATTTAAATCTATCCGAATGTTCGACCAATTGACCATATACAAGTTAAACACTTTTCCTTAAATTTTCATGAAAATTGAAAGAAAATAAAAGTGTCCTTATTGTTGTTGTAATTCCATACAATTGAAATAGCTATAACTCACTTGATTATGATTCAATGTCAATTGTTGATTCAATGTACAGATCTTATATTAGTCGATATAATTGCAAAATTTCAAGAAGTTTAAAGGTACCGTTTTGATTTTATGGGCGTAAATGTGAAATCGACAAATCATACTATTATTAACAAAGTTAAGTGAATTTACATTTCTTAGGTATTTGGTGGCCTTGTACTCATAAAGGTCCACATTCTTTACAATTTTCGGATTTTTCGGCTGAACGATATTGGGAAGCTGCTATCATTACACAAAGTGAAGCAGTTAGCTTCGTTAGAATTTGATGTTGTCTTAAGATTCTACGTCTAGCACTCGTTGCGTGTAGACGTGTTTTTAATCGCTCCTGTCATTAATTTTAAAAATTAATTAATTTTTTGCAAAAGTCAGTTTCAAACAATTCCAATATTTTTTTACGAGCCAGTCAAAAGCAAATTTTGATTTTATTGGGAAAACTATCACCGTCGATATTATTCGAGCATTTATCGAATACCTGAAATTCATTTCCTGAAGAAATATCAAAAGTGGAAATACGTTCAAGGGAAGTCCCGGTCTGAGAACATTCCCTCCAGTCTCGCTGCGAAAGCGACGAGATGGAGGAGCCCGATGGCTTCAGCCATCAATCAGGATCATGCCCATCGCCAATGATGACGGGCGAAAAAAAACTAAAAAGAAGTCACGAGAATAAAGCAGAAAAACCGACAATCCTATCGGTTACGGAAATCGAACAGCTTATCCACGAAAAAGATAGAGCTGAAAAAATCGAAAAAGAAAATGAAGAACTCAAGCTGCGAGTTAAATCTTTGGAAGCACTTGTTGGAACGTTAACGTTCAACAAGGATAACGAAAGCAAGAAAGGCCGACAAACAAACCCAAAAACCGAAGAAAAGAAAATTAAGAAGCCACAGGAAGCTCATCAAGAGGATGTCCTCAGCGCAGGAGGCGCAAACGAAAGCAAGAATTATTATGCAGCGCTAGCTGGTCTGGAAGAAACAATGGACGTTGAAGAGGATACAGGTAAAACGTCAAAACTAGATAGTGATTTCATAGAATATCTTAGAGTTAAAAACCGGGAGAAAAAACCAAAAGGTTTGTCTGCTGGTCCGTCTGCTGGTCCGTCCGTTAACATTAATGAAAAAAAAGAGAAAGTCCCACCAATCAATGTGTTTGGGCAAACGGGAAAAGATATGGTTCGGCTTCTGGCAGCCGAAAATAAACTAAAAGATTTTCAGATAAAAAGAGTCAATGCCGATAAGTTGACAATAAGGACAAAGTCGCTGGTTCATTTCGAGGCAACAAAAAGTGCCTTAAATTCTGGAGATGTTCCGCATTTCACGTACACCCCGAAAAGCGAGAAGAACCAAACCTTTTTATTGAAGGGTCTGGACTGTGGTGAGGACACAATCGATCTCCTTCAGGTACTGCAAGAAGCTGCACCAGAAATACAGTTTATTTCAGTTAAAAATTTTGCAACGAGAAGATCGATTGTGGAGCGCAAAAACTTGCCTCACTACTTAGTCCAAATTTCCAGCAAAAGTAGTTCGAGTGCGCTGCAGAAAATACGGTACTTGAACTTCCGCGTGGTGAGGTGGGAACGCCTCCAGAAAAGTGAGGTCAACCAGTGCTACAGGTGTCAAAGATTCGGGCATTCGGCTGCCAATTGCGCCATGAAATATAGGTGTGTGAAATGCAAAGACATCCATGCTCCCGGCGAGTGCAAATTGGCTCAGGCGGAGCCAAAAGAAAAACTATATTGTGTGAACTGCGGTGCCTTTGGTCATCCAGCATCATATCGAGGATGCCCCCGGTATCAAGATGCAAAGGTTAAAGTCACATCAAAACAAATTCAAGCACACCGCAGTTCAATACCTACCAACTTCGTCAAGCCCGGGGTGTCATTTGCACTTGCTGCGAGAGGACCAGCAGACAATGTAAATAAAATAAATAATGTAAGTAGCAATAATGAGCTGCTCCTTAAAATTTATCAACAACTAAATTCCTTATCGGAGCGAATCGATAAACAAGATTCGAAAATTAACATTGTTTTTCAGCGTTTAGGGCTTTCAAATGCCTCCAAATAAGTTGTCATCCAGCCACATTCCCATGGATAGGATTCGTCTCATCTCGATCAACGTCAACTCCATTGTTACTTTACATCGGCGTGATTATCTCCTTGAATTCATTGCCAGACAAAAGCCTGACATTCTGCTTCTCACCGAAACCCACCTCAGTTCATGGCACTCCATGGGATTCAAGGATTTTGAGTTCGTAAGAAACGATAGGGTAACAGGTGATGGGGGAGGTGGCACCGGGATATTGGTTCGAAGACCCTATCGTTTCCAAAATATTGAAAAAGTCGAATTCAAAAGCTTTGAATCTCTTGAAGTGTCCGTTATCAAAATCTCACTGCCAGGTGGGGATAACCTCTTCGTTATCTCTGCCTATGCAACTGGTGGAACTGTTCTCAAGCTCAAGGAGGAACTCAATTCCTTGTTCGAAATACTCGAATTGAACAGGCTGCATAACTATTATATTCTTGCTGGTGACCTGAACGCCAAGCATACATCATGGCTGAACGCCACCAATAATCCAAGAGGTGTATTCCTGAAATCGTGGATAACAGAGAACCAAATTGAATACAGGTGCAATCTATATGGGTCGGAGTTCCCAACATACCCTAGGACAAATTCATATTTGGACCTCTGCATTGCTGACGCAAGACTTGAATTCAGCTTTAATAGTCCTCAACGGAAACTGCAGGTACTTCCTTATGATAGCGACCATAACGCAATCGTAATGGAAATCAATCATCACAGGGATGATTTCTTCCTCATTCCAGTTCAACACGAAAATCATCGGTTGAACTTCAAAAAAACAGACTGGGGAAAGTTTCAAAAAAAGTTTAATCGGGAGTACCAGAAGCAATGTCCCCCTTCTGATGGTGGCAACTCTTGCTCAATGGTTCCTAATGACAGGAATCTAACTAACGATGAAATAGATGTCTATTTGTCGAAGCTAGAGAAGCTGACGTTGGAAACGATTGAGAAAGTAGTTCCCAAGATTAAACATCGAAACAATATGGAAGGATATGAAACACCAACCATCGCAAGGTTGAAAAGATTGAAAAGCCTTCTTCTCACACGCGTCAACAATACTTATCGACGATTTTTGGACTACAACCATCCCTCGTTGTCTTTGTTGAAATTACATCTGAAGAATGTCCGGAACTTAATCCGGTCATACTTCAGGAGTGAGGTCAGCAATCAATGGGCGGAAAAATTGAGGGGTATTAGCCCACAGGACCCAGATGGCGTGTTTGCGAAAGTGAATAGTATATTCCGCAAGATGTCTCGAGTGAAGGTATCGAATCTTGAAGTCACTAGTGATGAGATAAGTCTTCTCGATAGGGCTGGTATCGAAATTGATAGTACGACTCCGGATAGAAATGGAAACAGGATTATTTGTGAAGGATTGGATAAACTTGCCCTGATTGGAACACATTTCGAATTGGTTCATCTACCAAACCCTGAGAGAGGGAACGAAATTTTTTCAGAGGTCGTTGAAGCAAAAGTTTCCGACTTCAAATCAAGCCTGAACGGCCAATCAATTCTTCATTTCAATGAAACATTAACATCTGACCTCATACCGAGCTTGAATCTTATTGATTATTTTGTCAGCTATGAAGACTTGTGTTTCATATTTCGCAAGATAAACAACAAGAAATCATGTGGTACTGATGGTATTCCAAATGTAGTTCTCCGACATTTGCCTGAGGTTGCTATTAGAAACTATTGCATATTGTTCAACAACATGTTGAGCAATTCATATTTCCCAAATGAGTGGAAAAAGGCTAAGGTATTTCCGATCTTGAAGAAAGGAAAAGAATCTTCATGCCCGAAAAGCTATCGCCCAATCAGCTTGCTGCCTAACATCAGCAAGGTGTTTGAAGTGATACTCAACAGAGCATTAAACGCCCACATTGAGGAAAATGAGTTGATGCCGAATTGCCAATTTGGTTTTCGTGCCAGGCATTCGACCACACATGCAATAACGAAAGTAACCTCAGACATCTGTTGGAAACTAAATGATAGACAATGTGTTGGAGCATGTCTCATTGATATGGAGAAAGCCTTTGATACGGTATGGTTAGATGGACTTATTTTTAAACTTCTTCAGGACAAGTTCCCCAGACACCTTGTCGCCATGATGTGTAATATGTTATACGGGAAATCGTTTGTTGTAACCGATGGAAATCTGACAACAATGCGCGAGTTCAAGGTCTTGAATGGTCTACAGCAGGGAACAGTTACTGCGCCTCTGCTCTTCTCAATCTTTATTCGCAAGCTATTGAACGGCTTTGATTTTAACGTCTCGCCAACGCGATCATTGGTAGCGTTTGCTGATGATCTGATCATCTACACGGCAGACCGAAAAGCTACAATAGTTCAGAGCAATCTCCAAAAAATGTTCAATGATGTACAGCTGTACACTGACAATTGGCGAATGAAAATCAATGCGCAAAAGTGTGAAACAATCTTGTTTCGGACAACGCTGCAGGGGGTCAGTCAAGACCTGAAACGTAATTGGAAAGATTTCCACATCATGGCTGGCGAGGGTAGTTCAGAACGAATTCCACATAAATCCTGTGTTCGATACCTCGGTGTTTATCTCGATCAGTATCTGTACTATACTGAACATGTGAAAATCATGCTCAGTAAAGCACTTAAAGTAGTCATGGCCCTTCGAAAACTCTTTCATTCCAGATACATTGATCAAAAGGTCAAAATTATCTGTTACAAGACACTGGTTAGACCAGTTTTGACCTATGGATGTCAGATCTGGTACAACCAGAGTGCTAGTACTATGGAAAAATTAAGAGTTTTCGAAAGGAAATGTCTTCGTGCATGTACTGGTTTGTACAGAAAGCCTGAGACGGATTGGAAACATTATATATCGAATAGAAGAATTTATCAAACTGCTGAAGTGACTAGAGTCGATATCTTCATATTGAAGCTTCTTCGGAATCATATCGCAAGATCTGTGACTGTGAGTGAGAACCCTTGGATTTCACAGCCGTTCCACCCTACAGACGGGTATATAGCGACTTGCCTCGCTACTGGCTTCATTCCTCCAGAAGCATTCGTGTATTTGGACATGAATGGATATGTTTTTGATTCTGACGGCGTCCCAGTCATATATCACATATATCGACGGGCCACCGATAAGAAGATAAAATATCCTGCGAATTTGAGTTCACGAGACCAACGATTTCAATGGAGATACTCATTTGCTAGATTCGTTGGAGCTGATCGAGTTGAGACGGCGCAATCCAGGTATTGGTGGCTGAATGACAATGTCTAAATTTTTCGTGTTTGTTTTCAGTTTTGGTGTTTTTCGTTATTTAGTTTTTGAGTTTCAGCTCATTATTGCTACATTTAGTATTGTTATATATTTTTGTTAAAAACAGGTATAGGTTAGGTATATGTAATGTTTACTATATTCCGTTAGAGATAAGATTAAACACTTAGGTTAGGAACATTGTTATAGTATTTTTAGTATAAGATAAAGTTTTTTTGATTGTATTTTATTAGAAATAAGTTACAACATATTAGGTGTAGGATCAAAGTTTCACTGTTGTGTATTAATTATAAATAATTTTTGGATAGTGTTGGTTGGTTTTTTCTCCTTTTTCCAATTGAATTGTAAAAATATGTAATAATCGTAATTAATTGCATTTGCTATAGTTTTTTTTTGATGAAATGAGTTTATGATAACGTACAAATTTAGAGAGCCATTTGGGCCATTAAGTTTTTTGATTGTTATTATTTGGAATTTGCTTTATATTCTTTTAAAATTTATAACGATGAGTATTAAATAAAGCGCTTTTGACTTTGACTTTGACTCTTCGGATTTTTCGGCTCAAAGGTGTCCAATCGCGAGGGGGGGACACAAGTTTTTGGTACATTTTACCTTCCCCTGGACGCCCTAATTCATAAAATGATTTTTTAATTTCAAGTTCTAAGAGTCCTAATCAAGACCTTTCATTTGATATCCCACTTGACTACCTTTGGTAAAAAAATTTTTTAAGGGTTCATTCGTTATTAGGGGGGCCCCCCTTAAAAATTTTTTAAATTTTTGGTAAGACCTTAATTTTGAGAGACCATCACTTCTGACCTTTTCACAACGTTTGAGCATTCTAGCTTCTATAGTTTCTGAGGAAACTAGCTGTGACGCACGAACAAACGGACGGACGGACAGACAGATTGCGAAACTAGTAGGTTTTTGTAAAAAAAATTTTTACAAAGACCTAAAAAAGTCAAAAAATGTGTGAAAGAGATGTGCCCGTTTATAAGAAAATCCATTGTTTTTCTACTTTCAACGGTCGCCATTATGTTGCAAACCAATAAAACTCACTCAAATTATGAGTTCCCAGAAATATTGATGTTATTGAACTTATTTGAAAATTTCAAGAAGATCAAATCTAAACTGCAGTGACTGATTCGATGGAAAGTCCGTCCATTAAAATACTAAAATCATGTGTTATTGTTTTTGCAATTGGAGAAATTTCAAATGGCTGTAACTTCCGTGTATATCATTCGATTTTCATCAAACCTACAAAGTTTAAGAATCTTTTGCAGGACTACTTAAATGTCGAATTTTGTTTAATTTAAGGGTACCTATACGATTTTATTGGGGAAAATGTGAAATTCAAATATCATACTATTATTAACAAAGTTGAGCGAATTTTGACTTCTAAGGTATTTGCTATTGTTGCACTCATGAACACCTACTCACTTTTCGGATTATAGGGAGGGGACACAAATTTTTCGTGTATTTCCCCTACCTGTGCACCCCTTGGAGCAAAAAGTGTCTAATAAGGACCTGTTTTGTAATGTTCTCATCAAGGCCTTTGATTTGATACCCATATTGGCTGCCTTTGATGCAATGTTTTTTTTTGGGGCTCACTCTCCTATATGGGGAGACCCCCCTCTTAAATACTTTACAAATTTTTTTGTAGTTGAACTTTAAAGAGAGCACTACTTTACACCTGCATACAAAATTTGATGTTTCTAGCTTCGGTAGCTTGTGAGAAAAAGTATTGTGACATACGGACGGACGGACAAACGGACAGACAGGATTTGATTTTAGTAGGGTCATTGTGTTTCTATACATAGTGGTGTCACGGTGAACGCCAATTGGCAGGATAGATGGCGTTGCGATGTCGATTTTAGCATTTCTAGCAAAAGTTTCTTTCCGCCGATGTGTCTTAGATGGATGCATGTCGCTTTGGCGAGCTTCAATGCATCGTTGGCTAATGATCAAATCTGCTATGGAAGGAAATGAATTTTATCGTAGTTAATTGCAACGTTGCAAATGATGTTCGTGGGCTCTTTTGAGAAATATAATATTTGCGATAGGAATGTTGAAAGAATGAATGGAGTCGCTTTAAAAAAAGTAAATCGCTTATGATTTCCAAATAAGGACAATATGCTTGTCAGTTGGAAATAACTAACCCATTATGAATGAAGTAATTAATTCATATTATAATTTAAATCAAAATATTTGAAAGTAAATTTTAATATCTTTTTAAACATGCCAACAGTTGCATGATGTAAAAGAAATAAATTATATAGTTTTTCATATACAATTTTTAACATTGTATTCTATAGTTATTTTCCAGTAATGCAAAGCACATCTTTTAATACTAAGAGGGAGACCCGTAATCTCATGTATCAATTAGTGAAAAGAGTTTGCTTTGTATCGCTTCATTATAGCTATTCCTTATTTGAAACATCTAGGAAATATGCGATACTTGTATTTTTGTTGAGTTATTGGAGAAAAGGTGTGATCAAGTGACTTTCAAATGCGAAAAGTTCACAATATCGGGATTGAACTCGAAGATAGCGTCGATGCAAAGTTGCCTGGTTATCATTATCTGATGAGAAGCTGAGAAAATTATCATTGTTAGAGGCAACATGGCAAGTGAGAAGTGAATTTAAAGATATTTAGTGAGTATTCGTAGGAAGATATAACTTGTAATATAAATTTTGCAGCTGTTAATAGAAGTTTTACGATACGCGAGTAAATGAATTTTGCATTGAGTGTAATTCAATTTAGATATGTGATTTTCAGGTTATGATTACGAATGCTTAATAATTCCTCTTATGATTTTGATTTGAAGAATTCCATACCTTACATTGATAGTAAGCTTTTGCGAATTAATTTTGAAATGTAAACACACATTTAATAAAATAGATATACCTGACTTTGTGTCAGTTTCTTTATTTTGAGTAATGATGATTGTGATGTTTGGAATAAATGAGTGGATTAGGAAGCACTAACAGGATATACCTAGCGAAGTCATCCTGCTTTAATCTTTGTTGGAATCAAAGAAAATGTACGATGCACTTCTAAAGGGGAATAGCTCATCAAATAGAATCTAATTGAAAGAAAATATAGTTAGTAGCCAACTTCTAGTAACAAAGTTGAAAAGAATGATAATATCATCTTTTTTGTATAAAATAATAATGATATTTGATAATAATTTCGACAAGTCACTAAAATAAAGAATGAAATAGAATAAAGGAATTCAAATTAGCATTGTTTTAAAATGGATTTGATGTGAATCAGATGTTCAGAAGCAGTTAAGATGGCCTAATTATCTTACAAACAGGTTTTAGAGCAGTTTCTGAAATTCGAAACATTCTTCAGTTATTAGATAAGCCTTTGTGCACATAATAAATGCGCAAAAAATACAAAGCAATAGAAGCGCTAAAGACTGTGAAATGAAAACTCTAAGAAGAATTCAAAACTGGCTTGGAAACACGCTTAAGAGTAAAAATGATAATAATTGAGAGTAGTAGTCCATATGACTTATTCCATATAAAGGTCAGAATTGCGAATTTATATCGTCGGGATATGTGCAAATGGATGTGGCGAGACCCCGTGAAACTTTTGGACGTTTTACTGCATTTTTTGAAACCTCCGATTTTTTAAAAACTTTTTCACATTCGTAGTACAGTGTGATATGTTTTCGCCATTGATGACCTGCGAAGAATTCTTTTAAAAATAACCGATAATCTATATTCAATAAAATTACCGAGACATCATGGGTACACATTATCTAGTGAGTAGAGCTATCCAATTCTAAATTCTACGAATAACCATTATTCTAAGTTTTCACGAGATATTTTGGAATATATTCCACAATCAAATCTTCTTTGAGAACCTAGTTACAAGCACAAAAATTGTTGATTATAATGGATGGCATCCTGCGATGCGTTTTAGAAAATTCTACCATTGTGACACAAAAGCATAAAAATGTATTCTAAATAAGTAAACAATCAACTAATAAAAGGGAAAACCAAAACTAAAATTGGTACACAGACCGGGTATCGAACCCACACCCCTGGTTGAACCGATCGCGCACTATGAAAGACTTATTTATGGCAAATTTTTAACAACCCACAATCAGAAAAATAAAGCACCCTAACGATTTTGGCTACCTTCGAAATCGCTTTCCACAATCAAGATGCCTAAATGAAAAGCGTCTAAATGTGGGGAAAATTCATGGTGTCTAATGTTTCATAGGCTTCACCGTTAGAAAGTTTTGAATAAATGCAATGTACTGAAATGGGTCATTAAATCTTTAAATTTGAAGTGAGAAAGTGTTTAACTGTGAATTCATTAAAGGAAAGACTTAAGTATCAAATTTTAATTGTATTTTATTTTGAAATTTTTATGTAGATTTTTTATATAGAAATTCATATATAGAATCACCTTCACGGCTATACGTTTGGTTTTTCCTTGAGTTATTTTGGAATATCTCAGAACAAGAGAACCAATGTCTAGTTAAAGCGTATAGGCATTTAACACTCAAACTTTTTGAAAAAAATCCCAATTTCTGGGTGAGGATCATTTTTAAAGCCCTGCATTAGAAAATATGGCCATAGAAAGGTATTGAAGTAAAATGCATTGCTAACACCAGTCATTCGTAGCGTTTTCTCAAATGGAAAGAACAATATTTAGAGAAACCCCATCCCATTCATTTTAGAGAAAAGCCCAAACAAAGCTTCATTCATCCAACTTTAGCCGATTTAAATTTAAATAACCTGTCATCTCAGTTGTTTCCTCCACTTGAAGTGCGAAAAGATCCGAAGGATGAAAGCCATCTTCGGAATGTTAACTTTCATTCAAGACTTAGCATACTAAACGTACACCCATCTCAGTTTCCATCCCCAGACCGCCGCCTAACAAAAAGCACTGAGGAAAAACAATCAATTCCAAAAGCATGTTTTGTTTCTCTAAAGTATTACCGAATAAGGAAAAATAAATCGGATGTTGAAAAACAAGCAAGAAATTTGTTGAAGGATATAAGCCAAGAGGCTCAGCTTTTAATACGTTCCCAGCTTTCTCACAAGCCTAATGCCCCTTTGGATCAATGCGCAAATTTTTTACTTGAAATACTACTATAGGCCCCCTTCCCTTTACAGGGAATTTCTAAATATGGAATTCAGTGTTCCTTCAGTCAGGACTATTCTGCACTGGTATTCGAATCTTCGCTTAAAAACTGGTTTTGTTGATTCTATAAAAGACCTGCTTGAGAAAAAATCAAAGGAATGTCTAGTTTAGATGGGCAGTATGTTTTACTTTTTGACGAGATATCAATAAGAACGGAACTGGAATATAATTGCGCAGAAGACATTATTGATGATTTTTGTGATTTGGGCGGCTTAACAACGTAGCATAAAACACTCTGCTTCTAATTTTGAAGCAAGGAATTGGGTACATTGTTGGCTCCCAAAATGGAAATTTACTGGTTTTTATTATAATAACAACCATAAATTATATTCTCAGTGTCGGCTTCGATGTATTAGGAACGGTTTGTGATCAGACCGCAGTAAATCGACGATTCTTATACTTACCTAGGTCCTCTGCTGAAATTCATACTTTGCGAGAGAAGGTAGAGGAACATACAACTGTTTTGATATGTTTCAATATCTTAAAAATTTAAGGAATATCCATCTGAAAAATGACATCAATTCATATAGTAAAATCTTTTCATGGAGAATTATTCGAAAGGTGCGTGAATTGGATAATAATGTTATCACCACTTTTCGTAAACTCACGGACGTGCATATAAAACCATGTAACTTCGATAAAATGCCAGTAAAACTAGAAATGCTAGCCCTTAGCAATTCCGTATTTGCAACTATTTCAGCCGGTGTTGAATCGGGATATCCCAAACGTAATGACGATCAAGAGAGATGTGCTAGTTGCACATCTGTACTAGTTGTACGGCCGAATATTTATTCAAGTAGTCTTTTCATATTGCAACAGTAATGTCTGTTAAATATTCCACATCACTTATGGTTGTATGTTATCCACCTATTCCATATGCACTGCAACTAACCACCTCAGATCAAGATTTAAATGATAGATAAGTAATCGGTGATGTTTCAAAGCCAAAGCATTCCAAAGCTCTAGTTTAAACCTGAAGCTTTGTTTTCTATGATTTAATCAGTTTGCCACCTAATTTCTACTGATGTGTACTATTTTTTCATTTATCGAGCGCAGATTTTTGGTATTGGGGCTAATTTTTTGAGTTGCATCATGCTTATAGCTTTTGTCACGCAACCATGCACCCCAGCGTGCTTCGCGTGATAGTCGAGTTTCAGCTCCAGAAATTGTTAGCTACATACTACATATACCTCTTCCTTTTTCTCATCGCGCAACACCTTATCAATGCTTTCATAGTTTGTGCTTGTATTAGAAGGTAATTTTATCTGCATCTATTTCCTTTGACACAGTTAACACCTTCGTGAAGATCATGTTAGTTGCCTTATTAAACCCAAAACTTCTAATTGTGATCAGCCCATCGGAGGGACTACGATTCTCACAAGTTTTAAACGCATGTTCTGTGAAATGGATAAGGCCTACAGAGGATACCACATTAAAAATAAACGTCTTGCACTTTGCCATGATTCTCACAAGTTTTAAGCGCATGCTCTGTGAAATGGATAAAGCATACAGGGGATACCACATTAAAAAAACGTCTTGCACTTTATTCCTAGTGGTGTGGGAAAACGTGCTTTTTTTACGTAGAGCCCTTCATAGTATTTTATATACTCAGGCCTCCCGAAATGCCTCTGAGGTTGTTTTTTTTTTTATTAAAAACGTTCATTAGCTTATTGCTTTTAAACGAGTCCGAAAGGTCGATTATATCGTTTGTAGTTGCTCGAGAAACTTGCTGTAATGCAAAAATGGGCACACGGATGAGCAAACTGATATTCTCAATTTTGTTGAAAAAATAATTTTTATAAGCCCCCTACAAAACAAAATCATCGAAAGAACAATTTTCGAAACCTTCCTGACATCAAAATTACAAGCTTGAAATTAATGCATAGTAACAATTATTATCGATTTGACTTTATCATTAATTTTTTGCAATTTACTGATTGCAAAATGGAGTTATGCTCGACGAATAATTATATTTACCATTGCTTGAAAATAAACACAAGTAAGACTTAACGGGTAGTTAAAGAGACGAAATACGTCGAAGAATACAGCTCGCAAATCAAATATTTTATTCAGTATTGACGCTCTTGAAGACCAGCTGCATACACAGGAGAACAAAGCTCCAAGCATACAAATCTGTGATGACACCTGTGTTATGCTATGGGTGTGAAACATGGACCCTAACCCAAGCATCCGCAAATATATTGAACGCCTTTGAGCGACGGGTCTGGAGGCGAATAATTGGAATGAAGCGTGACGGGGACCAATGGTGAATTCGATACAACCATGAGCTGTATGAAATTTTTGACAAACCGGAGGTCTCAAGGATTGTAAGACTGCGGAAGCTGCAATGGGCTGACCACATGAATCGTATGGACGAGCAACGGATACCCTAAAAGGTATTCGTTGGGAGAACTGAAGGCCGGAGGCCAGTGGGGAAACGGAGGAAACAAGACAGTTCATCGCTGCTCAAATTTCGGAATTGGAAGACGCCGTCAACGGACTGAGACAGTTGGAGGCGCTATTTGCAGGAAGCGAAGGCCCAAGAGGGGCTGTTGGGCTAAAAATAAGAAGACTAAACGAAAATCACTCTTCTCAGAATTAATTTTATAACTTTTATGAAACTAAAAATTCATTTCTAATTAACTTTCAGTGTGTACGTATTTGACGACTATGATTTGTTCTTAAGTAAATTAGTTTATTATATTCACGAGACAGGTGGTACCAGCGAAACCTGTAGATGCTAAAAATTAATCAAATAAAGTCACAAAAAGAAAACATGATTTTTATTTTGAAAGTTAAATAAGACAAAACACTTTAAAAAGTTTAATTGGATAATGCTACAACAAAATTTTTTGATACCAAGTGATCCATTTTTCGTGCAGAAATCGACGTACCATTATTATACATTAAAATAAAAGCAATTATATTTCAGTCCTTGCAACCATGAATCAGCATTCAGCTGATATCCCTTGACATACCATATAAAACAAAGACATACATTGATGTAACAATAATTTAGGAAAAATATTTAAACGAATTTCTCACTGATCGTACTTGAGTGTTTATTTTTTATTTCCAAGTGTTTGTCAGAGTCAAAAAGTCTTTTCATTGCAATTTATTCAATGATAACTTTAAAATCGACAAGAATAAAACCTATGGTTGTAATTTTATTAACATCACTATTTCTAACTCTATTATGCATACTTGCTTAGTTAGATATTCAACGTTTACAAATATAATTACACTCAACAATCTAGTTTCATATTTATTATTGTTTAGAAAAACACATAAAAAGAACACTTAGCGATAAAGAAAATCGATTCGTATATAATGGATTTATAATCTTTTAAATTCTTTAAAAGTATTAATTCTTATATTTCACACAATAAAATTGTGCACTTCCATTCATGAAATGAACACACCCCAAATTTATGAATGGACACACAAAATCGAAAACATGTACATTTATTTACAATCTTCTATAATCGCGAAGAATGAAATAATCTTACGACTAGCTTTAGCCCTACATGGCGGTGGTGAATCTTCACACAAAACGCATAGCGAACATACATCCATCCTACATAATTCATTCGCTGGGATTTGCCAATATGTTGATATATGTACATCATATATCTCAAAACTCATAACCACTTTCAAAGCAGCTTTAAAAGTTTCTGTACTTGGGATTGGATTTTCACTAAAGATATTCTACCTTAGACATTTACCAGCGATACGTGCGCCACCAGAAACATGGGTTCCCCCAATGTGGAGTTAAAATGTTCGCTACGATGACACCACTATGTATAGAAACACAATGGTAGGGTTTTGTAAAATTATTTTACAAAATCCATAAAAAAAGAGACTGCGTATAAGCTCAAAAAGGAAAGAAACAAACAACAATCAAAGATGCCGGCCACACACTAAGCACAGGAGCAGCTAACGATAGCGCATATTATTATGCACTACTTGCTTTGATGTAGGGATGAGGTAGATATACTATACTAAGATTCGTTTTGGTATCGCTAATATTTTGGAATATTCGTATCAGAGATATCAAATAATCTAATACTAGAATAAACAAGTTGGGTAAACAGACCTACGCTCATGTCAGAAGGGTTTTGTATTCAATTTACAAAATGCAGTCACCAGATCGAATCAAATCAAGATGCATGTCAAAGACGATTTTATTGGAGAAAATATGAAATGCGAAGATCATACTATTTTTAACAAAGTTCAATGAATTTCGACTTTTGAGGTTTTTGGTATTGTTATACTCATAAATATCTCCCTTGATAATTATTTCAGATGTCCATCCGCGAC
Source organism: Odontomyia ornata (assembly GCA_963969285.1). Taxonomy (NCBI): domain Eukaryota; kingdom Metazoa; phylum Arthropoda; class Insecta; order Diptera; family Stratiomyidae; genus Odontomyia; species Odontomyia ornata. The sequence continues at coordinate 278,538,477 of OZ017741.1, forward strand.
GGAGGAAACACATTTTTCATGTATTTCCCCCTGTGCCCCCACTGAAGCAAAAACTGACAGTTTAACAACTGTTTTGACAAGCACCCATGAAAACTTTCATTTCATACTCATATCGGCTACGTTTGATGAAATTTTTTTTTCAGGGGCCACTCTCCTGTGCTGAAATCATCGATTCATGGCCAATTTTTTCGAATCCTAGAATGGTTACAAAGCCCTTTTGCTAGGAGCTCTCTCCCACCTCCTTGACTTATTTCACTTATGCGCATTAATTGTAGGTACTCATCTTCAGTCATTCATTCAATTGAATCAAGTGTTCAAAACATGCACCTTAAATGTTGAAGTTGGGAAAAAATAACTCCAAATTATTCAATCTTCGCATTTAAAACAGCCACTATCTTGTTTTACGATTACTTATACTACTAGCTGAACCGATTCTCAAAGATATACATGACACCTATCATTCATGAAATTTTCATGCAAATCCTAGCAAAACTGTAGTGTCTGAGTCGGTTAAAAGCGCATGTTGTTCCATGGCCATATGTTGCCATAGTAATACATGCAGCGCATATTGGTCCATAGTAATACAGGAAAATTCAAACCGCTATAACTTCGCTAAATATGATTCAATCTTTATGAAACTTTCAGGATAGATCAATCTTATAAATAGACATTTACGTACTGAATTTCATTGAATTTAAAGGTACCGTTAAGATTTGATTCAAGAAAACATAAAATCGATAAATCATACTATTACTAACAAAGTTGAGTGAATTGTGACTTCTCACGTATTTGTTGTTGTTGTACGCACCAAGGCCTACATCCCTGATTTTTTTTAGATTTTTCGGATCACAGGTGTCCAATCGCGAGGGGGGGGGGACACAAATTTTTCGTGTATTTCCCCTCCCTGTGCGGCCCTCGAAGCAAATTTTGCCAAACTAAGACCTGTTTTGAAAAGTTCTCAGAAAGATCTTTCATTTGATACCCATATCGGCTACCTTCAATGAAATTTTTTTTTCGGGGGGTCACTCTCCTATATGGGGAGACCCCCCTTAAATACCTTATAAAATTTTTTTATAGCTGAACTTTGAAGAGATCACCACTTTACATCTACACACAAAATTTGATGTTTCTAGCTTAAGTAGTTTCCGAGAAAAACTGCTGTGACACACGGACGGACGGACGGACGGACGGACGGACGGACGGACGGACGGACAGACGGACAGACGGACAGACTGGTCGCGAAACTAGTAGGGTTTTGTAAAATTATTTTACAAAACCCTAAAAATATCAGGTAATCCAAACCGCAACGCACGCATACGATACTCACCGAAACCATAAATTCCGATGGCTGTGCCCCACGCCCGCGTAATCCTCATGAACAGAGTCCAAATCTAAGCTGAGCAAACAAGATTCCAAACATAAAACAGGCAACAGCTCTTCTTCTAATATCTATCTTTCCTGCGTCATCTTCTCATTTCACTATAACTAGACATAATTTGTTCTATGGTTGTTTGTGTTTATTCTAAATGTCTGAGCCGATGCTCAAATGAAACGCTTTCGAAAAGAATATGTATCATATCATAATAGGGTTTCCTATCAACCACAAAATTGTATCGTCGCAACGCATAAACAATATGTATACGATATACGAATACATATTTCTTCGTGAATATTGGCCACTCAAATGAATGTTAGTATCACCTTCCAAAATGCATATTTCGGGAAATGATACTTTATAGTTCCTACCAAAACCAATACTGTATCGATATATCATTCGTTCTGTACTCTTTGCAGTTACCCAAGTGTCATTATTTCAATGGTCAATCGATTCTTTGTGATTTCTTTTGGATTTGAATCAAAAACTTTTTGTCGTAGCAAATTTTTTTCGTGGCTTAGGAAATTGAATTTGTTTAGTGTGTAACTAGAATTTCAAATTTTGCTTTTTAAGTGGTTTGTTCACTATAATAAGCGCGGATATTGATTCTTAAGGACCCTATTTTTATTTTCAAAAGTTTTTGATTAAGTGTAATGTAAGATCTTTGAACTAGACTATCATTTTGTTTGAAAGTTGTGTTATTTTTTAGATTAGACTCCATATAAAGTACACTAAGGTTAGAATATAACGAAAAATGAAGTACGCTGGATTGAGTAGAATTATTTCACTGTCGATTCCAAACAAAATAAAATTGCAAAGTGCTCACTTTGCCACGCCAAACTTAGTTCCAGAGGAACAATTTTCAACCTTAATAAGCGTAAAACACTCACTTTCTCTTCAACTCTCACAGGCAAGACAGAAAGAAGTAAATGAAAATATTTCTGCAGCTATACCTGTAAACACTAAATCTACTTTGGCCTCGGAAACTACTATTGATGAACGAACGTCGTCAACAAACCTAAATGTTGAAGTTGAGCCTCTGCAAGAGATGTCACCATTTTATCATGCACCTATACCTGTACCCACGGGCTTTTACTCTACAAGGCATGATAATGTCATGATAAGACCAATACAGTCCAAAAGTTCAAAATTCGCTTATAGAAAAAAACTTACTGCTCTTCAACGAAAGGAAGTTGATAATAAACTGATGACATTATTCACAAAATGCTTCCTGCCGTTTTTATTTATTTATTTATTTATTTATTCAAGTCCATTTAACAGACAGAAATGCAATTACAAAATAGACTTAGACAATTAAATATAGTTAAATATAATTTAGAGTAAGACAAATCAATACAACAAATCAAGCAGAAAAGAGTTAATCTAAAACATGTAAGAAATGAAGATAGAGTCAAGATCAAAGTTTGTAAAATTTAGTGCTAAGAAACATTAATCACTATTCGCAAAAAGTAATATCTTTAATTTAATTTTAAAAACAAAGTATGATGTGGATAGAGAGCCAAGCTCGAGGCTGTTATGCATTCTGATGATTCGTGGCATAATTGAGTTAAAATATAAATCTGTTCGCGCGTACGGAACCTCGAGAATGTGATTAGACCGACTAGGTCGTGCATACAGTCTGTATTGCAAGTCTGCGCTAGGGTGGAGGCAATTTGTTGGTGGTACAACTTAAAAAGGAAACATTGATCTAAGAAGGTTCTACGGGACGACAGAGAAGGGAGACAAAGTATGGATAGACGACGCTCATAAGACTCATAAGCTACGTTGAATTTGAAGAACAAAATACGGGTAAACTTACGCTGAACAGCTTCTATTGGGTTCATAAGATATAAATGTCTAGGAGACCACACTACTGAGCAGTACTCAAGGAGCGGGCGGACAAGACACGTGAACAAGCGAACAGCGGTAGCAATATTTGCAAACTTATGCAAATGCCGCATAAGAAAATCCGAAACTTTTGATGCCTTGGTAATTAGGCTAAAAATGTGGATATCAAATTTAAGCTTTGGGTCAAGTATTACACCAAGATCTTTACATGAGTCTGCAGAGGAGAGAACAACATCACATAAGGTGTAATTAAAAATTAAAGGGACAATTTTCAAAGTAAAAGTCATTTTAAAACATTTGGAAACATTGATACGAAGGGAGTTTACATTACACCAGTTATACAGGTTAAAAAGGTCAATTTGGAGTTGCTGACAATTTTCAAGGGATCTAATTGTCCAGAATACCTTGAAATCATCAGTATACAGGAGACAAGAAGAGGAAATTACAGAAGGAAGATCATTGATAAACAGTACGAAAAGAAGAGGTCCAAGGATTGACCCTTGAGGGACACCAGATGTAGGATTGAATGGAAAGGAAAATGTGCCATAGAGATTGACACGACATGAACGGGAGGATAAATATGATGAAATCCAAGAATAAAGGGAACCGGATATGCCAAGCAAAGCTAACTTTTGACAGAGCAGAACATGGTTCACGGAGTCAAAAGCTTTCGAGAAGTCCGTGAATATTGCATCTACTTGAAGCTGTTTGTCTAAAGCTCTTGCAATATAGTCTTCGAACTCAGCCAAGTTCGTAGAAGTTGAACGACCCTTTAAGAATCCATGTTGCTGTGGTGTGACAAATGAACTCAGGGACTCAAGAAGCCTGTTGTGCACAAGTCATTCCAGCAGCTTAGAGAAACAGGAGAGGAGTGATATAGGACGATAGTTTGAGGCAGATGATGGGTCGCAATTTTTAAAGATAGGAACAACATTAGCATCTTTCCAGTACGTTGGAAAGGTGCCAGTACTAACACTGAGATTTAATATAAGGGAAAGAGGAAAACACAAAGAGGAACAAAGTGACTTTACAAATATATTAGGTAATCCATCAGGACCAGGGCTAGCATTCGGATCGAGCAAGTTAATAGGGGATTCAACTCTAGAAGGATCAGTGGAATAGGATGTACTTGATGCTGGATAAGTTTGAATTGAATTTATAGGGGAGTGTAGTATGTCAAAAGAGGAAAAAGTAGAGGAAAAATATTCGGCAAATAGGTTAGAAATATCCTGAGGGGAGGAGGCTTCAGTGTTATTCCATTTGACAGTATGCGGGATGGAAGAGGAAGATTTAAGGGATCGGATGTATGACCAAAAGGGTTTAGGGTTATTTGTCAGGAGGGAACTCTCTACGCTGCTAAAATAGTTTTTCATAGCCGTTTTGATCTCTGTTTTAGCCAAAGAGCGCAATCTACAAAAATTTTGCCTAGCATCATCACTTCCGGTCAATTTATAGTGCCTATGCCCCATATCTTTGGCTCTTAAGGCACGAAGAACACTTCGGGTAAGCCAAGGCTTCATTTTCGCATTCCGAAGAGCTTGGAGCGAAGTGTAAAGAGCAATCAGATTATTCAGGTAATCATAGAATTTGTTCAAGGAACTATCGCAATCAAGACGAGTGAAGAAGGTACACCAGTCGACCGAGTCCAGATTGGTTTTAATTGCCTCATAATTTGCTTTAAAGAAATTGTAACTACAAACTGAGGCAGTTCTCTGGGGTCCAAGGGTATCAACGGATAGTGCTAGAGACAAAGGTGGATGATGGAGATCAGGTTGAACATAAGGATATAAAACGGGAGCTATAGATAGACACCTAGTTTGAAAATTTGACATGTCCAGAAGACAACCATTATGGTTACGGATATGATTAAACTGTGAAAAAGAACAAAAGGAAAGAAAGGAAGAAAGTAACAAAGAAGGATTATTTGTTGAGGAAATACCAGGTCTTGTTAAGTGGTCCCATTCCACTGCCGGTAGATTGAAGTCCCCACAAATTATAATTTTGGAATGTGGATGATGAGCAAGAAGATAGGCAGAGAGTTCATCGAAGAAGGCTTCGTACACCATTAAGGGAGAATTACAAGGAATATATACAGAGGAAATCAATAATGAGGAGTTGTGAGGAAGAGGGAGTTTCACAATTACACACTCTTCATTTTCTTTAGTTGAAGATGAAAACTTCAAAAATTTTGTTGGGGTGTTAAATTTCGCCTACAAGCTGTCTAGTCGAAAACATTTATCCAACACCATGCTAAACGTAGATTATAAGATGTGTGAAAATGAAGTCAAAGAAAAAATGGCCAATATCACATCCGTATGTTGGACTATTGATTACTGTATTATGCTTCTTCAATGTTTCATTGAAAAGGATCCCACACAGCTATTAACTTAAGCGAAGTGCTACAAGGTATAATAAATGAGTGGAATTTAAGCGATAAGGTTCATTTGGTAGTCGAAGACAATGCTTTTAATATGCAAAATGCAATAAAATTATTATATTTGGATCAATTTGGATGCTTTGCACACAGTCTGAATTTAGTCGCAAATAATACACTAGCAATCCTTGAAATGGAAGTTCTTTTGAAGAAAGTTCGCTCAGTCGTGAGTTACTTCAGACGCAGTATCTCAGCGCCGGAGAAACTCAAAAAATACCAAGTGCAAAATGGAATTTCATGCCCTAAGAAGCCGATTATCGATGTAGCCACACGATGGAATTCCACATTTTACATGTTGCAACGATTTATAATTTTAAAAGAGGCATTAATTAGCACGCTTGCAATTCTGAATGCTAGTACCGAAAGCAGCATAACACCAGACGAGTGAAAACTGTGCAAAGGATTCTGCAGTGTTTTGGAACCACTCGAAGAGGTGACTGTGCAGATTAGCGGAGAAAAGTACAAGGTGGGCCAGAAAGGCGTACGATTTTAACAACACTCTTGCGTTTGAAGCTTTAGAGAGGGGACTGCGCGGGTTGTGGGGTTAAGTAGCTCGGTTCTCGGAAATTTAGTCGCGATGGATCAGTTCACCGGAGCGCAACGTGCATTCTGCGTTAAACATTATTAAAAATCACAATTCGTGCGCTATTGTTCGGCGTGAGTTTGGATTACATGACCTAAATCAGTGTCCGAAAGAAAGTGTGATTCGATCGTGGGTCAGAAAGTTCGAAGAGACTGGTTCGACTCTCAAACAGAAGCCTGCAGGACGCCCAAGGTCAACAAGAACGGAATTATCGGACCCTACTTCTTCGAAAAAACAAGGCCAATCTGTCACTGTAAATCCTGACCGATACATAGCCATGTTAAGGGATTTTTTCTTTCCACAACTGCAACAATTTGAAGCCTACAATCGTATGACATGGTTTCAACAAGATGGCGCGACATGCCATACAGCTAATGCCTCTTTGGCGGTCGTAAACGAGATGTTTGCTGGGAAACTGATATCGCGCCGAGGTGACATTGCATGGCCTCCTAGAAGTCCGGATCTGACGCCACCGGACTTTTTTTTGTGGAGGTACCTAAAAAGTAGAGTCTACACCAATAACCCAGCCACGATTCACCAGTTGAAGACCAATATCCGGGAAGAAATGGCAGCTATTTCCCGTGCAATGTGCCAGCGAGTTTTTACCAATTTGAGGGTCAGATTCGCAGAATGTTTGCAGCGGGATGGTGCACACCTGTATGACGTTATTTTTAAGAAATGAATTTACCAGATGTCAATTTTTATAGAAATAAAAATTTGTATGTGAATTGTACTCAGTTTTTTTTTAAATGATTTTTTCAAATTCGCAATTCTTTCTGGCCCACCCTGTATTTAACCGGAAGCTTGGTCATAATATTCAATAAAATATTGTTGAATGTCTATGAAAATAAAGTTTTATTAAATGAAACATTAAACAGGACCGTCCTTATTGTTGCTGAAAATATTGTAAGCAAATTATGCACCAAATTTGTTATTATAGAGTCCAACAAAATATTCGCAGTGTGCACGGTGCTAGATCCACACTTCAAAACCCAGAGGTAAATAAATTGATGACCACTGAAACACGAACATGTGCAGTAGAATCTGTGGCCTCAACTTCAACAACAACGCCTGCTTTAGAACATATCGAGTCGAAGTATTTAAGAACGATTCAATTTGGGATGAGGCGGACAAAGTTACCAACGAAGTACAGCCACATTGGTCTCCCACAGCAATAGCAACTGCGGAGGCCCAGAGATATTTGACGGACAAACTATTAAAGAGGGAAGATAACCCCAATAAATGATGGGAAAAACATCAGCACATATACCCTCATTTATCCAGAGTATTAAAGCAACATTGTTGTGTGATGGCCACATCTGTTTCTTGTGAGCGTGTATTTTCTAATTCTGGACAACTAATATCAGATAAAGGAAGCCGACTCTCACCAGATAAAATTATGAAACTTATGTTTCTCAATGCGAAGATAAATAAGCAATAATTCCAATTCAAATTCATAAAAAATCTATTCTGTAAGTCTTTGTAATAACACTCAAAACTTTTAAAGCGTGCAGAAAAATAATTTTAATCTTCTGAAACGTGTGATTTATGTTAAGGGGAGATGTTTGAGAGAAATTGAATAGGAATTTAACAATGTAGCTAATATTTTCAAAGTCCACAAAAAAGGAGACTACTGCAAAACAGAAGTAAATTGGATTGAACTACAACTACAAGCACTGAACTGAACTACAACGACAAGCAACGTGCTTTAAACAAAGCTCAAAATACGTTTTGAATAAATATTAGTGATAAAAATATTAGTTTAAATATTATAATACCGATAAATGAATATATTAGTATTAGGTAATATTTCAAAATATCGGTATTAACCCAACCCTACTTCGATGGATAGGGAGATTCACACCAAAACGGTCTTTTAAGAGAGCGTAGGTAATGTTAATAGTAGTTCTAGTAATAGTTTTATTGAATATTGGATGTAAAAATTGAAAACCAAACTTTTTTTGAATTTTATTGTACATGTCATTGAAAATACATATTGTCCATCGCTTTCGATTACTTTTTCCTTCGTTTCTGTTAGTAAATGAATTCTGCGGCAGAAAAAGCCTTCATCCTTTGAGGCCAAAATAAGCGAATTCTAGTGAGGGCGTTTTGCATCGAACAAAATAAATGGTAGTTGGATAGCATCAAGCTTGATAAATATAGTGGGTGAGGTAAAACTAGCCAACGTGTAGTCGAGCATTGTCATGATGGAGAACTACAAACTCGTGACTAGTTGCATATTTCGGCCATTTTTTGGTCAATGTCTTCTTTAAACGAATTAATAGTTGTTGATAAAGCTCTCCCGTAATAGTTAGACCAGATTTCAGCAACTCCTAGCGAATCAATCGCTTCTGAAGCCCACAAATTCTGAGCATTACCTTAGAGCCATGTATATTCGGCTTTTCCGGTTAGCCGGGCTTCACATAAGATTGCTGTTGCCTCGGGTTATAATGTATCCGTTTTTTGCTGGCAATGATAATGTTTTTGTTTCATTCAAGGTACATTTCAGATATGTAAGATCGCCATTCAACAGCTAGGTGAACTTTAACTCTTTCAAACACATGGAAATGGTTGTCTGTGTCACATCAGTGCTTTTGCAAGCCCATGTTGCATTTGGCTTGAATCTTCACAGAGAAGGTTCTATAATTCTTCATCCTCATTTTTTCATTTTCTTTTTTCTTTACCAGGGCGCTATTTGTCTTTGTTGTCAAATTAGCCTAACACTGTGCTTTAGATAGAACATAGTCATCATAAACATTCACCAGCAAACGATAACTTTCGGCAAACAATTTCTTGGCAAAAAAGTAACCCAACAATACTTCCTGCAAATGCTATTTCTTCACATAATTTTGAAATTTTCCGTAAGTAAAACATTTATGCACAGCCAATATTAGCAAACTGTCTTTATGGCTTTGACAGCTAATTAATCTTACTCCCAAATGACATATATGTCATTGGAGTGTTACAGCGCATGTATTAGTAGAACTATCTGTTTCAAAGCTTGGTTTTCAATAGTTAAAATCAAAAATAAGGAGTAGATGTCAACCTGTGTGTCTACTGATACTTCTGTAAAATATTACGAGTACGTTTCACCGATTGACATCTTCGGGCAGCATGAAGGGGATATGGTTTGATTATTGGCAGCCGAATATAAACTGAATAATTTCGAATTCAAATTCCCAATTGAATCACAAAATATAAAATAATTTGAATTAAATTGAATTTGATATTGTTGTTTTGAGGAAATGTTTTAGATTAATAATTTATAAATTTAGAGCGCCATTTAGGCCATTCAGATTTTATTATTGAAAATTTCCTTTATATTCTTTGAAAATTGATACCTATTAATGTTGAATAAAGCAGCTTTGATTTTGACTCTGACTACAAGTGTCAACTATCTGAGTGGATACTAGTTTGCATATAGCTAAGTATTATCATGGCTATATGCAAATCATCATGTATGCAATTGGAAATATTGCATTTGGCGAAAGTTATAAAAATTAACGGAGGGAACGGGGTTCAAGCTTGATGAACTTCAATTGTGTGAAATTTGGACGGCAGAGATTGATGAGGAGAAAATAAGGAGTTTAAGAAGGCGTTCATGTAAAGATACCAAATTTTTATGTCCCTAATGCAAAATCCTATATTTTATTTCTTACCTTATTTTCAAATACCAAAAAAAATATGTTTTGTTTTTTGTTCCATCCTAATTTATTTACATTCTCAAAAAATTGTAACTTTCTATTAACAAAATTTTATTCTTTCCTTCCTTAAATTAAAATTTCATTCTTTCTTTCCTTCTAGAGAAAATTTTTCTTCCTACTAGCAGATTTCATTCTTTCCTTCCTACAGACAAATTTGCCTTTCTTTCCCAAAATATTTGTCGTTGTCATACATTGATTCCCATGAGACAAAAAAAAATTTACTATCTAGTCCCTCTATGCACATTTTACTCATTTAGAGTTCAATTGCCCATTTTAACGAGATCCACGCGGGCTTTTTGAATTCGATTGTTGTTTGGTGAGTGAGAGAATATTGGAAGCTAGTGTAGATGCTGGAGTGTACGACTCTGAATCTGGGAGGTTATACTAGGACTATGTGTTCGAGTTCTTCTGGGAGTGAGGAAATTTTTTCAGCGTCGTCAAATGTAATTATTTCTGTGTATGACAATTCGCTCATAGCTAAGCACTATCATGGTTATATGCAAATTGCCATATATGCTAATGGAATTCTTACATTGGTCGAAAGTCGAAAGATGAACGGAGGGCAGGAAATCCAAGCGTGCCAAACTTCAATAACGTTAACTCTGATTAGCAGCGAAGAGTTAGAACAAAAAAGAGTTATGGAACGAAGGCAGTCAAGAAGTGAGGGAGTCGATGATATGACGGCAAGTCAGTGGATAGCTGGAAGTGGAGAAACAGTTCTTGAGTGAGTAAATTAGCTCTACTGATAAATTAATAGTTAGTTGTATTGTTACTGAAAAATGAAGTGAAAAATATGAAATTTTTAATATGTACGTTCGACGGAATCAGTATCGTTGAGACATTAGACGTGGTTAAAAAATTAGATATTAATATCGTGAAAGATTTTATAATATGAGTCGTATATAACGTTCAGTGGTCAATAAAGTAGCACCTTAGCTTGAAAATGTAGATAAGTTCAAACGGAATTGATATCAGGTATGCGGATTAATGTATTCTGCATCGGGTGGAAGGGAAACCAGACTTTTGGTTCATGTCCTTACTGCACATGCGATGTTAAGCCTATAGTTTGTAGCAAAAATATGGTCATCAATTTTACCAGGAGTTATTTCCAATTGTTTATTGCCGGTTAAAGTGTACAGTACAAGGTGCTGAACAAAATAAACGAGACTTTTGTGATAACGTTTTGTTTGGTGGCGCGACCTGTGAATAAAATAATGCGTTTAAAAGTTACATCTCTCCATTACTTCCAGTGAAAGCTTGGTGACATTCAGTTCAGTGGAAGCGAAGTTATTGCGTCTAAAGTGAGAGTATATTTGTGTCATCGGTAGAAAAATGAGTTCCGGACAAAGAGCTAATATCAAATTTTGTTTTAAAATTGGTGAAACGTTTACCAAAACTTTTGAATTGATGATTGTCTATCTTGTGCCAGAGTTAATGAGTGATTCACACGTTTCAGGGATGGTCGTGAGGACATAGATAACGATGAACATACGGGCCACCCAAAATCAGTGATCACCGAAAACTGCATCGAAATTGTGCGTTAATTTATCAAAAATGAGAGGGAATCATCGTTGAAGTTCATGAAATTGGATTTGAATATCTCCAAAATATCAATTTATTGCATTTAACTTGCCATTTGGGCTTACAAAAGGTCTGTGCACGTTTTGTTTCGCACAAGTTAACTGATGACCAAAAGCTACTTAGAATTCAACATTCGAAAAACATCGGCGAGAAAAGACGAGAACTTCCTTTATAATATTGTAATTGGTGGTGAAACGTAGTGTACTCAATATGAACCTAAAATCAAGCGTCAAAGTTCTGAATGGAAGGCCCCAGATGAGCCACCACCCAAAAACTCGCGTTTCGAGAAGTCAAAGATCAAGTCGATGCTCATTTGTTTTTACGATTCCAAGAGAATTGTCAATAAGGACTTCATGCCAACGGGCCAAACTGTAAATGAAATTTTCTATCTTGGCATTTTAAACCGTTCGTTGCACCACATTCGTGAAATTCGGCCTGGATACCGCGAAGGAGGAAGCTAGTGGTTGTTACATGATAGCACCATCTCATCGATCCACTCTTGTGACTGATTTTTTGACTAGAAATCGCATTTTAACAATCACTCACTCACCGTACTTGCCTGATATGGCTCCCCGTGACTTCTACCTATCCAGGAATTGCAATTGGCCATGAAAGGAAGAGATTTGCGTCCGTAGAGGATATCCAAATGGCTTGTACCGACATCCTGAAGGACATTCCGATCAATGACCTTAAATATTATTTTGAAAAGCTTTTGGATCGGGCAAAACAGTGTATTGAGGTCAGAAAAGACTATTTTGCATGAATAAACTCGAATTTATAACACAGCTCAGTCTCGTTTATTTTTGAACGTACTTTGTGTATACATGTATATACAATATATATATATATATATATATATATATATATATATATATATATATATATATATATATATATATATATATATATATATATATATATATATATATATATATATATATATGAATGACACGAGTAATGTTGGCTTCCAAAGTATTGATTGTAGCTGGTTTTTCCCTAAAACAGCGACTTCCTGCAACCCCAAAGAAAATAGTCTAAACGTGGATATCACACGATCTAGGTGGCCAATTTACTGGCCTAAAAAGTCAATCAGGTTCTCACTAAAATGATTTCTCGATTAGTCCATTGTTTCTCTCACAGTATGCGAAGTAGTGCCATTTTCTTGAAACCAATACCACAACCTTCAATTTCAGGTAGCAGAAAGTCCGTTATCATGGTGCGATGGACCGATGACGCCACCGGCCCATAAACCACTAAAAACTTGCATGTCTGTAGCTGTAGTGGTAGCTATTGAATCTCTTTAGGTTTTTCATTAGCCCAAATATGGCAACACTGCCAAAAATGTGCCTCATCACTGAACAAAAAAAAGCCTATTGAATCACCCTATATATATATATATATATATATATATATATATATATATATATATATATATATATATATATATAAAGTCTCCACAATAGGTGGATTTCCCTCAACAGATTTACTCAAAATGAAATGTATTAAACGGGAAAGGAACAGTCCGCGTTGTGTAGTGGTTAGAGCACTCATCCCGTAAGCCGAAGGTCCCTGGTTCGAATCTCGTGGGCAGCAACGGACTTTAAGCCCATTCAGTTGTGAAACGTGCTGGTTTAAAATTAGAATGTATCGCAGCTGGATGGACGTACACACGGCCAAAGCGTGATACTAACCATATCACCATGTGGAGTGCCAACACATTCGATCATGATAATGAGATACTCTGACCATCTCTAGGCGAAGGCCTGAAAGGGGCTGTAGCGCTACAACAAGGACAAGTGGGAAAGGAAAAAGAGATTAAGATAATAAAAAAACAAGATGAGCATTCAACGCACCGGTACTGGATAGTGCAGTTGGCATCCGAATCGCTAAATTGTAGACACCACTAACACAGGTTGACTCCCCTCTTCTGGAGGGATTCTCACCTTACGACAATGAAATTCAACTACCCGTACCTTATCTGTTAAAGGGCAATTGGATTGCTTTTATTCAAAATTTGTACGAAATAAAACAAGTTGGGTAGACAGACCTACGCTCATGTCAGAAGGGTTTCGTACTCAACTTACAAAATGCAGTAACCAGCAACGAATAAAATCAAGAAGCATGTCAAAGACGATTTCATTGGAGAAAATGTGAAATTCGATTATCATAAAATTATTAACATAGCTGAACTAATTTTAAATTCTGAGATATTTGTGTTATACCCATAAATATCTCCCTTGTTAATTTTTTCAAATTTCATAGATCACAGGTGTCCATTTGCGAGGGACGAAACACATTTTTCGTGTACTCCCCTCCCTCCCTGTGTCCCCACTGAAGCAAAAACTGTCAGTTTAAGAACTGTTTTGAAAAGCTCCTATATAGAACTTTCATTTGATACTCATATCGGCTACCTTTGATGAAATTTTTTTTCAGAGGTCACTACCGTGTGCTTTAATCATTGATTCATGGCATATTTTTCCGAATCCTAGAATGATTACAAAGCCCTTTTGTTAAGACCTCTCTAGCCTCTTCGACTTGTTTCACCTATTAATTGTAGGCACTCATCTTCAGTCATTCATTATCAAGTGATCAAAGCATGCACCTTAAACGTTGAAGTTGGGGAAAAATAACTCAAAATTATTCAACCTTCGCATTAAAAACAGCCACTATTTTGTTTTACGATTACTGATACCACTAACTAAACCGATTCTGCAAGATATTCATGATACCTATCATCCCTGAAATTTTCATGCAAATCCCAGCAAAGCTGTAATACCTAAATCGGTAAAAATCGCACATATTGTTTCATAGTAATACAGTAAAACTCAAATCGCTATAACTTCGTTAAATACCATTCGATCTTTATGAACATTTCAGAAAAGGTCAATATTATAAATAGTCATCTGTGAGCTGAATTTTGTTGAATTTAAGGGTACTGTTAAGATTTTATTCAAGAAAACATAAAATCGATAAATCATACTATTACTAACAAAGTTGAGTGAATTTTGACTTCTCATGTATTTGCTGTTTTAGGTAAATTTCTCGAGAGAAATTTATTAGGTAAATTTCTCGAGAGAAATTTACCTATTGCGGAGAGCATCATATATATATATATATATATATATATATATATATATATATATATATATATATATATATATATATATATATATATATATATATATATATATATATATGGGATATAACGAAATTTGTGACCACGCTAGAGGTTGCAATTTTACTTCTATTTTCATCAAATTTTCACGAAAGGTGTATTAGGTAATTATCTCGGTTAAATTCGTGAACCAGTTATATCGGCCGGGCAAAAACAAAATGGCGGCCATTTTAGACGAAAAATCGTGATTTCGGTGCTGACCAAAGTCTAGCTCCGATTTGGATGAAATTTGGTACAAAGGTTTATTGATGTATGTGATGAATCTCACAATAAAAAATCCAAAGTCGGTACGGCAGAAACAAAATGGCGGCCGCTCAAAGGTCGAAAAACGTGCAAAATTTTGTTTTTGTAATAGTGGTCAAAGCTTTCAACAGATTTTCATGAAGTTCGGCAGTTTGATAGAAATTATAAGTATCTAGAGAATTACGTAAAAAAACTGGAGGTCAGGTTGCAAAAAACAAATTGGCGGCCAGTTGAAGGTCAAAATTTCAAAGGCTTTTAAAAGTCGCAATTTTGATCCGACATATATGAAACTTGGTTTCAAGATAGACATTACTTAGACCTACAGTCTTTGATATTTTGGTGATCATACATGTGCAAATTTCAAAATGGCGGCCGTTTTTTCATGTTTTTGTGGCCCTCTAGCGGTCACATTTTCCAACGGATTTCGATGAAACTTGAGATTATGAATCTCTGTACTATGTAATTTTTAAAATTGAATGAAAAATAAAAAAGTCGAAAATTTAAAGCCTAATATTTTAAGCTGCCATTTTCTTTAAAAATTGAATTATTTTGCCCTGTCTAGAGTGAAACTCCTATTTGAACGGGATAGTACATTGATTGATGAGGTCCTAGCATACAAAGATTTAAAATAATCCAAAATCAAATGCATGCATTCAAAATGGCGGCCCCCAAAGGTCTGAAGGCAAGCGCAATTCGCTATTTTAGTACCAACTGAAATAATGAATATTTTTCATGGAAACGCTTTAAATGACTTTACTTGAAAGAACTTATAAACCAGATCATTTTTAAGATATTGTAAAATATTTTTAACAATACCCTAAAAAATTATAAAATCGTGACTTGTCTGTCTGTCCGTCCGTCCGCCCGTTTGTTCGTGCGTCATAACAAGTTTTCTCGCAAACCACATGAGCTAGAATGAGGAAATTTTCTACGTAGGTCAAAAGTGGTGCCTCTTGAAATTTGCAGTGCAAGAAAATATTTTTAGGGATTTAAGGGGGGTCTCCTCATAAGGCGGGTCTCCCCATACAGGCGGATGGCATACAATTTTTTTTATTTCTGTAGCCCTCTAGCAGCCAAGATTCTCAACAGATTCCGTTGAAACTTGAAATTATAAGTTATTAAGGCAAGTTAATTTAATTTAATTATGCAAATCGAATGACAAATAATACAGTCGAAAATTTACAGCTTAATATTTTTAGCAGCTGATTTCAATAAAAATCGAAATGACGGCCCTCACAGAAAAAAATTGAAAATGTATATATTATGTGCAACGCAAGTGCTGATTAAACTTTTATGGAAATCTTTTGAAATTAACTATTCAAGCTATTTAAACCTTTGTGTGGTTACCACTGTGAAATGTGTAAACAGCAAATGCGAGAAGGGCGAAACCGATATTTATATGTTTACAACAATTTATGATCCGCCGATTTTCAATATGTAATCCATACGCGTGCAACTCAATTTAATTAGCAAAATAGTTGCGCCCCGATAAAAGGTCTCTAAAAACGAACGTGGCCAGATTTTTTTTATGTTAATAAATATCCATGTGGTACTACGAAAATTGCAGAAAGAAGTTTAGTAGTAGGCAAGCCAAATTCTTTTTCGAAACTTTACGCTACATACGAGAAATTCACCTTTCCGGCTGGTGCTGCCAACGGGAATTTTTTGTACTCATAAAGGCCTACATTCATGATTTTATTCAGATTTGTCGGATAAAAGATGTCCCTCACGACGAGGGTACGCGAAAAGTTCGTACATTTCTCCTTCCCCCCTCGATACCGATAAGGAAATTTTAAGACTTGTTTTGAAAAGATTGCATTGAGACCTTTCCAATGACACCCTACTCGACTTCCAATGGTGAAAAATTTCTTTGAAGGGTAAACTCCTCATATGGAGAGACCCCTTTAAACCGCTTTGAAAGAATTTTCAAGAAGTCACCACTTCCGACCTTTCTACAAAGTTTCATTGCAGTAGCCTCTATAGTTTCGGAGAATAACTGCTGTGACATACAGACGGACGGACAGACGGACACAGGTCATGATTGCAATAGGGTTTTGTATTGTAGTACTAAACCCTAATAGTGAATTTTCTTTACGACGATTTTCTTGTTGTAAAGTTTTTAACTGAAATGAAATAGGTTTTTGATGCAGCTATTTTGAGCACATGAAGCAGGTCGATCGTGCACTCGCCACAGTCCAGGTCCTAAAACAGAAAGTCTAATTTTCTATGCTCTTTGGGTTTTAGGTGAAGTGAACACAGAATTTATTTCATTGACTTAAATTCAAACAGTTTTTTCATTTTGATTGTTCATTTCTCTGGTTTTACCAGTCTAGTTTCAAAACCGATCAATTTATTTTAAGGTGCCATACTTGTCCGCCTGTCCAAATACATTTATTGGCCGAACTTGTTCTACTACCTGCTGGCTTTATTTGAGGAATAAACATTTTCCCTTGTTTTAATCTTTTAAATATTAGAAAAAAATTTAGCTCATTATCGTTTCTAGAATTATCTTCAATATTTTCTTCAATTTACATCTGTTTTATTAGTCTTTCCAGCGCTGAGAAATAATTTGGACTGTAATTAGTGCCACCAGCACTTATAATTTCTTCAGGAGTTGTTTTCTCACATTCTCCTACTCGTTCATTTACTATTAGACTGATTTTTGCTGTTACGATTTTTGAATCTTGATACGTTTCTTGACTAGCTCTTTAAGAGACTGTCTCCGCAGCTCCAGTATATCGTTTTATTTGCGCAGTTTATTGATTTCTTCATAATTGATGACTATTTGTAATTTATACCTGCCTACTGCGGAGTTTTTTTGATCACAGTTCTCCGGGTTCCCCCCAATGGTTGGGAAATGATTGGACCCCTCTAGAACAGCGGTTCTAAAGTTTTCTTGAGATACTTCGTTCTTCTTTATTTATCGAAGTGAAATCATGATATTCAGTATAAATTGCTTGAATCAATTGCTTTGATGATATAATAAGTTTTCTGTAATTGAAATTAATATTTTGAATAAATAAGTTCGACTTGTTTGTAAAAACAAAGTTCAGTA
Organism: Odontomyia ornata; assembly: GCA_963969285.1. Taxonomy (NCBI): domain Eukaryota; kingdom Metazoa; phylum Arthropoda; class Insecta; order Diptera; family Stratiomyidae; genus Odontomyia; species Odontomyia ornata. The sequence goes on from OZ017741.1 coordinate 278,556,475, forward strand.
TCCAATCAGATCGCATTGTTCATTGAATGTTATTGACATATTCTAAAATAGTTTACTAAGGTTGTTAGAATAGATTAAAAAGACAGTTAAAGAAAATCAGCATGTTTTCCATTCAAAGTGACATAAATTCTAGTTTTTCATTATCAAAAAATCATATCACACTTTAAAAGGATTAGGAAGATTTTTGAACTGTATGAAGTTATATACGAGTATTACCAAATAAAGGTCAAGCATGCCAAATTTGGACTCAGAAGAAGTTCATTTTAGTAAATGCAGGGAAGTATGATATTGTAGGGCCAAGTTAATTGTAACGGTTTCCTACCTCCGTCTCGTTCGATCGCAATTAGAACCAACCTCTCATCGGTTCGAGACGTGCAGTCTTGGAAGTGACAACGGACTGTACCCTTCAGGTCAACAAGTCCGGTCACACTTAGTCTACTCCGTGGTGGCTGCTTGTAGGCTAGCTAGTTCGGAGAGGAGTTTCGGTCGCGGGTCTTACGCGAGCAGACTAAGTCCGAGTTACGTAACTCAGCCACCGATTCACATGCCCGATTTACAAACGCGTCAACAACTACTCATCCAGACAGGAAACCTACGTTACGTTAGTTCTGGATGTGATCTCTCCACAGATCTCAATTCAAAATCCTACAAAATCTAAAACCATAGGCGCGTTACCGAATCACCGACGCGGTACCAGAAAACAAGCTAAACTACCTCAAGTCCTAAATAACCTACTCTAATAAAAAAAAAAACGAGCGCAAACAAGGGTACCGCGGACCGTAACCGACTCGAAATCAATCATCCGCAGATTACAAAAACCTAACCCTCTTCAAGACATACTTACCCTCGGTCATCACTTCCGCTGCAAAAAGAAGAGCATGCGGAACGGAAAGGCTTATGGCTTCATTAGTACTTCATTTTTAATTTATATTTATAATGTTAAATTGAATAGTATGATGCAGAGTAATATGCATTTCCTAAACTCCAACTATACAAGTTTGCGAGTTCTAATATTTAAAAGCTACTCTGTAATTGTTTTATTCTAGCCTGATCCAGTGTCGTTAAAATGATCAAATCGGAGCCAGGAAAACAAACGATTTACATCAATGAATCGAGATATAGAAAATCTTCTTTCAACAGTCAATGGCGGCTTCAAAGGGATATTCTTCTATGTATATCTTTCCTAATTAATTGTTTACTTTCAGTAATAAGAGCTAAGGAAATTTATGTGCAACATGATTTCCCGGCTTCCCAACAATTAAAGTTTTCTTGCAAATACTAGCATTTTTTTTTTATTTCGGTTCTTTAAAAGAAATAAACTATGTTCATCCTTCTTCCTTCTCTGAAGATATGAGGATCAAATGAAATTCTATTTTAAAATTAAATTACCGTAATTATTAATTATGATACATTATTAAATGGAATAAATCTAACCAGCAACCTACAGCATCGTTTTTTTGTTTTTATCTCTTTTAAAATTTTATTCTTCCTTGCAATGCTTATTAGACTATTTTATTTGATCAATTCCCAGAACAAAAAGCCAATGAGGTGCGAACAAGTTTAACCATCATTAGTTTTTTTTTTGTTCTATTTATCATTATGCTTAGTATTTTTTTTTCTTGTTCTATCTATTATTATGCTTAGCATAATTCATTATTAATAATTATGGTTATTATTTATTGTTACTTCTTATGTTTAATCACTATAAGCTTTTATAATTGCTTATTATTAGTTTATTTTCCTTACTATTTATTACACGTGTTGGTATAATTACTCATTATTTGTGCCTATGATTAATTATTACTACTCGTATTTATTATGTATCATTTATTATTATTAGTTATTACGTATTATTTATTGTTATTAGGTGAATGTATTTTAGTATAGAAGCAAGAAGGAATGCACTTACATTTTCGCTAATTTAAGTTCTGAAACTTATAATGGGAAACATTTTCTCCTACAACTAATTTAATTCCCACTGGCAAAAATAGCAAGATATTCACTCCATTAAATTCTCTCTGATAATATAGGCTCACAACTGTTTCTATGATTATAATCTAAAAGGGAAAAATCAAGCCAGAAAAGAAGAAAAGATTTAACTTCCTGCAAAACATAAAGTTAAATTTAATCAGCTAAACTAAACCCAACTAATACTAGATCCACGTATTCACATGTAACTCTAAATCTTCATAGCCCTTTTTCTAATAGTTTCATACTATATACGAGTATAATCGGAATATGAAAGAAAAAAAAAATTGCATGCACAATAGGTTAATTGTATTAGTCTACAATATTGTAACATGAACACGCTCACGTATAATCGCGTTCAGTATTTTGACTCAAAGAAAAATGATTAACAACGGCTTGCTATCGATCAATGGCTGCATCACCACACTGAGCAGAAATTTTCTCTTTACTTAGCTCCAAATTATTAAAGACCACCGATATTAAAACCCCAAAATCATGTTTTTAAATTAATGTCTACTGGTTAAAGTTTATCTTAGTTCACTTAGACGTCTGGACTCCATTATTTAGAATCATTTATTGAACTTAATAATGTTAAGCAAATCTTCAATGGTTTTTCTGGCATAATAGTGTATTCTAGTTTTTAAATCTAAATTAAATAGGTTTTTCTCCTAGTCAAGTTGAGATTCGCCTCTCCTTAAATTGGGTGATTTGTCACTAAGAATGCCCTATCACTAATCTTTCACCACGTATATGAAAAAGTTTGCTTCCAAACCGGTTCACTTAAATTTTTGTTCTACACTTTTCTAGTTACTGACTATGCGCAAGATGATTTTTCATTTCAGTTTACTGGCTTAGTTATCTTCCTTACTTGTGTCCAGATCGCAGCTTACAATGCGAACGCTAGAATTTCCCCTTCGATTTACGCCTCACAGAAAACAAAATATGATTGAAACATCCTTCTTAGTGAAATTTCTCCTTTTCAGATATGCACACTTGTTGGCAGCAAAACCCCTTGGCAAGAACCTGCTAATAGTCCACTGTGTTACGAAACTCTGTCATACAAACTATCGAATATTCCAGCTTTTGGCATACAGCGCTAGCCAATGCTTTGTGGGCAATTAATTTGGTTTATTCTGGCTTCGTTTATAATATTCGCAGATCCACTCGCTGTGATTTAATTCCAACACCAACAATGACCAATGGTACTCGTCGTAATCATTCTACACACATTCGTTCACGCAAGTAATTCATCTCTTAATTTTTCGGAAATTGTTACTGGTACACGTTAAATATGATTGATTTTCCACTGTTAGTGAGCTGGACTTGTCACATACTGGCAACCAACTCCGGTCTGAATTGTACTTCTGTTTACCTTTGGATCAATTTCACTCATACACAACTCATTAAAGGTACAATATTTGCAAACAACATTTGCCGCAAACCTCACTGCCTACAGAAGACGATCCAAACTTAATTGCACAAACGAATGCGATGCAAGCCAATCACCGACTGTTGGTCGCTAGTCGAGAGCGAATCACTTTGCAAACTTATTCCAAGTGTACTTCGCGCTGGAATTAAGTCGCCTGCCTCTTTCATTTACTACCTCCTCCGCTAATCCGCTAACCCTCGCGAGACTTCTCACTCATAAAGTCCCGTTAGTTGTCTAATCTACCATTAACAGTTTCCCGTCTGACCACACCCTCCTATTTCTTAAATCGAGCCGCAGTAGTTGGCGTTTGTTAACAGCGTTGGGCCAAAGTTCCTCAGTTTTCCCACTGAGAGACTGCTGAAGGTTAACCTCGCTGCGAAGAATGGCTGCGTTGGTGGTATTGATTAACGGTTTTCTCGCCAAGGAAAGAATTCGCATGGTGCCTAGCATTTGCCACACTTTATTACTTTGCCATTTTACTTTAAACTTCACAATAGACTTTACACTTAAATGCTAATTGGACTTCTTAAGATTCTAGAACACTCGCACTCATCGGACAGTTAACCGCGACACCTTCTGCCTCTTTGACGTTTGGATGGCAGCTGTGGGAGGCATTGCCAGATAGATATGCTTCGAAATGTATCAGTGTTTTACTTCAGCGGCTCACATTGACAGAAAATGCTTCTCCACAAATATAAATATTTGAAGAAAATTATTTTCGGCGCAATGCTGGCTGCACGAAAGGTAAAGTCTGCTTGCATTTCGAAGTCATACATATCTGGCCGGGTGCCAGGGTTCGGGATCGGAATCACTCCGATTCCCGGGCGTAGGCGTCACATCACATAATGTCGTCTTACATAATTTCCTGTTGTCACTTCAATAATAGTCGCTCGCTAATGTCGCAGTGCTGCGACATCGTTTGCTAATTGAAAATCTCAAGCAGGGATCATCCTATTCTATCTTATCAGCCATTCTATTTTTAAGCATGAAAAGGTCATTCTATAATACGCGCAGGTCATCTTCCTCAATTACCACCATTGCTTCTAAATTAAGAACTTAGTCAAAGCAATCTACACCTACAATAGCAGCATCAATTGAAAAACGTTTTCATCTGTATCCTGTTTTCACTTTCAAAGATTAATTACTCGTTTTGTTACTTTGCAAGCATAACAGAACCCTTGCATCCTTCCGGTTGTTCTCAAGTTGCCCTGACATCTTGTTCAAGCGTCAGAAATATCCATCTGACGACACTCAAAATGAGCACTTGAATATCTAATCCAGCAAAAAAATATGAGCGGGTTTTTTTTCTCAAGTATCACCGTCTTCCAACGATCTTTTAATCTCCTTAAAGACAGACAAGACGGATGAAATCTTGCAAAGTCATTGAACAGGAAAATTAACAACACTCTTGTTGAGAGGGTGTAGCGGAAAAATAACGTCGAACCCCACCAGCACGAACTTCTTTCTTTCCTCAGATGGTCATGAAAGTTAAATGAGGGAAATGCCAAAGAAAATCTATTTGATGCGATCTGGTTTTTTTACTGGATTCAGTATTGGTTTCCTTTTTGACGAAGTATTTCAGATTGGTTAGAATTTATGGTGTGGTCTGTTGCACCCTTCTTGAAGGACTGAACGTGTGATTGATAAGCGATGCAATCTTGGTATTCAATTAATAATACTTGTAGATTAAGTTTCATTCTTGCACAAATGTGATGCATGAAATCGAATTTAGTCATCATTTACCCAAGGAAACCAGAAGAATCCTTCATTTCATGTGAGACTGTAATTTCTGATACATGTTCAATTTGGCTCAATCAAATTCGGTTGAATTAATAATTTTGCATGATTTACTATTTTGCATTGAAACCGATCATCCATCAAAGCATCCAACGCGGCACATTGCAGATATCTGCACTTGGCTCCTGAAATTATTCATGCAATTGGACAATGTAGCAAACTAAAAATTCCATAAATGCTTGAGTAGCACCTGCTGTAGGTTGCAGTACTGATGCATCCGCAATTGCAGTTATGCATTTTTGCTTTAGGAAAAATTTGAATTGCAGGTGCATTGCAATATTTCCTCATTTGGCTCTTGATGATTATCATGAAATGTAATTGATCCTTTATACAAACATGCAAAAAGGGAATGATAATTTTCATCATTCGTCTGTCTAGTACTCGCAGTAAAAAGTGTCAAAGCTTTCACTGAAAGTTTACATTAGGCTGGTAGTAGTATGAGTAAATTTTAGTTTTATTTTGGTTACCGTTGGTTTTTTTGTCGAGTATTATAATGCAAGATATTAGAGAGAGCACCTTGCTGATAGTTGTATTGAAATTATTGTATAAACAAGTTAAAGTTGTAGGAGATTCCTCTTACCAGAAGGGTTTTTGAAACAAATTCCCAAATCAAAAAGATTCCTGAACATCAACAATTTGGCTCAGAAATATTTGTAACCATTGTAGGATTTAAAACAATTTATTTATCCATGTCTAACATTCGTTATGTAGAGACGTATTTTTAAACCGCTACCTTCAAAAGTTTTCAAAAATTAAATTCACTTCAAGTTAATTTTTATTGGAAAAAGATCATATTGTCGAGGACAAAATAGTGAGAAATTTAGGAAGGAAACTTATTTCCTCCCTTCTTTGAATTCGTTACTAGGGGAAATAAAAACTAATAGTTAGAGCTTCATGTAGTAGCATGGATATATAGCTTGAACTGTAGAATGACCAGGCACTGAGAAAAGGGGCTAGTTTAGATTATGAATAAGTTGTATTTGTAGTTAAATAAGTAAGATAAATAGTTTATCTTTGCTGTATCACTAAAGATTCTTTATTATTTCTAGGCTTAGTTTTATTGGATTATATAAACATCAACTGTCATCTTTCATAGAGTTCAACATAGCACTGGCATATAAACGTCGCAACATGCACCCATGCAAAGGTAAGAAAATTCATAATCATCTGTTGAATTATTTAGTGATCATGTGTGTTGTGAATTGAAAACTCGGTATAAAATTTTCTTGAAAAACTAGATAATGGACTATTGGCTTGATATTCTTTCATATGTCCTTTGCAAAGTGCAACAGCAGTAATTAATACTTCTATTACCTGTGTTTCCTCGTCCTTTGCAAAGTAAATAGATGGATTTTTTTTGTGTTTTATGTTGTACGAGTTTGACAGATAAGGATATTGCTGAAGCTTTGAATGACTCTGAATTTGACTTTTCTGTGGACGATTCGGATGAAGATCCAGAGTTCGTTCCTTCAGAATTTCAAAAAGAAACATGTTACCATAATAGCGAATCTAGTAGCTCAGATAGGGAAACGTGGAACACTCTTCTATCAGACAATTTGCATTTAAAATCAACCACTTCAGTATATAAGCCAGTAGTACTTCCCGCGCGTGGGTACGTATTCGTCACCATGGCCGAAGTGAAATTTCAAAATTATTATCCACCCGACATATCGCTATCAGAAATAGGCAAAACAACGCTAGCGTTATAGATAGTTGGATCCATACCAACCTTGAATCAGAAATAAATGATTTAATGCAACCAGCATACATTGAAAACAAAGACACAAAAATTGGAATGGCACCAATTGTATGACCAAGACATAGATGACAACATTCTCACTAATATGGTTGATAGAACCCATGTTTTATAAACTGGTAGATCCAGGGGGCTTACACTAAAGGAGCTCAAAGTCTATATTGGAATGACCATGGTCACATCCACATCTCAGTGGCTGCAGATATCAATATAATGGTCAGGTAAATGGGGAGTACCAATAAAAGTAATGGCCATGACTTGAAATAGAATTTTCTTACATAAGACTGAGGCTGCAATGTGCCTATAATCCTTAAGTGACAAAAAAAACAAAAGCTTCAAAAAACTTAGAAAATCCAGCCTCTATTTGAATACAATCTAGATGGATGTCACGAACGAAATCGTCCAAGGGGAATGAGTATTGATGAGATGATCATCTCTTTTACTGGAAAGTATCGCATGTAGCATTACTGTCCCAAAAACCAATCCAGTCGGCCTAGAAGTATTCGTCTTAGCCTCACCAAAAGGTCTCATTTGCGACATAGCAATTCATCAGGCTGACACAACATTTCCTCATTTAATCAACCAAGGATTTAATTTGGGAGAGCTATGATTCATTTGACTAGAACTTTGGTTCCTGGGCATTTATTATTTTTGTACCGGTTTTCTTCACTCAAAAACATTCAAAGAAGTAATTAAGCTTGGCTTCCACGGCACTGGAACTATTGTGAAGTATAGAATTCCAAAAAACTGCGCGTTAAACGAAGAATTTTTTTTTAAAAAGCAAGCATGGGGTAGCTGCAAAGTAAAAATAATGGAAGATCGTAAATTCGCTGTGACTAAATGGCTTGACAATGAACCGGTACTGATGATGTCCATATGCTATTTTGCTCATAACTACGATGAATGTGAGTGGTGGTCTAAGAAAAACAAAATATACGTTACAGTGCGGCGGCCAAATGTCAACATATTAAAAAGTACAACGAAAACATGGATGGCGTCAATCTCGCTGATCTGATGCTTTCGGTTTCTCCCTACCGCAATCGTACAAAAAAGTGGATGATTCGCACCTTTTGGATATGCATGTGGTGAATTCTTGGCTACAATACAAGGCTATAGAAGCTGACAAGGGCACATCGAAGAAAAATATTGTGCAGATGTGAGAATTCAAACTAAATTTGGGCAAAAAACTCATCGACCAAAATGATAAAGAATGTGAGACTAAGGATCAAATAGACTAATATAATAGACAAATAGATAAATAGCGTAAGATCCTTATAAAGTCCGTTCCTTCTAAATAAAGTCATACTGAAAGTGCTGGGCATCTACTAAAATATGGGACACAACAACGTCGCTGCAGAAAAAGTGGCTCTGATAAAGAACCACAGTGCTATGCAAAAAAAATGTGGGATTTATTTATGTTTTACCACCAGTCGTTATTGTTTTACAAATTTCCATGAAGACTGTAGCAACCATGGTAGTCACCGCATTTGCAGATATTAAGTTTTAGCAGAGGGGTACGTAGCCCGGCGTGGCATTCTGAGGCCGGCTAGTGCTCAGTTGTGTCGCGGGTTTTCCGGAACACCCTACACATACAAATTAACACGCAGGCAAAAAGACGAGAAGGGGGAGCTTATTTTGAGAAATGAAAAATTATTGTCTTAAAGAAGCATGGCCGCTTTATTTAATTCATAAGAAAAGTTCTACAGAAAAATACACAATTTTGTTTCCAATAAGAAAGCCCCTTTAAATTTTATGTAAAGTCAATCCGATAAAATTAATTAGGAAAGAAAACAAAAGAACGGACTTAATAATATGAACGAATGGTAATATAAATAACAAAACCAAATTAGTACTCACTCCTTTCCTTTTGAACTCTGAGCGCTTGGCGAAGAACAAAAAACAGAAGTTCGGGGTATCTGAAATCTTTTCTTCAGTTAGATAATTAATGTTCAAAAAAATCAAAATAAAACATGGAGTAGCCACTTTTTACCACTCACGACGCTTGTTTTGGAGCACTGACGCTGCATACACTCTCTCCACTAATCAACGGTCCCATACTTCTTAGAAAACTTTCGTCTTTCCTTTGTTTCTTCTCGCTTGCAGTTTATTGAATATGACACTTGACTGTTTCCTTTTTAATTGTTCTCTGCGTCAATTAAAACTTATAGCCACTATATAGCTTTGTTAATTTTATTTTCAACACAATTTTGGGGTTAAGGTTATGCTGGAATATATTTAAGCCGTCATAATTTTATTTTAGGTTCACTTTCTTTAACCAGTAACTCTGGAACTCAGGAGGGTATACATGTTTCGTATGATACCAAGCACATTCGGTCAATAAAATGATAGTAAAATAAGATTGCAATAAGCAACCATCCATTCAGCAACGTCCAAGTAGGTGACTTTGCATATACGTAGTGATATGTATTGGTAAGTTTAGGATTCAAGTTGCGTAGCAGGGTGCTCCTTTTGGTAGATTTTGGAGAAATCCACTAACAGTAGGGGAAGTGCTAGGGAGAGCAGTAACAGGAAGCGAGGATTGACTCAATCAAACATTACCGCGTAATCAAGCGTTCTTCGAACCAAACATTAACAAGCCAGACGATAATAATTGTAATTAATTAATCACCAAAGTTTAGATTTACTTTAAATTACATCATTTCCACCATATATTGTTAACATGTTGTGTAGGGAGACTTAGGGAATCAACGAGTTCCTCTCAATTAAATGAATGGAACTTGAAACATTGCGCTTATATAGACCAAGGGCAACACTGTTGGATCGAGTCCTCAATACCGTATCAAGTCGGCTTCTCAAGTACCAACGTGTTACTTGGATCTACGGTCCAACAAATAATACATGGTGGGTTCGCAATCGACACTCCATGCTTTCACCATCGGGCAACAGTCGCAGATGACTATCGGCTAACAAAGTTCAACCACCAAGGTAAACTTTGAATGTTGCCAAGCAATGGGAACTATTCTTATCGGACCGTCCATATGAACCTCAATTGCGGAACCTAAAGAAAAAATGTACTTTTTGTCACCTAGGATCATATCGAGAATACTTCCGATATCAAACTGCATCGCAGGGCGATTCCTTTCGATTTCGTCTAGCTCGAGGTCTTATTTGCACTTGCCGCTAGAGAACTAGCAGCTAACCCTATAAATAATGTAAATAATGTAAGTGGCAATAATGAACTGCTACTTTAAATTTACCAGCTACTAAAATTAATTTTATCAGCTACTTAATATGATAAATAAGATTAAAAACTAACTTTGTTCTTCAGCATTAAAATCTTTCAAATGCCTCAAATTAACTTGTAACTCAGTCACGTTTCCACGGAAAGGCTTTATCTCCTCTCGATCAACGTCAACTTCATTACTACTCCACACCGACGTGACTTTCTCCTTGAATTACCCGTCAAGTAAAAGCTTGACATCATACTTCTCAGTGAAACCCACCTCAATTTATGGTACCCCATAAAATTTAAGGATTTTAAATTCGTAAGAAACTCGGTCGGCGAAGACTGTTCATCGCTGCTTGGATTCCGAAATTGGAGGACGCGGTCAATTGACCTAGACAGTTAGAGGTGCTATTTGTAGGAAGCGAAGGCCCGAGAGGGGCTGTAGTGCTAAAAAGAAGAAGAAGGAGAAATGATAGAGTAAACGGTGACTTTCCCCGCCACAAGCATATTGGTTAGAAGCCCCTATTGTTCACAAAATATTGATAAAGTTGAATTCAAAAACTTTGAATTGCTTGAAGTGTTCGCTTTCAAAATGCCACAGCCAGGGGGGTGATAAGCTCTTCTATACCTCTGCCTATGCTTATGTTGAAATGCTCTCAAGCTCAAGGAGGCGCTCAATTCTTTGTTTGAAATACTCCTTGCCAGTGACCTGCATGCTCCGCATGTATCATAGCAGAACCCCAACCATAATGCAAGAGACGTATTCCTAACAGGCTAATTGAAAAGTCCGTGGTCAAAGGGGGCCGTTTTTAAACGATTTCATCCTATGAACGATCCAATAATGCCATATAATAATTGCTGTTGATGATCTGGCCCTTTTAGAGGTAATCAATGAATATTATACCTTGCGCATCCCAGAAAACTGATGCCATAACCTTGCCAGCTGACTGATGTGTTTTTCTTCGCTTTTGATTTGGTTCATCGTGTGCAGTCCACTGAGCTGACTGTCGATTGGACTCCGAAGTGAAATGATGGAGCCATGTTTCATTCATTGTCACATATCGATGCAAAAATTCAGGTTTGTTCCGCTTAAACAGCTTCAAACACTGCTCAGAATCATCAACACGTTGCTGCTTTTGATCGATTGTGAGCTCGTGCAGCACCCATTTTGCACACAGCTTTTTCATGTACAAATATTCGTGATATGATGTACACGTTTAGATGATATCTTCACAATGTCTGCTTTCTCGATCGACTTCACTTTACGGTCATTCAATATTATTTTGTGAACTTTTTTGATGTTTTCGTCGGTGACAGCCTCTTTTGGGCGGCCACTGCGTTCGCCGTCTTCGGTGCTCATTTCACCAAGTTTAAACTTAGCAAACCAATCAATGGTGGTTGATTTTCCTGGTGCAGATACAAGAAACTCTTTATCAAGCCAAGATTTTGCTTCAACTGTATTTTTTCCCTTCAAAAAGCAATATGTTATCAGCACACGAGATTCGTTTTTAGGGTTTTGTAAAATAATTTTACAAAACCCTTCTAAAATCGCGTCCTGTCTGTCCGTCTGTCCGTCTGTCTGTCCGTCCGTCCGTCCGTCCGTCCGTCCGTCCGTCCGTCCGTGTGTCACAGCAGTTTTTCTCGGAAACTACTGAAGCTAGAAGCATCAAATTTTGTGTATAGGTGTAAAGTGGTGATCTCTTCAAAGTTCACCTAATAAAAAATTTTATAAGGTATTTAAGGGGGGTCTCCCCATGTAGGGGAGTGACCCCTCGAAAAAAAAATTTCATTGAAGGTAACCGATATGGGTATCAAATGAAAGGTCTTGATGAGAACTTTTCAAAACAGGTCTTAGTTTGGCAAAGTTTGCTTCAAGGGGCGCACAGGGAGGGGAAATACACGAAAAATTTGTGTCCCCCCCCCCTCGCGATTGGACACCTGTGATCCGAAAAATCTGAGAAAAATCACGAATGTAGGCTTTGATGAGTACAACAACAACAAATACCTGAGAAGTCGCATTGCACTCAACTTTGTTAGTAATAGTATGATTTATCGATTTTATGTTTTCTTGAATAAAATCTTGACCGTACCCTTAAATTCAATGAAATTCAGTACACAGATGTCTATTTATAAGATTGATCAGCTCTGCAAGTTTCATAAAGATTGCATCATATTCAGCGAAGTTATAGCGGTTTGAATTTTCCTGTGTTACTATGGAACAATATGCGCTGCATGTATTACTATGGCAACATATGGCTATGGAACAACATGCGCTTTTTACCGACTCAGACACTACAGTTTTGCTAGGATTTGCATGAAAATTTCAGGAATGATAGGTGTCATGAATAACTTTGAGAATCAGTTCAGCTAGTGGTATCAGTAATCGTAAAACAAAATAGTGGCTGTTTTAAATGCGAAGATTGAATAACTTTGAGTTATTTCTTCCCAACTTCAACGTTTAAGGCGCATGCTTTGAACACTTGATTCAATTTAATGAATGACTGAAGCTGAGTACCTACAATTAATACTCATAAATGAAACAAGTCAAGGAGGCGGGAGGGAGCTTCTAACAAAAGGACTTTGTAACAACTCTAGGATTCGAAAAAATTGGCTATTAATCGATGATAACAGTACAGGAGAGTGGCCCCTGAAAAAAAATTCATCAAACGTAGCCGATATGAGTATGAAATGAAAGTTTCCATGGGAGCTTTTCAAAACAGTTCTTAAACTGTCAGTTTTTGCTTCAGTGGGGGCACAGGGGGGAAATACATGAAAAATGTGTTTCCTCCGTCGCGAATGGACATCTGAAATAATTATCAAGGGAGATATTTATGAGTAGAACAATAACAAAAACCTCAGAAGTCGAAATTCTTTCAACTTTGTTAATAATAGTATGGTCTTCGAATTTCATAGTTTCTCCAATAAAATCGTCATTGATATGCTTCTTGACTTTATACAATCTGGTGACTGCATTTTGAAAATTGAATACAAAACCCTTCTGACATGAGCGTAGGTCTGTTTACCCAACTTGTTTCCATCTTTTTTCAAATAACAAAAGTAGCTACACTCACAACGCAATATCTCACAAACTAATAGTCAGACTGCTATCAAATTTTGACACGTATTGTTTGAAGGTTGGTACAAACTAAAAATTATATGGATTTAATACTAGCGCCACCATCTGTGTCTCACATTGCGGACATTTTATGGCCTGTTATAATTATCGACAGCAGAGAACCAAATTAAATACAGGTGTACTTTATGTACAAGTATATGGGTCGGGGTTCCCAACATACCCTGAAAACTTTTCTTGAATTCAGCCATCATAGTCCTCAATGGAAACTTAAGATGCTTTCTTATGTAGCGACTATAACGCAATCGTGATAGAAATTGATCATTAAAGGGATGATGTCTTCCGCATTCCAGTTCAACATGAAAATCATGGGTCGAATTAAAAAAAACGGATTACGAAAAGTTTCAAAGGAAGTTTAACCTCCACGATGAATCAAATGACAACGGCGAGTGCCTAATTAACTTTGCATGTACCAGAAATTTAGTCATACGTTCAACTTGCTTCCCAAATCAAAGTGGCAGCACATAAAACCAGATCGACCATGTTCTGATCCAACAACGTTCGGCCTCCATCATACATGACGACCGTACATACCGCGGAACCTTTTGTAACTCGGGTCATCGCTTGATCAAATGAACCTCTCGATGTCTAATGTTAAAGGTATATTCAGCAAAGACTAGCCCTTTTAAACAAAATTGACATCGAAAGGCTCCAAACAGCGTCCGTGGCCAAAAATTTCAGGGAGACTCTCCCATTTGATCAGACGTATCACTGAAAACAAGCAAAGAGATCTAGGTAAAATTGAAAGCGGCTATTAAGACCCTGGGAGAACAAACAATTGGACATCAAGCCCGGCACAAGAGAAATGCATGGTTGCATGATGAGTGCCAGAATGCATTAGATAAAAAGAATCAGGCGTACAAAGTATACGTAAGTAGGAAAACCAGGACAAAGACAGAAAAATATGAAAATCACAGAAGAGTAGCAAATAAGATAATTAAAATTAAGAAAAGCAAATACTATGACGACCAATCGAGAAGCATCGATTTAAGTCTAGTAAGCATCAACACAAGACACGCTTATAAAGTAGTGAAAAACCTGAAACTGGTTGCCAGCCCAAAATCACGCTCTGACGTGATCACATAGGCTATATTATCGGTACTGAAACCAAGATTAAGGAAAGATGGGCATCATATTTCATGGAATTCTTTAATCCTTCGCACAGCTCCAGAGCTTTGGAGCCTATAGATGCTTCCGGAGAGCTTCCATTGTCACTGCTTACTCTGGATGAAGTTTGTTTCACCATCAAAGTCTAAAAGAAGAATAAAGTACTGGGGGTCGATGAGATTCCAGTGGAACTCATTTAATATGTGGCAGCAGTGTTCAAAAAGTTAGTCACAAAGTTATTCTGTACATTTAGCAACAAGAACATATGCCGAACAAGTGAAGTGAATTAATTAAATACCCTTTTCACAAAAAAGTTGGTAAGTTACTGTACGAAAAATATAGAGGCATGTCAATACTGCATACGGCGTATAAAATATTTTCAAAGATCTTAGAAAATAAAATTGGATCATACCCCAGCAGTATTATTGGGGAGTATCGAGGTGACTTTAGAGTAGATCGATCGGCAATAGACCAATTGTTCACAGTCAAGCTAGTATCTGAGAAATGCTGGGAGTTCAACGTAATCGTACACTCAATTTTCGTTGGCTACGATAGTATTGATCATAATGTACTCTACAAAATATTGTTTTGTCTTGTCATCCCAGCCAAATCAGTCTGTCCTACCAAAATGAATGGGACGTCGACGACCTCTCAAGTCCGCACCATTAACTAGCCCACCGAAACCTTTGACACAAATATCGCGCTAAAGCAGGATGCTGTGCTGGCCCCTTTGCTATTCCCTTTGGCTTTGGAATACGTCATAAACAGGCTATCTATTGAAACTAGTAGGGCTACAAACCAATGAAAATGAAACAAAACTTTTAACGTAGTCTAGAAAATTGCCTCAAATATGCAAAATATCACACTTGGCGAATACTGTACTGAAAATATGGGAACATTTTTGTATTTTGGGACCCGAAATAACAATAGCCACGTATAAAAGGGAAGAAAAACGCCGCAGAATACATCTCGCAAATAAAATATTTTATTCAGTTTTGACGATCTTGATGACCAGCTGCATATATTGAAAAACAAAGCTCTAAGGAAATAAATCTATGATAAGACATGTGTTATGCTATTGTTTTGAAACATGGACCCTAATTCAGGTGCCAGCGAACATACATATTAATCGCCTATACGTCACGAGGCAAATAATCGGAAGTGGAGCAAAACGGGGACCAATGGTGAATTCAATTTTAACCATGAACTGTACGCAATTTCTGACGAGACGGAGGTCTCAACTATTGTAAGACTGCGGAAACTGCAAAAAGCTAGTCATGTCAATCGTACGAATGATTAATGGATACCCAAAAAGGTAATTGTTGGGAGAACTGAGAAGTGGGGACCAGTGGGGAAACCAAGCAAACACTGGCCTGACTTGGTTGACCAAGACAGTTCATCCCAGCTCACATTTAGAAATTGGAGGACACGGTCAATGGACCAAGATAGGTGGAAATGCTTGTCTCAGGAAGCTACAAAAAGGAAGAGGAAGCAAGAAAGTCAAAACATTTGGCTAAATTTGAAGATACTAAGAGTTAGGTTGGTTCTCTGAGGCTCCCAACACTAACTAATGCTTAGCTAAAATTTCGGAAGAAAGTTAAACTGACTCACAGCGTGTGATTGAAAACCCCACGCATAGCCAAATCTTAAAATGGTAAACTTGCATAGAACTGAAAGTTTGCGGCGAATGACCTGCAACAAGGTACTGAAGGGCTGGATGAGAGGTTAGGAAGAACTGACACTGTAATCATCCATCTTTAAGATTTAAACAAACTTTTGGCAGTCTCTACGCTTTTAGTGCGAGCAAATTTCAATTTGAGATGAATCACTTCCTATAAACGACTGTTCATTAATTTGCCCGATCAAATGTAATTTTGGGACTAGTTGCCTACTAAATTTGCTGAATCTACCATTCATTTTTTTCATCTGACCGAATTCTATTTTGGGATCAGTCACATCCTACAGGGCTCGGCCACATTGCGATTCAACTGTTGTTTCGAGCGATTTTTACACGTAAATATGAACACACTGTGGCAAGATTTGCGAAGGAACGACAGGCACGCGCAGAACTGATATGCTCATTTGAAGGTAGGTCTTTGCCAGGAATACATGCGTTCCGTTTTGTTTAAGACAATCAGTAGAAAGTATATATGTGTGGCATATATACAAAGAGTGGCCGTATTATTCTTTTTTTTGTGGTAGGGAGTTGAAGGCATTTACGCCCGCCGAGTCTGGCAGTGTGGGACTCCCATGGAGGATACCCTTGGACTACCCACTAAACACCTCCCCTGTCAATCTGAGAACCTAGCCTGGAACCGTTTGACACATTACTTCGGGCCAGGTCTCGTTTTGTTATACCGCGGGGCGCCTTCAAGCTGGGGGGTCCCTTTCCTAGCGGGAGGGGAGAGGGGAAAAGGAAATGCCAGAAGAGCGATCCCCCAGCCCCAGCACCTCCGGTTGCTGTGAGTCCCTTTTATCTTTTAGGACTGCCCGAGCATAATGTGCCACCTGGTTCCATTTGTCAACCGATTCGAGCATCACCGCAACTATATTATCCGGGGTGAGCTCTCCCGTCTTCCTGTAGAGTTCCCTTCGCAGCCTGGCCTATTTGGTACACGCAAAAAATGTGTGACAGGCATTGTCCTCCTCCTCTGGGCAAAACCGACAATCGGGAGACCGTGACTTACCGATCTTGTGCAGGTAAGACTGAAAACACCCGTGCCCACTCAAAAGCTGGGTCAGATAGAAGTCAGTCTCACCATGCCTTCAATTTAGCCATGGTCCCACATCCGGGATGAGGTGCGCAGTCCACCTTCCCTTCGTGCAATTCACCCAAGACTGCTGCCAATCGTTGAGCGAGCGTTGTCTCTCCTCGCGGACAACCATCTCCCTCGCATCCTCGTTTCGGCGCAGGTAAATAGCGCGGCGCTCTCTAGCAAGGAGGGCGACAGGTATCACGCCTGCAATTACTCTCACCACCGAGTCGGAGACTGTTGGATACGAAGATGCAATTCTCAGTGCTCCTCTTCTCTGTACCTGTGCCAATCGTTTTCGGTATACCTCCTTGCTGAGAGCGTCGCCCCATACCACTGCTCCGTACAGTAGCACTGACCCTACAGCACTCATCAAGAGGCGTCTTCTTGATGGGCTGGGTCCCCCTACGTTGGCCATAAGTCGACTCAGGGCCGATATTCCCGAAGCAGCCTTCTCAGCCGTTGCCCTGATTTGCTCAGAGAAACTCATCTTCGAGTCGATCAGTAGCCCCAGGTACTTCACCGCTGGCTTCGATTCGACCTGTTTATCTCCAATACTGATCATCCTTACTCTAGGGATTCTCTTTTTTGTCAAGATGACCACTTCGGTTTTCTCCAGTGCTAAACTGAGCCAGCGAGCAGTCATCCAGTCCCTCACTCGGCGCATTGGCATACCTAGCCTAAGTTGCGCTTGTTCAACGGTGCGTCCGGCGACCAGAGCCGCAACATCATCCGCATAGCCGACCAAGCGCGACTCATCTGGCATCTCAAGTCTCAGTAGCCCGTCGTAAGACACGTTCCACATGTCCGGACCAAGGATAGATCCCTGGGCAACACCCGATGTAATTTCCATCCTTCGTTGGCCCTGTGTCGTGTCGTAGAGCAGGCTTCGGTCTTTGAGTTAGTTCCTCAAAAGCCGCATTAGATATTCTGGAACTTGAAAAGAGTTTTCCAGCGTGTCCAGAATATCCACCCATCTAGCGGAGTTGAAGGCATTCCTGACGTCGAGTGTCACCAACAGGACGATCCGTCGCTTGGTGCGACTACATGCCTCTGCCTTTTGGACCGCGTTCACCACCTCTGCAATCACATCAATGGTAGAACGTCCTGCTCTAAAGCCGTACTGCCGAGGAGATAGGTTCCCAGCAGCACGAATCGCGTCAGTGAGTCTTCCCTTGATGAGTTTCTCTAGCACTTTCCCAGACGTGTCTAGCATGCATAACGGGCGGTATGCAGTCGACGATTCGGGATTTCCCTTCCCCTTGCTGATCAGCACGAGCCTCGCCACCTTCCATCGTACCGGGAAAACCCCGTCTCGTAGGCAAGCGTTGAATGTGCTGAGTAGCAAGTCAGGACAATGGTGATAGACGAGCTGCAACACCTCAGCTGGAACACCATCTGGACCTAGAGCCTTCCTCGCTTTCAAGGAGAGGACTGCCTCCTCCAGTTCCAGCTGTGTGAAGAGTGGGCGCTCGACCGCTGTTTCACCACGTACAGCGTCAACACGGACGGGCTGGGCGAGGAAGAGTCCCCGCACTATCGCGTCCATCTTTTCCGCGTCATGTATACAAGGCTTCCGTAGGGCACCAAGTTTCCCCATGACCAGCTTGTAGCCAAGGCCCCACGGATCCCTATTTACATCATCCACGAGGTCTTGCCAGCATCGGGCCTTGCTCTTGTTAATAAGCCTGCGAAGATATTTCCTGCCGGACCTGTATGCTGCTAGCCTAGTGTCTGCCTCCTCCCGTGTTCGCGCCCGCTGGGCCTCTCGCCGAAGTTTGTGACACTCGCTTCTTTGTTCGGCGATCTCGTTTGACCACCAGTATACTGGAGGCTTACCGTGCCGGGGTCTCCGACGGGGCATGGAAGACTCGCAAGCAGCTATGATGGTACTCATTGTTGAGTTCACCAAGTCCTTGGCTGTGGGCCCTCCACTCCCTGGCGGAGCTCCCAGCAACGGTGCGCCTGCCGTAAGCGCGTCATCCATCCTCCCAGTCCTCCATCCGAGGATTGAAGTTTGGGCATATGCACGCAGAGTGGCACTGTCGTGAATCTCAACCGCTATATACTGGTGATCACTAGCCGAGTAGTCCTCTAGTACTCGCCAGTTGTGTACTCTAGGTACCAGGGACTCCGAAGCGAGTGTCACATCGGGTATGGTTCCTACGCAACCCCATCGGTGGAAAGTAGGGGTGTTACCAGTATTTAGGACAAAAAGCGCTGTTCTGGCCACCATGTCCAAGATTTGCTTTCCCCTTGGGTCGGATTGTGGCATACCCCATTCAATGGCTCTAGCGTTGAAGTCTCCCCCGACCAGCATGTGGCCCTCTGTGTTCGAGACAGCGTCCTCCAGGCCATCGAGTTTGGTTCGAAAAGATCGCATTGCCTCGTTAGGCGTCAGATAAACACTGAAATATGTTATCCGTGAACACCGCACCCACACAAAACCATCCCCGCGTCCATGGCCCTGCACCTGAAGGCGGGCGCTGTCTCAAACCCAGATGGCCGAGGTACTAGATTTGTCAGGGTACCACGCTTGCGAGTCCTTGTTATGATGTTGCTCGCTCAGCAACAGGAGGTCAGCTTTCTTATCCCTCGCAAACTGCTCAAGTAGGTCCTGGGCGTTTGTGCTTCGGTGCAAATTGACCTGCAGGATACGGATCATTTGAGTATCGATTTGGCTTTAGTGAGGGCCTCCTTGAAAACCCAGCATCTCCCTGTCCCCGGCTCATGTTTGAAGTCGCCGGGTGCTAGCTTAGCATCCTTGCAAAGAATGCATTTTGCCTCGTTCGTGCACTCCTTCCTTTTGTGCCCCGTTTCACCACATTTGTAGCACAGAGATCTCCTGTCGGGTCCCCTACAGCCATACGCGGTGTATCCGTATTCGAAGCATCTGAAGCAGCGGATAGGGATCGCTCTTCTCCGTATCCTGCAGATCACCCAACCTATCTTAATTTTGCCCTTCGCCAGGATTTGCTGAGCGTCTTGATCAGCTAGTTCGACAATAGCCATGCGTTGCCCCCTTGTGTTTTCACGTGTCAATCTTGCCTTGGCTTCACTTAAGCTGGAGAACTCCCTCCTGATGGCGTCCTCTACTTCAGCTTTGTCCGTGACGCAGTCGAGGTCCCTGATTTCCAGGGTGGCCTTTGGTTCGAGCGAGGCAACCGTTGCCGCATCTCCAAGAACCTTTTGAACCGCGTCACGGAATGCATCTTTGTTTGTGGCCTCTGGCCCGAGTCCCACCAGCAGGCCACCGGTCCGGGTTGGTCGAACTGCTTTGATAGCAGTTTTGGTGTCGTCTGGCTTGACCGCTCCTTTAATTTCACGGAGGACATCTGCGTAGGTTCGGCCCTTAGTGGGTTTAATAAGCAGTGCCTCTCGCAAGGGTTTGCGCCGCGGTTCGCTTTTTGTTTTCTGCGGTATATCGGGGGGTTCTTTGTTCTTTTCGTGGTTGAGCTCTTTGTCTGTTTTTTCTAGGAGTAGCTTTTTGGCCGCTTTTTTCGCTGCCTTGTTTCGCACCACATGAAACTCCTCGCCTGGAGTGTCAACTTCGTTTATGGTCTCGTCCTTCCTCCTTTTCTCACGGTCGCCTTCAATTGGGCTACCGGCCATTCTTTTGCTGCTGCTTGGACCCACTGATGGGTCGAGGGAGAGCGTGTCTTTTTGGTGCTTTTCGGTTGCAAGCCACCTCCGCCTGTAGTGCGTTATGCAGTCAAGAAGCTCCTCCAGTTCAAGAATGCCATTCTTGACACCCTTTCCTATGTTTTTCTGCACTTCGCAGGCAGCCCTCAGTTGTTTGACGATAGTCCCCGCTTTTCGAGTAAGCCACTCCTCTTCGGCGCGGTCAAGGGCGATTGTGTTATTTGGCGCCACCTCTTGGGAGAGGCCCCCGTTTCCTAGCCCTTTTGCTTCTACCGCTTGGGTCGCGTTTGAAGTGGCGTCGGCCAACGGCAAAACTTCTCCCTCCCCCAGTCTTACACTGGCCTCTGTTGGTGTCGCAGCTTGATCCGGATTGTGTACGTCTTGCACTGGACGCTCCGGGGTGCGCGTAGTCCTTCTACTGCGCCCAAAGGCCGCAATGATGCCAGGTTGCACAACGCACTCTGCCTCCTTTCGTTCGTTAGTCCGTCTGTGGTCTGTCTCCGATGATTTAACCTGTGATGTTGACTTTGACAGTGTTTCTGGGGTTTGCTGCCTCCCTCCGCAATCGGTGACTTGCTTTATCGGTGTTCTTGCCAACAGCGGTTTTTGCCTGAAAGGGTTCTCCGTGCTAGCGTCCTGTTTGCTTGTAGTTATATCTGTTACAGAAGCCAAGTTCACCACTTCTATAACATTGCAGTCGCTGGATGACGACGGCCGGGAGCCTGCTCGCTCACTACCCTCTGCCGCCGGTACTGGGGATCCGACCCCCTGCACCGTAATTTGGTTCCCCTTGTGGACCTGCATGATTTGGTTTTCTGTCTGGGTTTCCGTTCCCATAGCATTTTACCTACTGCCAGGATATATGGATAATTGATGACGCCATATATTTCGTCATGTCACAGTGAAGATCATTGACACTCAGGTATTTGTCCTGAGACTCTCCCTTCACTGCCGACCATTGTCCGCGGCTGCTTATTGGTTATTCACAGCAAACCTTTCGAGAAAGTTCTTCCCCTATCCGCAACCCTGGGGACGCGTTTGGTTCCCCGGTCTGAGGGCACTATCGATAAATCGACAACCAAAGGCCGTATTATTATTACTAAGGCAAAGGGCATCTTACATGTTGCAGGGAAAAATTAATATTGCAAAGCGCAAAAAACTCGAGACTAGAAATAATTTGATATTTTAAAATAAGTAGCAGAGGCGCTAAAGATAATATAAATTAGTAGCATTTTAGTCAGAAATTTCCCTGAAATTCTACCTATTTATCCTTTTTTAAGCACTATCTTTATATTGTCAGCTCATTATTCGTTTAATGCAAATGTTATTTTATTGCCGCTTCAGTGATTAGATTGAAGAAATACAAAAATTCTTTCAAAAACTATTGCACATGGACAGACAAGCAGACGGCATTCATTTCGGTTTATTTGAAGCCTTCTGGCTCGTTTGTGCGCCATGCAGGAAGCTACCATGTATGCTAGCGTCGCGCGACTATATATTCGTCGTCTGATATATATATATATATATGAAGAAGTAATCCCCGAAAAACACTTTATTCGGCACAAAATTAGATATTTTCAGAGTAACAAAAGTATTGTTGTTTACGCTACAGCTAAATGACACATACTGATATATATATATATATATATATATATATATATATATATATATATATATATATATATATATATATATAGGTATATATATATATATATATATATATATATATATATATATATATATATATATATATATATATATATATATATATATATATATATATATATATATATATATATATACGATGTGAATTAAAAAAGTACGGTGATTTTGTACTTTTGGGAAAAGTATTTATTTATTCGCCAATATTTGTATTGTCTTTTCTAAAGTAATCAATACACTTGTGCCAACGCTTTCTCCGATCACCAAAGTACTTCTCATAAGCAGTTTTCAGTATAGCCTTGAGTTCGTCCAGCGATGCAGTCATGATTTCCTGATTCGTTGCAAATCTCTGTCCTTTCATAGGTCTCTTCGGTTTTGGGAATAAGAAAAAGTCATTGGGGGCCAAAATTCGGTGAATAAGGTGGTTGAGGAATGATTGTTGTGTTGTTTTTGGCCAAAAATTCTTGATCTTTAATCGATTTTTTTCAATAGCGAAAAATCGCCGAGCACGCAAAACACTCCTAACCGTTATGCCTCTTACAAACAAACTAAACATTTTATAAAGCTGAAACTGTAAATATATGTTTGTGATGAGTGTACCAACGTAAAAAATCGATAATCGAATGTACGGCGCCCGCGAATCGTAAAAAGTCGCTCTACTGTCGGAACACACCTTAAATATATATATATATATATATATATATATATATATATATATATATATATATATATATATATATATATATATATATATATATATATATAAATATATATATATATATATATATATATATATATATATATATATATATATATATATATATATATATATATATATACATATATATATATATATATATATATATATATATATATATATATATATATATATATATATATATATATATATGAGACAACGAAATTTTTGACCATGCTAGAGGCTCTGATTTTTTCCAAATTTTCGGAAAGATGTACTTCACAAATATCTCTCCTATGTTTTTAACCAGCCAAATCGGCTGAGCGAAAAACATAATGGTTTGTAGGGAAGCGAAAATGAATTTTTGTTAGTATAACGAATAAAATTTTGTAAGTGGGAGATAATGAATAAAATGAGTTAGTATGAAGGAAGCAATTAGGTTTTGTAAGTGAAAAGTTATCGAATGAAATTTTTTTAAATGGGAAGTAATTAATGAAATGTTTTTAGTGGGAAAATAAGATTATTATTATGTTTTTTTTTCTAATTAAAAATAAGGCAAGAGGGAAGCATTAAGATGATGAGGAAATAAAAATGAAAGGGAAATGGTTAAAAGTTAAAAAAAAATAAATAAACATACCGAAAAAAACGTATATAAAGAAGGAGAAGATGTTATGGAGGCAATTTGAAGTTGCCAATGGAGGAATGCCGGTACGGTCGGAATTCGCAACAGGGTGCCTACGAGAAATTTGCCTTCTCAGCTGGTGGTGCCAACGGGATTTTTTTGGTCAGTTATTTTGTTTAAAAGGGTTTTGTAGCAACTTATAAAACCCAATTAAAATCGGTACCTTTTTCTGCAAGTCGGTCTGTCTATTTGTGCGTCTTTATGACACAGCAGTTTTTCCCCGAAACTTTAGAAGCTACAGTCATGAAACGAACTTATGACTTCTAGAAAGCTTTGATGTGAAAAAAAATTTCAAAAAATATTTAGTGGCTTCCCCATACATAGATTAGTGACCCACAAAAAAATTGGCATCAAACGTGGTTGAGAAAGGTGTTATATGAAACGTGAAATCTTTTCAAAATAGGTCATGAAATTACTTTATTAGTATCGAGGCAGCAGGAGATAGGGAGATGTGCGAGATTTAGGCGTACCCCATCTCGCGATTGGAAAACTTTTATCCGAAAAATCTGAAAAAAATAATGAATTGAGGCCTTTATGAGCACTACAACAACAAATGCGTCAGAAGCTGAAATTAACTCAACTTTGTTAGTAATAGTATGATTTATCAATTTTACAATTTCTTGAATAAAATCGTTTGGGTAACCTCAAATACATTAAAATTCAATGGGTAAAAGTCAATGAATCTGTTAAGTCATTACTTAAAAATTTCAGAAAGATCGAATCGTATTTTCCAAAGTTATGTGGATTTAAATTTTCCTGTATTACACCAAAAACTATACATGGCTAGGGGACGATATGCACTTGCAATCAACTCAGATACTACGTGTTTGCTAGAATTTGTATGAACTTTTCAGGACTTATATTCATGATGAACATCTTTGAGAATTTAGTCAACAAGTGACGTCCATAATCGCGAAACAA
Organism: Odontomyia ornata; assembly: GCA_963969285.1. Taxonomy (NCBI): domain Eukaryota; kingdom Metazoa; phylum Arthropoda; class Insecta; order Diptera; family Stratiomyidae; genus Odontomyia; species Odontomyia ornata. The sequence continues at coordinate 278,581,209 of OZ017741.1, forward strand.
AATGGGCGACCGTTTTAAATTAAAATATTGCACAAAATTGTATTATTTTTCGCGAATTTCAACCATTAAGGTACATGCTATTAACCTTTGATTGAATCTTTTAATGAATAGCTGAAGATCAGCAGCGAAAAATATTCGGTGCAAAATAACTTAATGTTTGAAATTCTTTTCAACTTTGCTAGTAATAGTAGGATCTGTAAATTAAATATTTTCGCCTGTAAACAGTGTTAGTATGATTAAATTGGACGAAAGTAGATATTTTAGTGTCATTTAAAAAGTCCTCATACTCTATGAGCAGGCGCGTAGCCAGGGGGGTTTTGGGGGTTCAAACCCTCCCAAAATTCCTGAAAATATGTATATATTTTCATACACTTTTTCGGAAATGTGATTTTTTTAAAGAGTGATGACGCATTAGACTTTTTTAGAAATTTGTGTTCGAATCTGCCTACATCATTTTTTTCCCTGGAGCATAATAAATTTTCTTCCATATTCCACAATATGCAGAGTCCAAAAGTTTAATTTATTTTATTATCTTTACGGACTTAAAATGTCTTTTTATCTTTTTCCCCGGAATTCCTTAATTAGCATGTAAGTCCCAAATATCTGCTGATAAGATGAATAGTGGCATCCAAGCTGACAATGAGCGAAGAATGCAGAGCATATCTATTGACTATGGAAAAAAAAACACCCAAAACTAATCGTTTCGACCTTTGGTGCAGACAAAAATACATACCTGTTTTGGCTTATCGTTAGGATGCGACTTGCATCTGTTGAATTTCAGTGGTGAACAAGGTCGTTGAACTGATTTTTTTCCAATGTTAAAAAGTGTCATTTTGGAGTTCTAGTATCTTTGTTTGGAAATGGATATTCGTAAATTCTTTCAAAAAAGACCACGGTTAGAAAGTTGTGACGTAAGTATGAATTGTAATTACAGTTTTTTGATTTAATTTCAAATTCAAAGTGTATTGTTAAATGAGAAAGTTCTCATGCCCTATACGTTTTTTGAATTCGGGGTATAAATATTGGTATTTTCTTGTTCAGGACATTCGGGAGGAGCCTGGTCCGTCATTTGCGAATTCGATACTGCCAACAGTCGAATCATCGTTATCCAAGCCAAAACCTGCACTGGTAAATACATATATATTCTTACTTGTGGTTTTAAACTTATAAATGTCATGTTTTAAAATGTCAGAAACCTTGGATTCGGCCTGATTTTTAAATTAAAAATTGAAAATTTTAAATTTCTAAGATTGAAATATTTCAAAATTTTGTGATTAAAATGTAAAGGTCAATACAACATTTAAAAATTAAGTTTGTAAAACATACTGTTTTCCGCATTTTTGTCATTTTCAAAGTTTAATGAGCGAAATCGGAAACGTTTTTGCAGGTTCCCCCAAAAGCTGTGTCAACTTTTTGTCGAAAACAACTGAATTATAATGAAAAATATGAATTCTTCGTTCATTCATGGGTACCAGATGAAAACTTCGAATTCCCAACTTCAAGTGATCGAAATTTAAGGTTCCAACTTTTGTGGTTACGTTATTTTCCGTGGTAAGCTTATTCGGCTGCAGAGGACGGAGCTTTCTGTAAAGTTTGCATATTTTTTTCTCAAAAAAATGTTGGAAAAGAGAATCATCAAACTCTAAAATTTCTTGTGGAGCGTTCAAAAACTGGAAGAAAGCCCTTCAATATTTTAGAGAGCATCAACTTATTTTCGAGAACAAAAAAGACGATATCATAAGCGAAATAGACGCAACAAGAAAAAAAGTGCAACAACAGAATCGACGAAAGTTGACTCCTATTATCCGAGCTGTCCTTTTTTGTGGTAGGCAGGGGCTTGCACTTAGAGGTCATCGTGATTATGACTTAATAGAGAGAGAAACTGCGGAAAAAAATGAAGGAAATTTTAGAGCATTGTTACGTTTTGCTTTGGACAGTGGTGATAATGATTTACAACAACACTCAGATACTGCTTCTGCAAATGCTACATACTTAAGTCCTCAAATCCAAAATGAAATAATAAATGCTGCTAGAAATATCATTCAACAAAAAATTATTGAGCACATCAACAAGTCACGATGTTTCACGGTTAACGCAGATGAGACCATGGATATCAGTGGGATTGAGCAGTTTTCTATTTGTGCTCGATACGTTGAAATGGCAAACGAAAAATACCAACTAAAAGAAGATTTTTTGTGTTTTTTACCTGTCCAGGATGTCACCGGGAAAGGTCTCGCCGAAGCACTTCTCTCTACTCTAACGAATCTAGGCGTTGATATTCGGCTTATGGTTGGAAAAGGTAAATTATTTCGGAATATTTTTGTAAATGATTTTAGCAGCAATGCGTATAACACTGTGTGATATCAAGAACTACAATAAAATGAAACCTTTAAAAAATTATTCGTAATGACCTGTTAAATACTTCCTGTAAACGATTTTTCAAAGTTAACTTTGGTTTTCCAGTTATTAATTAAATGAGTATTTGATTTAAAGTATACCGTCAATTAAATATTCATTCGATTATAAACTTGAAACGTTTTCGTTTTTTTTTGTCTATAAGCTTATTGAGAATTGGTTAATAATGAATTTTCGTTAATTTGTCTGTCACAATTTCTTCTATTTGTTTGAATTTTTTTCCACTTTTTTAAAGGTTATGACGGAGCAGGCGCTATGAGTGGAATAATCAAAGGCTGTGCTGTTGAAGTTCAAAAAGTGCAGTCTTAAGCTGTTTATCTCCATTGCGCAAATCACAGCTTGAATTTGGCCATAACCCACGCATGCGACATTCCAATAATCAGAAATTGCTTGGGAACGATAAAAGCAGCAGTAATTTTTTTCGACAGTCAAGTAGAGTAGGAGTCATGTTGAAAAATCGAATTGAAACTGTTGCTCCAGGAGCAAAGCAAACTCGCCTGCAAAAATTTTGTGAAACACGATGGGTTGAGCATCTCAATTCTTTGGAATCATTTCACGGCTCATACGAATGTGTTTGCTTGACACTCTAAGAACTGGATGAAAAAATCACAAAAGTTGAAGGAATTCAACCTCATGCACTGCTAACATCCATGCAGAAATTTTCATTCATTATTGCTTTGACAGTTTTGAAACCGATATTTACACTGACAAAAAATTTGAGCCTACTTTTACAGAAGTTTCTGCATTGATTATGCAAAAGACTTGCTTGATGAAATTAAGGAGATGCGTCGTGAGGCGGACACCACGTTCAAAAAGATTTTCGAAGAAGCAATGTATCCCTCGAGCTGTTGGACGGCAAACGAATCGTCACAATTTTGAAGATGGCCCAGAAGAATATTATCGCAAGTCAAATTTCCTTCCATTTTTGGATCACTTTTCAGAAGAATTGAACTCACGTTTCCCCAAACATCGAGAACTTTTTTCGAAGATTGAAAATATATTGCCATCAAAATGTCATCAATTGGATACTGAAAAGATCAAATCAACCAGAGAATTTTTTGAAAATCAGTGGCCCAACAACATTTCATCTTCAGAAGAATTTGAAGCTGAAATGAAAATGTGGCAAAGGTATCCTTTCCTCTCGCTCTCATAAAACTCTGCAATTCTTCAAGTATAAATGTTTCCTTCACTTTTTAGGGTTTTGTAAAATAATTTTACAAAACCCTTCTAAAATCGCGTCCTGTCTGTCCGTCTGTCTGTCCGTCCGTTCGTCCGTCCGTGTGTCATAGCAGTTTTTTTTCAGAAACTACTTTAGCTAGAAGCATCAAATTTTGTATGTAGGTGTAAAGTGGTGCTCTCTTCAAAGTTCAACTACAAAAAAAATTTATAAGGTATTTAAGGGGGGTCTCCCCATATAGGGGAGTGACCCCCCGAAAAAAAAATTTCATTGAAGGTAGCCGATATGGGTATCAAATGAAAGGGGTTGATGAGAACTTTTCAAAACAAGTCTTACTTTGGCAAAGTTTGCTTCGAGGGGGGCACAGGGTGGGGAAATACACGAGAAATTTGTGTCCCCCCCCTCGCGATTGGACACCTGTGATCCGAAAAATCTGAAAAAAGGTCTTGATGAGTACAACAACAACAAATACGTGAGAAGTTGCAATTCACTCAACTTTGTTAGTAATAGTATGATCTATCGATTTTATGTTTTCTTGAATAAAATGTTAACGGTACCCTGCAAGTTTCATAAAGATTGAATCATACTTAGCGAAGTTATAGCGGTTTGAATGTTCCTGTATTACTATGGAACAATATGCGCTGCATTTATTACTAGGGCAACATATGGCTATGGAACAACATGCGCTTTTTACCAACTCAGACACTACAGTTTTGCTAGGATTTGCATGAAAATTTCAGGAAAGATAGGTGTCATGAATATCTTTGAGAATCGGTTCAGCTAGTGGTATCAGTAATCGTAAAACAAAATAGTGGCTGTTTTAAATGCGAAGATTGAATAATATTGGGTTATTTATTCCCAACTTCAACGTTTAAGGTGCATGCTTTGAACACTTGATTCAATTTAATGAATGACTGAAGATGAGTACCTTCAATGAATACTCATAAATGAAACAAGTCAAGGAGGCGGGAGAGAGCTCCTAGCAAAAGGGCTTTGTAACAACTCTAGGATTCGAAAAATTGGCCATTAATCGATGATAACAGTAGAGAGTGGCTCCTGAAAAAAATTCATCAAACGTAGCCGATATGAGTATGAAATGAAAGTTTCCATGGGAGCTTTTCAAAACAGTTCTTAAACTGTCAGTTTTTGCTTCAGTGGGGCACAGGGGGAAAATACATGAAAAATGTGTTTCCTCCGTCGCGGATGAACATCTGAAATAATTATCAAGGGAGATATTTATGAGTATAGCAATACCAAAAACCTCTGAAGTCTAAATTCAATCAACTTTGTTAATAATATTATGATCTTCGAATTTCATAGTTTCTCCAATACAATCGTCATTGACATGCTTCTTGACTTTATTCAATCTGGTGACTGCATTTTGAAAATTGATTACAAAACCCTTCTGACATGAGCGTAGGTCTGTTTACCCAACTTGTTCACTCCTAAATATCTGCCTATATGTCAGTTTTTCTAAAAAAAAGGTTCCATCAAAAAAAGTATATGTTAGTAAATACAACAATTGTAGTTTAATTACGTAGATTCATTGAGTTCGAACTTTTTCAGATACTGTTTGAAAACTTCAAAAGAAGAGCGGGAAAAGACTTTCATCGATTCTTTGGACATTTGCAACCAATCGTTCTACCCGACAATACCTCGATATTTGCAAATCGCTGCTACTCTTCCAGTGTCAGTTGCGCCGAGCGAAAGATCTTTCTCTTCACTTCGAAGATTAAAATCTTATCTACGAAGTATGATGGGCAAAGAAAGGTTGAACTGGGTGGCTCTTTTGAACATCCATCAAGATTTAGAAGAGAAGTGCGACGAGATCTTAGATAACATGTCCAAATTATCGAGAAAGTTGGACATTCTTCTATCATTTCCATATGAAACATTCACACAATTTTATCATGCATTGTTAAGGCGAATAAAAAAAATCGTTAAGAAATTAGTTTGTACGAGTTATATTGAAAAAAACAATGCATAATTAAATATTCTATGTATGAAAAAACATAGTACCTATATTTATTACTCAGTAAGACTTCCAAGAAACCCCCCCGCGAAGTTTTGTTTTTGGCTACGCGCATGTCTATGAGTTTTAACAGAGTGTAGAGAAGTTATTGTGATTTAAATTTTCTCTAATTACAACAATCAAAAACGATTTTTCTACTACATGTGCTTTCTATCAAACAAGACACTACACTTTTGATTGTATTTTTGCTAAATATATAATATAACAAAAATACATTTTAGATTCGACTTAGTCAATGGTTTCAATAATATTTCTACAAAATATTGGCTAGTTAAAATGGAGTAACTCTGGTTTGACTTTCAAAGCAATAATTTATTTGTTATGCATGTCATTAAAGTTTTTCTTGAATCATGCTACACTCGTATGTTAAGTTCAAGACCCTTCTGACAAGAGAGTAGTTCTGTCTACCCAACAAGTTTCTTTTTTACTAAATGTAGCCAATATATGTATCAAACGAAAGGTTTTGGTGAGTATTTTTGTAAGACAAGTCATAAGACACTTTTTGCTTCGTGAGGTGCAGGAGAAGAGAAAACGAATGAAAAATTCGTGTCTCCCCTGGTGATTGGAAGCTTTTAGGCAGAAAAATCTGAAATAAATATAGAAAGTACATAAAAACTTAAAACTCGATCAAGTTTCTTAAAAAAATTACATATTATGAATTTTACGTTTTCATCTACAAAATCGAAAAATGATGTTCACATTTGTAAAAAGTTTTTACCTAAATGTCCTCGTATTAGCCGCAATTACAGCATCAATTGCACGTAATACTGCGTAGATACACGTTCGTAAAAGACTCAAACACCACAGATGCGTAGATCATTTTAGAAATTTTATGTGACATTTATATGTTATCATGACTACTAAAACAATGAGCTCAACACACTGAAAATAAAATGGTCGTAAATTAAAATACATCATAACCATATATTAGTTTCCGGAGCTCAATTTAGAAGACATTATTTGATTTCCTTATTATTTTTCAAAAGCCTTCGGGCACACTATACTACAATACTACTTCAATTTGTTTAAATATTAAATAGATAGTTGTCATTATATTCTGGATAACTTAGTAGCCAATAATCTGCTCTCTTATAGAAATCTGTTTAAAAATAAATATCTTTACGTATATGTAACATTTCAGCGCGTAGTCAATTCGAGGAACCCCAAATCAGCATCCTGCTAGTCTTACTTTGAAAAAGAATAGAAAAATATCTTCTACTTTTCTGATTCACTAAACATTATTCATTTTCTTACACCATATCCCTAACCTCCTCACCAGCCAAATGTTCCAGGACTAGTTGATACAGACAACCATATCCTTGAGCTATTTCCCATCTCTCGGCAAGCTGACAAAAAATTCAACGCTGTTGTACAAAAACGCTGCCCAGATCCGGAAATTATTTTACGTTAGGTAGAATTTATCTCCAGAAGTGAACGATGAAATAACTGTGGAAATAATCTTTGCTTTATTTTCTTTAGCATTGGCTTCTTGCTTCATCTCCCCCACTCCTTGGATGATCCTCCGGTATGGTCAGATAGAGGCGGAAAATGATTTTCGAAGCGTTTAAGCGAAATTGGTTAACGTTGAAGTTTGGGGTGGTCGAACAGGGAAACTAATAGTGACTACAATAAATCATTATGGACATGGGCAAGGAATGTGGGATAGATTGCTGGATATGGATTTCCTTTTCCCGTGTCAGGTTGGGTGAAAAATAGACAATTTATGTTGGTGAGTGGGGGAGGACATGATTGCTAAGACAAATGTGAATTGAGTGCATTTGTTGGTGATGCTGATGACTTAGAGAGAGTGCTCAAGTTAATGATTCAATTTGACTAATTTGCATTGGTAGTAGATGAAAAAGATGATTTGTCAACTTTCCTAAAGGTGAAAAAAGATGCCTTCAAAAAGATTTAGTATGAATTTGATTTCAAGTGCTTGAAATGAAATCAATGTGCACAGGCTCTTTTACAACAACCACGGAATCTTGAAATTCATTTCAATATATCTTTTTGAAAACGTATGTGAGAAAATTACAAAAGTTTTTTATCTTATCCGACTAACTTTTTAAACTTGAAAAACATAAAATCATTACCAAAGTCATAAATGACTTGTCATGTTCCGCTTTCTAATAGGTAATTATCACAGTAAAATCCATAAATTAACAAACCAACATTTCGTCCTTCAATTTTTCAAGGATTCCTCATCATATATTCAACAAGGACGTCTGGTTGCCAATTGCTTACCTTATTATCATTATTTCCCGAGTAACCTTCAATTATCTTTTCCACTTTTTGACCACAACTTCTCGTAACGTTTAGCACTTCAAAATAATTCCGGAGAAATTTATCTGTTCCGACAGATGCTTCCCATCTTATTTGAATATTCAAAGCAAAACAATGTCATGAATATGCATTAGACTTGGAATAGCAAATTGAACGAACGAAAATAACCTTTGACGCATGAAGTAGTGAAAATACTTGGAAATGTTCAGGGCATGGCCTTGGACACAGTGAGATGTACTATCATTGAGCATAATATGCGCTAATTCGAATTCGGGAGATTTCGGAATGACACTAAAGGCTTGTATTAATTTTTGCATTATTATAATTTTTACCCTTTTAGGGTTCTGGAAAATTTTTTATAAAATACTCAATTCGAATCAGTACATATCTGTTCGTACATCCGTATGTCCGTCCGTCAGTCCATCCATCTTTTACAGCAAGGAATAGGAGCTAAGCTGAAGCTAGGATAGTAAAGTGGTAACCTCTTGTAAGTTTCATAGGAAAAGGAATTTCAATCTCTTTTTTTTTTCCATGCATAGTCAAGCGGGTTGTTAAATGAAAGGTCTTGGTGTGCTTAAAGGAAGGCAAAAGAACACGAAGAAATATATGTAAATTGTGACCCTCAACTTCTGAAGAAAAACCACAAAGGCATTTAAATATATGTGAAAGGCAACAATTACCAGAGCAGCTAAAATCTATTCAAATTTGTATATAATGGTACAATTTGCTAATCAGACTATCAAAGGAAAGAATGTTATCAATTCATCGCATGCATTTTTTTGCTTTTTTAAAGTTTTGAAAAATAATTTTACAAAACCTTACTAAAATCGCTCTCTCCGTCCGTCCGTGTGTCACACCACTTTTTCTTGCAAACTGCATAAGCTAGAAACATAAGATTTTGTAGGTAGATGTAATGTTACGCCCTCTTTATAGTTTCACCGCAATAAGAAATGTTAAGGTGTTTGAGGGGGTCTCCCCATATAGGGGAGTGGCCACTGAAAAAAAATTTCATCGCATGTTAGCAATATGGCTATCAAATAAAAGCTTTTGATGAGAACTTTTCAAAGCAGGTCTTAAAATGACCAATTTTGCTTTGAGGGGGGCAGGGGAAGGGGAAATGTACGAAAATTTTGTGGCGTTTTACGTAGAATTTTCAAAGATCCCTCAAGAAATAATAGGGATTCAATAACTGTAATTTATTTAACTAGTTGCCATTTGACAATTGATTGACGAAAATCTATAATTAGTGACTGCCACACTAAAAACTGAAACTAGCAGTGGATGGAACTGAAAGGGGCTATTAACATCGTGGCAGAAAAAACAATCGCACATTAAGCCCAGCGCAAAGGAAATGATTGGTTCGATGATGAGTGCCAGAATGCGTTAGATAAAAAGAATCAGTCGTACAAGCAAATATAGGTAGGAAAACCAGCACAAAGAGAGAACAATATGAAAATCTCAGAAGAGTCGCGAATGAGATAATTAGAATTAAGAAAAGAAAATACTATGACGCCCAATTGAGAAGTATAGATATAAGCCTAGGAAACAAAAACACACGACAAGCATACAAAGTAGTGAAAAGGCTGAAGTGTGGTTATCAGCCCAAAACTATGCTCTGTCGTAATGACATCGGCAATTTCATCGCTGACAATACCAAGATTAAGGAAAGATGGGCATCTTATTTCAAGAGCCTCCTTAATCCTCCGCACAGTTTCAGAGCATCGAAGCCTATAGATGTCTAAGGAGAGCTTCCGTTGGCTCTATCAACTCTGGATGAAAATTCTACCATCATCAAAGCCATAAAGAATAATAGAGCGCCGGGTATCGATAAGATTTCAGTGGAGCTCATCAAATATGGTGGCAGTGGTGTTCATAAAGCTATTCACAAAGTCAACAAGAACATATGACGAAAGAGTGGAGTCAATCAATTATACTCCCTATCCACAAAAAAGGTGACAATTGACGGTGCGAAACTTATAGTGGCATATCACTACTTTTTGCGTCCTACAAAATATTTTCTAAAAAATAAAATTAGATCATATCCCAACAGTATTATTGAGGAGTATCAAGGTGGTTCTAGAGCAGGCAGTTCGACGATAGACTAATTATTCACAGTCAAGCAGGTACTAGAAAAATCCTGGGAGTTCAAGATAGACGTACACCAAATTTTCGTTGACTTTAAGCAAGTATATGAGAGTATTGATCGTAACGTACTGTACCAAATAATGTTTTGCTTTGGTATCCCAGACGAATTACTCCGTCCTACAAAAATGACAATGATGTCGACGACCTCCCAAGCCCGCATCAATAACCAACTCACCGATGCCTTTGACACAAATATCGGACTAAAGCAGGGAGATGGACTGGCTCCATTGCTATTCAATTTGGCTCTAGAGTATTACATAAGGAAGCTACCTGTCGATACACGAGGTAGATTAGTATTAGTAGTACAAGTCGAGCCAAGTAGTGGCTTATGCGGACGACATGTAACGGTCATTAACAACTACCAAAGAACTTTTCCTGAAACTCGACAGCGAAGCAAAACTGGCAGGGCTACAATCCTATGAAAATATAACAAAGCTCATGATGCAGTAGAGAAAAAATTCCTCAAGTACAAAAAAACATCACACTTAGCGAATGCAGTATCGAAAATGTTAGCGAATTTGTGTACTTGGGCACCAAAATAACGAAAACGGGTAATGAAAGAGACGAAATATGCCAGAGAATCCAGCTCGCAATCGAAATATTTTATTAAGTTTTGACGACTTCGAAGACCAGTTGCATACACAGGAAAACAAATCACCGAGTGTAAAAATCTGTGATAAGACCTGTGTTATGCTATGGGTGTAAAACATAGACCCTTACCCAAACATCCGCAAATAATCGACCGATTTTGAGCGACGGGTCCTGAGGCAAATAACCGGAGTAAAGCTGTACGGGGACCAATGGTGAATTCGATACAATCTTGAGCCGTATGAAATTTTTGACGAATCGGAGGTCTCAAGGATTGTAAGATAGTGGAAGCTGCAATGCGCTGGCCACATGAATCGTATGGACGAACAAGGATACCCAAAAAGGTATTCATTGGAAGAACTGAAAGCCGGAGACCAGTGGGGAAAACCGAGAAACGCTGGTCTGACACGGCCGCCGAAAACAGTTCATCGCTGCTCGGATTTCAAAATTGGAGGACGCGGTCGATGGACCGAGAAAGTTGGAGGCGCTATTTGCAGGAAGCGAAGGCCCGAGAGAGGCTGTAGTGCTAAGAAGTAGAACAAATTATGTTTAGTATATTTGGATGATATGATAATATTTGAAACAATACTAGCCGAATATTTACAAAATGTTCAGAAAGTATTTAATCCATTAAAAGCTGCAAACCTTAAAATACAAGTGGATAAGTGCGATTTTTTTAAGAAAGAAACTAAATTCCTAGGTAATATTATTCATTCAAATGGTATAAAATCGAACGACAAAATTTAAAAATATTGAAAGTGCAAATCCCGAAAATAACAAAAGAAATTAAAAAAATTCATTAAACACTTTGCCAAAATAGCACAGCCAATGATGAAGTCTCTCAAGGAAAATACCCCCATAAACCTTTGTAATATTAAATACATCGGAGCTTTCGTAAAACTTAAAATTCTTATAACATCTGCACCATTACTTGAACATTTTGATTTTTCACAGAAATTTAAAGTAACAACTGATGCCAGTAATCAACCGCTTGGAGCAGTGCTTAGTCACAATGGGCATCCTGTTTGCTATAAAAGCAGATCCTTGATCGACCATGAGAAACGTTATTCAACTATTAAGAAGGAGATGTAAGCCATTGTTTGGGCGAAGACCGTTCCTCTACAGTAGAGTATTCGAGCTTCAAACAGACCACCAACCAATCAAGTGGTTATGCCTGAAATTTAAAGGCAAAGATATCATCCCCATGTTGCAGCGATGGATCCTTAAGTTGGGAGAATATGATGTTAATTTTGATCACATAAAAGGGAAAGAGAATATTCCAGGAGATTTTTTATCCAGATTAAAAGAAGTCAGTTAAATAAACGCATTAACCACCAAAGAAAACCCTAATAACAGGAAAATAGAAATTATATCAGTTAAGAAAATACCCGACCAAGTTCAGGGATCTCCAGCGAGTAGCCACTCATCTAATGCCGATTACTAATAGTAATATAGTGCGAAAAAAAAATTTATATATACAGGTATATATATATATATATATATATATATATATATATATATATATATATATATATACATATATATATATATATATATATATATATATATATATATATATATATATATTTATATATAAATATATATATATATATATATATATATATATATATATATATATGTATATGTATATATATATATATATATATATATATATATATATATATATATATATATATATATATATATATGTATATATATATATATATATATATATATATATATATATATATATATATATATATATATATATATATATATATATATATATATTGTAGCGTGTTATAGTTCACGGTCGATAATTTTAATGTTCCGGAAAAGTGAAAACGCACTGTCCATTAAATTAAGTTAAAAGAGTTTATTTACTAAGAATGCACAATAATTAACTTCACTATTTTATAAATCACACTTTAGTTTGCTTTTCACTTGTCCTATTATGTTTCCAATGTCTTCAAATATATCACGAAAAACCTTTACTTCACTATCAATCCATATCGCCTTCAACTCGCGCTCTACACTATCGCAGTTCTTACTATCGCGGTTTTACTATTACTCTATCCCCCATTTATTCAGCTTTATATAAGGTATCTAATCGTTCAATTCATTTCTCGTATATTGGCGAATGTTCTGACGAGAACTAACTGGAATATTCGAGCAACTTGGTCCATTCTAATGCTTTCGAGTACATTCGTTAACAATATAGGTCATGATGTTATTAATAGTTGTGACAACAATTGCGACCGTAGTTCGTAAAATTATTTGGACATGTGACACTGTCCACACCTCAGTTCTATTCACCCCGAAAAGATGTGTCGCCAGTTGTAGTTAAGTCTCCTTGCATGTAATATGGGGAAAAACAGTCCAGGTGCACAATTTTCATTTTGGCTCTCAGCCTACAGTATTCCTGTATGCAATATACGACGTTCTTGATTCGTTCGAAATTATGCTGCAACTTCGGAGAGCTACCCTTCCGCCGTTGTGGGTTGTATAGCCACACCAAGTCATCTTGCTTGAAGCCAGTATAAGTTCTCAGGGGGTTTTCCAAACTTTATATCAGCCAGCAGACGAATAGTCTTACAAAACTGACTTTGGCTGGGGCTTTTCCCGTCGATGCATGTTTGGCAGCTCTATATGTCATCAGAAATAATGAGGTACGCCTGACCCAGCCCCTTTGGTTCTCGTCAACTATCTTGGCCAAGCGTTTATTGAGTATGCCGTTAAAACATTCAAAAATTCCATAGGATTGGGGATGCAGCGGTGTTGTCCTCGTTTTCTGTATTCCGAGCAGGTCACACATTTTGCCGAAAACTTGTGACTCAAAGTTTTGGCTTTGTTCCGAATGAAGTTCACAAGGTACGCCATACCAACTGAGTCAATTTAACACTAACTGTTCGGCTACAGTAGTTGCTTCCTGGTTGGAAATAGGGTAGACCTCGGGCCACTTGTCGACATAATCGGCTACAACCAGCGTGTATCAACTTCCCCATTCGGATTCATAAAAGGGTCCTGTGATGTCAACAACAATCCTTTCAAACGGTACACCCACGTTATAGGTTTGCATTTGTCCTCTCAGTCGTCGCTTTGGGCCTTTGACGGAAGTGCAAATTGTGCATCTACGACACCAGTTCTCTACGTTTTCTCGAGCGTAAAACCTTTCCCGTAATTTCGCTAAGGCCTTGTTAACACCAAGGTGGCCTCCCGAGGACCCATCATGCATACCTTCAACCACATCGTATATTCGGCTTTTGGGAAGTAAAGCTTGTATCCTATAGGAGCTGCCATCCACCGTTTCCCATTTCCGCTTGAGTACGCCACCCTCCACTTGCAGGGAGTTCCATTGTGCCCAATAACTTTCCAGGGTGGAACCATGCATCGAAACGTTCTTCCACTCAGGACGCCCAGTTGTTTCTTTCCATACGGGCATTTCGACTCCTCTCGAATGAAAAATCTCCATCGAATTCTACCTTTATGACTCGCAGATCAAAGTTCGGCTCCTCTTCCTCAATCCGTCGGCAATGTTTGCTGTTAGGTGGACATGGATGGCGAGATAGGGCATCAGCGTTTCCATGAACCCCACCCTTCCGATGAATAATTTTGCAGTCGTATGACTACAAAATCGCAACTTGTCTCTCGATGTTTTTGAAGTTAAGCAACCATCTAAACGATGCATGGTTTGTTCGAAGAACGAATTTCTGGTCATATTGGTACTTGTGGAACTTCTTGGTGGGCTCTATTATAACTAATAGCTCCTTCCTTTCGAGCAGTAGTTCCTCTCACTTTTTGAGAGAACTTGACTGCAAAATGAGAGGACCCTTTCTTCGTGATCAATCTGCTTGAAGAGTAATGCTCTAATACCGCTGTTGCTTACATTGTTGTCAACTACAAACTTTTTTCCGGTTTTCGACATGCCTACACGGATGATTCACACAATTTCTCCCTCAAGGCCTCAAAGGCTACCTGGCATTGTTCATTCCAGACATACGGACGACTTTTCTTGGTTAGCTGATGGAGACACAAAATGTTTGATGAATCCCCGATAGCAATTCGCCAGATTCAGGAAATTCTGTAGTTGGCGCTTGTTGTTTGGTGTTGGTCAGCTTTTCACGGCTTCAATTTTCCCAGGGTCTATTTTGATCTCTTCTGCTGATGCAACATCTCCCAGGCACTTTATTTCTGCTGCGGAAAGGGTACACTTGTTGGAACTAAGTTTCAAATTTGCCTGTTGTAATTAGGAGAGCCCCTCTTCTCAGTTCCACACATGCTCTTTGAACGTTCTCTCGATAACAATGATGTCATCTAAGAACAATAAGCAGATTTTACAGGTTAGGCCTCGTAGCATGTATTTCATGAGGCATTCGAAGGTGGTTGGAGCACTGCAAAGCCTAAATAGGATCACCAGAAGTTGCCACAATCCGGTTTCAACTGAAAATGTGATCTTCTCTTGGTCCCTCTTGCTGATTTCTACCTGCAAACAGCCACTCTTGAGATCGAGTGTAGAAAACCATTTTGCGTCAGCTAAAGTGTCCATGATGTCGATGATTGGAAGCGGGTAACTATCTTTCTTAGTGACGTCGTAAAGATGCCTATAATCAACACAGAAATGAGTGCCACCATCCTTTTTCTTTACTAGAACTACTGGCGCGGCCCATGGACTGACAGAAGGCTCGATAACACCTTGTTTTTCCATGTCCGCGATCATTGCGCTTACTTCTCCTTGTTTGGCTATAGGGAAATGTATCGGTGCTTGTTGAATTGGCTTGGCTCCCTGTGTATCTATGACGTGAGATCAATAGATGAATAGCTGCACTGGCAATTTGGCCTGCTTTAATATTGCAGACGTTAACTCCCAGGCTTTGTCTGTGTTTCGCCTCTTTTCCCAATGATGGTCGTGACTAGCCTCCAAAAAGGTAATGATGGAAAAAAGCTGGCAGCTGCCGATGACTTCTCCCGCTTTGATGCTTGAGGTTGAGTCGGTGGTGTTAAGGACTCTAACCGGTACGTATCCGTTCTTTATAGATCTTACAAGGCTTCGTCATACAATCAAACTGCAGAATGCGGACGTCTTCTTTGGATCTATCAGATAAGATCGGTGGTCTCCAGATTCACCATCAAGCTTGGCCCATACAATGCTCTTTTAAGCTTTTGGCAAATACTACCACACTCCCCTTGGTAATTTGGACGCTGGGATTCTCCATCAATACTTCAACATTCCACCATTGTAATATCCCTTTGCTCAAATCCAACGTGATTCCATGTAATCGCATAAAATCCATTCCGAAAATACACTCATCCATAATGTTCGCAACCAGAAAATTATGCCGGAACGCAAGATTCTCCGACTGTATCTGGAAGTTTCACTGTCCATGGATAGGTGCAGTTTCTCCAGTGGCTGGCCATAGTGAGAAAACCCTGCCCTTGTGAAGTAGTTATGGCCTCGCTAGGTATGGTCGGATAATCAATCGGGTTGCACCAGTGACGATTATTATAGTGCAATTTCCTCCGTCAACTTGACTCGAAATGCATAAGTCTGCTTTTCTGCAATGTAGTCGTGACACGATGATGGTGGTGCTGGGAATGTCGATCTTCATAGCCAACCTCTGTGCAACGAAGTTGGCCCTCTTAGTTTGAAGGGCTTCCATTCTGGGCTCCTGACTTGGTCTGGATGTCCACCATCCATGATAATAGCTCGGTTTTCTTCGCTTCTTGCAGTCTCTATGCAGATGCCCCTTCTCCCCGCAATTTCAGCATCTAGGCGTGCCATTTATATGCGGCTCTTGTTCAATTTCCAAGCGGTCACACCTGCACTCGTCTGTCACTACCTCGCGAATTTGGGCAGTGATACGAGTCATATTTTTCGTTGCCTCTAAGTTCAGACTAGAAACCAATGTATCCTTAACCGTTTGTTTTTGAGCAAAATGCACGGCTTGTTGCAATTCCTGGTCCTTTAGTTTACTAATAAATACTTCTGCTGTTGGCTCATCTCAATGTTCCGGGTCGTAATCTGGGTAAGCCAAAAGTGCCAGTCGCTCTATGTCTTGGGGTAGCTACTGTAGGATTTCGCTAGCCTTCTGCATCTGATGCCGTCAC
Source organism: Odontomyia ornata (assembly GCA_963969285.1). Classification (NCBI taxonomy): domain Eukaryota; kingdom Metazoa; phylum Arthropoda; class Insecta; order Diptera; family Stratiomyidae; genus Odontomyia; species Odontomyia ornata. The sequence goes on from OZ017741.1 coordinate 278,597,954, forward strand.
TGTGACCGATAAATCTGCTTTATATGATTGTCTCTATTACGCTTGTTGAGCGCATTCATTATAGCAGCCGAGTTTGAGTGCAACTCAACGGGGATAGTCGTAAAAGCTCGGCAGCTGGGCCTCTTAGAGCAAGAATTAATGCAGTTGCTCGTTCCTGCTCATTCCAGTGATTTGATCTAGCGGCTGCTTTAAACTGGATTTTGCAGATACGCCAGACCGTTTGCCCGTCAAATATTGGCATTCAAGTTTATAGATGTGCTATTCGCTGCGGTTATAAGCGGGGCTGGTAAGGTGGTTACTGCTGCCTTCACTTGTTCCAATTCGTTTTTCATTTTTTCCATCTCACGGTTGATTCTCTCCTCGACCTGGCTGACCTTCTCCTCGATCTGATAAACCTTTTCCTCGACGCACTTACTTTGTCGATTGAGACTACCGAGCACCGCTTTTATTTTATTTGACTGTTTCTGCTTTGATTTCGATTGCTTGTTGGTCCAGCTTCGCTGATTGTTCATTTAGCTTCGCTGACTGTACATTGAGCTTCGCAGATTATCCATCTAGCTTCGCAGTTAAACTGGATGACTGTTGTCGCTGCTCTTGCTGCATCAGCATCCACATTTGCATCAGTGCATTTCCTGCTTCCTTTAATTTTGCTGTATTTGCTTCTCCCTTAAGCTCCAACATAGTCCATTCATTAATTTCTAAATGAGAGCTTCGTAGTGTTTTTATTATTTTGGTTTTTATTGTTTTTTTTCCACCAGTTTGCACGTTAAATTTCACAATTGTGCACTTCAAAAATGTTTAAAAGTTTTCACTTCCGAAATTTCCGTTCTCACTTCTGACACACTGTCGCGCGTTATTGTACGCGGCTGATAAGTTTAATGTTTCGGGAAAGTGAAAACGCACTGTCTTTTAAATTGAGTTAAAATAGTTTATTTGCTAAGAATGCACAATAATAGATTTCACTATTTTACAAATCGCATTTTAATTTACTTTTTAATGTCTATCAATTTATATTCCAACTGTCTTCCAATGTATCACAAAAATCTTTTACTTCACTATCAATCGATATCGCCTTTAATTCGCGCTCCACTCTTATCGCAATTCTTACCATCGCAGGTTTACAACCGCAGTTTTACTATTACTCTATCCCCCTATTCATTCAGCTTGGCTTTATATGGGGTCTATAGTTATTCAATCCATTCCTTGTATATTGGCGAATGTTTTGACGAGAGCTATCTGTTATATTCGAGCAATTCTAAATACCCACAATGACGTCACGTTCAGATATTGATCATGATGTTACTAACAGTTTCGACAACAATTGCGACAGTTGCTCGATAAATTGTGTGGACATGTAGCAATAAAATTTTCGCCTAGACCCTTACATATCTGCAGTAGTTGGGTCCTTTGCGAACAAGTATTTACATAGTACCACGTGTGTTTTTTGGTGTAGTTGATAAATTTTCAATCGTCTATAGCTTAACTGTTTACGACTAGATTTTTATGAACCTTTCAGAAAGCATGCATTTTATGTCAGAAAGTACAGATACGACCTTTTGGCAAATTTTAGGGGTTCTGATCGGATTTTATAGATTAAAACTTAAAATTCATAAAATGCAATATTATGAATAAATTTGATGGGGCTTTGACTCCCGAGGTATTTGTTGCCCTTGTATTCTTTACTTACTTTCCTGATTTTTCTGAGGGGTCATATACATTTTTAGTACATTTTCCCACACCCTGCGTCCCTTCATGCAAATACTTTTGGTTTAAGACCTACGAGTATTTAGTAAAAAAATTTTTTTCAAAGGTCACGCTTCTAGTTGGGAAGACTCCATTAAAAACTTTAATGGTTTTTTTCCAGGTCAACACTTTCAACATACGTACAAACTCTGTGTATTTTCCCACGTTTAGCACTTCTGTGTTTTCCTGTGCTTTCATCTTTTCCATTTAAACGCTATTATTTTGTTGTTTTTTCCGACAAATATATATTTCGGGAGTAAGTTGCTCCCTTCTTCAGTCTCAATTATTTTCTGAGATTACAAAGCCTTTTCGAGGATATTTCTACCAACAAAATTCTAATTGTTTAATGTCTAATTGCTTAAGGTCTAATTGCTATTGGGTTTTATTACCTTTATATCTTAATATTATTCTTTGCTAAATTATTTAGTCTTTTAGGTAAATTTCTCGAGAGAAATTTACCTATTGCGGAGAGCATCATATATATATATATATATATATATGGGATATAACGAAATTTGTGACCACGATAGAGGTCGCAATTTTGCTTCGATTTTCACCAAATTTTCAGGAAAGGTGTATTGAGTAATTATCTCGGTTAAGTTCGTGAACCAGCTATATCGGCCCGGCAAAAACAAAATGGCGGCCATTTTAGACGAAAAATCGTGATTTCTGTTCTGACCAAAGTATAGCTCCGATTTGGATGAAATTTGGTACAAAGATTCATTGCTATATGTGATGAATCTCACAATAAAAAATCCAAAGTCGGTACGGCAGAAACAAAATGGCGGCCGCTCAAATGTCGAAAAACGTGCAAAATTTTGTTGTTGTAATAGTGGTCAAAGCTTTCGACAGATTTTCATGAAATTTGATAACTTGATAGGAATTATAGGTATCTAAAGAATTAGGTGAAAAAATTGGAGGTCAGGTTGCAAAAAACAAAATGGCGGCCAGTTAAAAGTCAAAATTTCAAAGGCTTTTTAAAGTCGCAATTTTGATCCGACATATACGAAATTCGGTTTCAAGATAGCCATTATTTAGGCCTACAGTCTTTGATATTTTGGTGATCATGCATGAGCAAATTTCAAAATGGCGGCCGTTTAAATATGCGTTTTTTTCAGGTTTTTGTGGCCCTCTAGCGGTCACATTTTCCGGCGGATTTTGATGAAACTTGAGATTATGAATCTCTGTACTATGTTCTTGTATTATGCAGGAAATTATTAAAATTGAATGAAAAATAAAAAAGTCGAAAATTTCAAGCCTAATATTTTTAGCTGCCATTTTCTTTAAAAATTGAATTATTTTGCCCTGTCTAGAGTGAAACTTCTATTTGAACGAGATAGTACATTGATTGATGAGTTCCTAGCATACAAAGATTTAAAATAATCCAAAATAAAATGCATGCATTCAAAATGGCGGCCCCCAAAGGTCAGAAGGCAAGCGCAATTCGCTATTTTAGTGCCAACTGAAATAATGAATATTTTTCATGATAACGTTTTAAATGACTTTACTTGATAGAATTTATAAACCAGACCATTTTTAAGATATTGTAAAATCTTTTTAACAATCCCCTAAAAAAATTATAAAATCGCGACTTGTCTGTCTGTCCGTCCGTTTGTTCGTGCGTCAAAACAAGTTTTCTCACAAACCACATGAGCTAGAATGAGGAAATTTTCTACGTAGGTCAAAAGTGGTGCCTCTTGAAATTTGCAGTGCAAGAAAATATTTTAAGGTATTTTAAGGGGGGTCTCCCCATACAGGGGGGTGACATACAATTTTTTTTATTTCTGTAGCAGCCAAGATTCTCAACAGATTCCGTTGAAACTTGAAATTATAAGTTATTAACGCAAGTTAATTTAATTTAATTATGCAAATCGAATGACAAATGAAAAAGTCGAAAATTTACAGCTTAATATTTTTAGCAGCCGATTTCAATAAAAATTGAAATGACGGCCCTCATAGTTCAGAAAAAAATTGAAAATGTATATATTAATGGCAACGCAAGTGCTGATTAAACTTTCATGGAAATCTTTTGAAATTAACTATTCGAGCTATTTAAGCCTTCGTGTGGTTACCACTGTGAACTGTGTAAACAGCAAATGCGAGAAGGGCGAAACCGGTATTTATATGTTTACAACAATTTATGATCCGCCGATTTTCAATATGTAATCCATACGTATGCAACTCAATTTAATTAGCAAAATATTTGCGCCCCGATAAAAGGTCTCTAAGAACGAACGTGGCCAGATTTTTTTTATGTTAATAAATACCCATGTGGTACAACGAAAATTGCAGAAAGAAGTTGAGTAGTAGGCAAGCCAAATTTTTTTTCGAAGCTTTATACTACATACGAGAAATTTACCTTTCCGGCTGGTGCTGCCAACGGGGATTTTTTTTTTATTTTATTATTGCTTAAACTCTAATCATTATTATTTATAACATGATTAATTTTAATTATTATTAGTACAATAGAAAACAATATAACGCTTTTTCATCATATCCAGGAGCCAAGAGTGTCCATTTCCTAGGTCATCGTTGAGTCTCGTTTCGGTTGGCTGCCTCATGATCCACAATGATTCGTTCACGTACAGTTTTCACATGTTTCTTACTTCCTTCACCACCGTTAGGTCGTCCCATTCTATTTGATGTCCTTCGAGAATGTGTTTCGCTACTGAAGATTTAACGTTGCTCGTGGTTCCTCGCTTCATCGCTGATTGTGCCTCCTTAGTGTACTTTTCGAATCTTATTTTAACCGTTCAGTTTGTTTGTCCAATGGATGCTTTATCACAGTGTTTGCATTTGATTTTGTATACACCGCACTTCTCATCTTTCTTCTTGCTCTCCTTTGCATTTGTGAGCCTACTTTTAAGTTGAAACTGGACGCTGCTTGAAACTAGCTGGATGTTAACTTGCTTGAGTAATCTGCCTAAGTCTCCGGTTAGTTCTGAGTTGACGACCGCTGCTCTTTGTTGTTCTCTTTGTTGTTGCCTTCTATTTTGCGTGTAGAGCGTAGTAAAGCTTTCTCGTGCTCTCCTTTGTTCGATTTTCTTCATTATACCTGAGATCATCCTTGCTTCATATCCGTTTTTCTTCGCTGTATCTAGGATATAACTTATTTCTTTCGTCTGGTTTTCCATACTCAGTGGTACTGACAGCATCCTATGTATCCATGCTCGGAAAGGTGCCATTTTTTGTAAGTATGCATGATTAGATGTTCTTGGTACGGTCCTTTGAGTGCTTGTACTTTTTCAGTATATATCCTATTCATCACTCCGCTAACCCTCATAATTTTCAAATCGAGGGAAGATAGTTCGTTGTTCGTTTTTTCCCTAATTGTAAAATTGATGTTTTTGTGGATGTGGTTTAATTTCGGCAGCAATTCATTTAGGGCTTTTTCATTTAATATGGCGAAAATATCGTCTACATATCGAACCCAAAGCTTGGGCATTATGCCATCTCGCTCCATTTTTCTACAATCCAGGACATGAAAATTTCGCTTAAAAATGGTGACAGAGGATTACCCATCGGTGCTTCAGACTTCTGCTTGTAGTACTTTCCTCTGAAGGTGAAATAATTTTTCGACATGCACAGTGTTGTCAGCTTTATGATTTTTCTTGCTATTATTTTTCCTTCCACTGTTGAGTCTTTTGAAATAAGTTGATCTTCCAAGAGCGCGAGAGCTTGCTTCACTGGTGCACTTGGGAACAGAACCTTGACGTCATAAGACATCATTTTATCCTCACTTTATAAAGGATTGTACTTCATAAGCTTTTTAATTAATTCATCTCGGTTTTTGACGGAGTATTTGTTGGTCGAAATCCCCGTATGTTCAAATTCCTGCAGTAGCCACTTTGCTAATTTTGATGTTGGAGCATTTGTTGATGTTATGATTTCTCTCATCTCCGTTTCCTTCTTGTGGATCTTAGGTTGGCATTTATTTCTTGAAAGTACGGAGTTGCTCACTCTCAAGTTCGTCTTTTCACCCAATATGTCCTTGCACTCTTTTAGGGCTCTTTTCACCCGTTTGATAATTTCAGGAAGTGGATCCTTCCTTAATTCAACATATTCGCCGTTATTTAGTTTTTCTAGCATGAGGCTGTCATACTTTTCTTTTTCCATTATAACTACCTAGTTTGCTTTGTCAGCTTGTAAATAAATGGCTGGTATATGGTTTAGCTGTTTGAGTGTCTCTATTTCATGCTTGTTGCCTTTTCTCGTTAACTTTGATTTCTTCTTTAACAAGTTCGTCGTTCTTTCCCCAACTAACTGCTTCTTATCTCTTGGTAGAAACTTTATTGCTGCTTCCATGTCGATCACGATTTTCTCTTTTGGTATCGCATTGATATTCACCGCATGATTGAGCCCCATATCTAGTAGTCTCAATTGCTCCTCCGTGAACACTTCTGATGACATGTTGACCAAAAAATCCGGGATGTCTTCAATTTTAGTTAATTTCTTCTTCAAAATGCTTTGTCCTCCAACCAGTGACTCGAACTTCTTTGATAGGATCTTGTTTTTCTTCGCTTTCTTGCGCTCAAACGCTCGTTGTACTTTATTCATTAAATCGGTTATGCTTCCTTTTGTGCCGTTCAAATCTTTTGCTTATTTTAGGTGCAAATTGTAGGCTTGTAGTGTTAGTTCCGATTGCTTCGCATAAACTCAGTTTGAACTATCCTTTATCAGATTCCTTTCCATCTCTTCTTTTCTTTTTTCCGCACCTGGCAACTTGATCGTACATACTAAGGAGGCACAATCAGCGAGGAAGCACGAGGAACGTTAAATCTTCCGTAGCGAAACACTTTCTCGAAGGACATGAAATAGAATGGGACGACATAACGGTAGTAAAGGGAGTAAGAAACATGTGAAAACTGGACCTGAGCGAATCGTTGTGGATCATGAGGCAGCCAACCAAAACGAGACTCAACGATGACGTAGGAAATGGACACTCTAGGCTCCTGGATAAGGTGAAAAAGCGTTATATTGTTTTCTATTGTACTAATAATAATTAAAATTAATCATATTATAAATAATAATAATTAGAGTTTAAGCAATAATAAAATAATAAAAAAAGACTAAATAATTTAGCTAAGAATAATATTAAGATATAAAGGTAATAAAACCCAATAGCAATTAGACCTTAAGCAATTAGACATTAAACAATTAGACCTTAGGTAATTAGAATTTGGTTAGTAGAAATATCCTCGAAAAGGCCTTGTAATCTCAGAAAATAAGTGACTGTGAAGAAGGGAGCAACTTACTCCCGAAATATATATTTGTCGGAAAAAACAACAAAATAATAGCGTTTAAATGGAAAAGATGAAAACATGGGATTAAACGTACAAAATTTCATAGCTCTAGCTTATGTAGTTTGTATGAAAATTTGGACGGAAAGACAGGTTGCAATTTAGTAGGGACCTGTCTCTTCATATTTTTTCTTCCCTTATTTGTAGTTTTTGAAATTTCCTTACTTAGGGAAGCACCACCCACTGATTACATCAGACGAGGTGTGACAATTAAGCAATGAGATTAGCTTTATTGCTGTGCTTGTGTTAAACCTGCGACTTTCAAATTCACTTCCCCTTTTTCGGCATCCTTCCCCTCTCTATTGATTTATTTATCATTGCTCCAGCTTGTTTAGTTCGCCTGCTGTGTCGTGTTGAGTAGACGTGTGTTGGTGGTAATCGTCACCGAAATGGAAAAACGAAATCAAGAGCAACGCGTCCCGATAAAATTTTGGACCAGATTTGACGAAACAGCTTCGAAAATGTACGCTAAAATTGTAAAAGTGCATGGTGATAGTGCTCTTAGTCGTGCCCAGGTGTTTCGATGGCATAAAAAGTTTAAAGAGGGGCATGAAAGCATGGAAGATGAGGCGCGGAACGGGAGACCAGCCGAGGTTCGGACTGATGCAAATACACAGCGTGTGCGGGCATAAAACATCCACAAAGAATTTGTTCTGTTGCGGCAAACCGTTAATGAAGTCTACTATCGCCAAGTACACGAAAGATTCCGAAAGCGAGTCAACATGGTGCGTCCAGACATCACTCGTAACTGGATCCTTCATCACGACAACGCGTCGTGCCACACCACCCTCGGCGTGTTCCAGTATTTGGCCTCTAAAGGGATCGTCGTGTTGCAACAGCCATTTTATTTGCCCGATACGTCACCCTGTGACTTTTTTTTTGCCCCCTAGAATAAAATCGGTGGTCAAAGGAACCCATTTGAGTCGATTACGGACATCCAAGCGGCCGTGACGAGGGTACCCGCGGGCTTCCTAGTCGAAGCGTTTCAGAAATGTTACAAAGCATGAAAAACGCACTGGAATCGTCGTATAGCTGCCCAAGCGGACTACTTTGAAGGGGATGGCTGAGTTGTAGAATAATTTTTAAATATACGGTTTTCGTGGAATCACTTACTATACTTAGTTGTCATACCTCGTATACTTTCTTAAACTCGTTTACAGACAATAGAGCATACTCTGCAGTTATAGTGAAGTTTTCTCCTTTTTTATTGGAAACAAGTCACACAAATGCGTAAAGACACAAAGGGTGCTCACTTCGTGGGCTTTATAAATATATTCAATTCACAATAACGTTTTGTTATGATAACTCAGGATACTTAGGCTCACGCTTTTACAATAGCAGGTATTTTACCCTCGCTTTTTGCCCAGAAGATTTTATTTTGATCTTAAATCAGCTTAAAAGAGGTCACGATCTTTCTTTTGCCATCTCTCGGACCGGACCTTTATTGTGTCAACCATGCAATCTAAATAAAAACGCGTTAAGTGTCCTCAAAAAATTAATCTTATTTCAAATAATATTGCTGTGCATAGGAAGAAATGTATTCAAAGCAGTCGAAGTGAGTTCAGTTTTTCCAAAATAAGCAATATTAAGGGTCGAAAATTGATTGGTTAATACTCCGCAAGATTGATTCATTCCTTTTAGAGCACTTCACAGTAAATTTCAAAATCTCTCAATTTTTTATTGGTTGGTTTTGCTTTCTAGAATAATTTCCGCAAAAGCATTATTAGATAGAAAGTTTGAAATACAAACGTTATCATATTTATTTGGAGAGTACTTGTTAGTCATGTAGGTAATCCTTGTACAGCAAATCAAAAATTATCGTTTGCTCTATTCAGCAGCAATTATTCAGGTTAAATACAGCATTGATTAACTTAATATAAAGTTTCCGGGAAGTTATAATTTATGATTCCTGTCAAATCCTACATAGGGGTTATTCATAATCTTCTCACTTTCCTGTTAAAATCTCTGTCTAGTACTTTGCAATACAAAACTTTCTCCTCGCACCTACTCGTGCAGCTATAAATGAAACACCTGACAAGAACTTTAATTACTTCCCTGAATTTCATTGCAGTGTAGAGCCAATAACTCGTAATCGAGTTACTGATATAGTCAGACAGACCTAGGAAGAGGAGATTGGAGGCAAGGAGAGAAATGATACATTAAACAAATTTCGTTGAAATCTCTCCCATGACAAATCGGCTCCAAACAAAATCTCCACTTGAGTCAATTTCAACTTTTGCGAACTCTCCTGCCCCCCGACAAGGGCATTCAACTTATAGACTACTCGTTTGGCTTAGGAAAATATTTATGCCTGCCATAAACTCCCTCTCTCCATAGCTCGAGTCCCAGTCCAGGAAGGATTTCCAATTACATTAGGAGGAAATTCCCGACGTGCATAAATATGTAAATGGAAGACGTAAATATATCGAGTAGGATATGAAAGACCACTCGAGACAGGAATATGGTCCAGGATCAAGGGAATCGTGCCACGACGAGGTATGCATTGTGCGCATCGAATGTCGGTAGGATGAATCAAGGAACCTTTTGAATAATACCAAAGATTTCGAGTGGCACATTAAGACGATTATACTCGTATGTGGAGAGTATCGTGGGTGTGGATTAACTGCTGGAGCTGGGATTTCAATTCGGCTGTAAGTACTGCGGTTTAAGTGAATTCAATTTAACCGCTTAAGTCCCAAGTGTTAAGCAAATATCAGTGGAGGATGAAGGATTATGGTTGCCACCGAATTGGGTAGATGAGTTAAGATTTTCTTCCAAGCTACTCAGACTTTCTCTAAGAGTATATAATTGGATTATTTTTAATGAAAAGGTAATTTTATTTTGGTTATGAATGTTAGCATATCAACAAGTAAAGGTGAAAGTGAGATTGGGTTGCTTCATTGAATTTGGAAGCTTATTTCGTTTCTTCTGATATTCTAACCATATTCATACTTTTGCGGTAATTATACTTATTCAATATCCATGGAAATTTGTTTAAATAATATGGCATCAATACGTTGACCGTACGGTGTGATATGTTAGAACGAAAATTAATCGAAATTCAGGTGAATGTCCTTAAAACTCATGAATATGAGTGAATCAAATATTCTCATAAGAACATAAGCAACATATCTTTATTTTCTCACTTGCTGTTTCAAAGATATAAGTAAATTGCTGCCATCATAAACTCACGTGAAAAGGTTAAAAAAATACGGGTAGCTTACTTATCAGATATCTATTAAGCTATCTATTTTCAGACACATTCAATTAGGCATTGTTTTCAATTATTCATCACTTGAATAACATCTAATCAGTAGCAAAGCGGAAAATCTCTGAAAAGCCCATGGAAAATTCTCAATACGTGAACGTGCCTGGAGTTCAAAAGATTCAAAGTTGTCTCCTGATTTTGATACAGAACTCTTGAATAGGCCATTTATTCTAATTTGCTATGTACTTGAGGCAATGTTTTCATTCCGTTGATGGTTATGAGCACATATCAACTCTTGAGGACGAACACAATATGACCACAATTTAAGTCACTTACAATTTATTACAGGAAAAGTGATTTTCCTAGATTTATGCTTAATTTGAAATTGATTTCTAGATTTAAAGTGGCATCATGTAAGATTTACGAGTACTTCGTTAACACTTATGAAGGATAAGGTCCTTTCCTTTGCTGAGCACGAACGAGTAAAATTATGGTCAATAGTTTTATTTATTTGGTACCCGCAGGCCAATTTTCTTTTTTCTTGACGTCGGTTTTTCAAGAAAAAGGGTAAAACTATTATAATTGTAATGAATTGATATCCTATTTGTGTTTTTTCAACTAACTGACCATTTTCTGTACGGCGAATTATTCCTTATTTCAATGAAAATCATCTGATCGACCGATAAGTGGTTGAATACGGCTTTTGCTACATGAAGTTGGATACACAGATTAAAATGCCTACCCGTACGGCAGTGTGAGTACGCTTCAAAAACCAATGAGCTTTTTCTTTTGCACGTTTTGAGCACATTGGTTAAAAGTTGGCAAAATGTGATAGGCTTTGCTAGTACTGCATTATGTGTAGTGAATAGGGTAAGTAAACAAGTCCGTTAAGGGCTGCAACGATGGTCTGCTGCACTGGTGGAGGAAGATGTTAATATCCGCCGACAATGCCCTTGTCTGGGGACACGTGAATGCGCTGGCAGGCTAGCATTGCGGTGTCGTGGAGCGGGTTCATTCCCCCAGCACAAGGACCCACTACAAAAGAATTTCGCATTCACGAATTCTTGGGTCTCAAAAGGAAGGCGACCGAAATCGAAAAATTGTAGGTAACTACAAAGAGGTGAAATGACTTGTTCAGAGAACAAGTGGAACAAGTGAAAACGGACGGACTAAGGGTAACCTCGTCGTGACCCGACGATGCTTATGGCCCACAAATAAGAGTGGGACAACCGGATGGTGAAGGTGCCCCTCGTACCCGCCCAACCGGATCAAGACCCACATTCGTTGCAGTGGCCAAGTATTTCCCTTCTGAGTGGAAAACTCATACAACCTAAACTGTATGAGCCTTCCCATCAGAGAAGAAATACACCGGTGACCAATTTATGTCATAGAGTTATGCAATCGGATCACATAGCCCTATGCCATAAAAAGGCACCTTGCTCGAGGCCACTCAATCCTCGAAGGTTCCTGAAACAAAACGAAGGTTACTATGTGCCCAATGGCTGGCTCATGTCTGGTGGTGAGAGCCTTCCACCGTACCGGGTCCTATACCCGGTCAGATCCAACGGAATGAAAAGACCGGTTTGATAATTTACTGACTCATGTTTTATTAAATTCTAAGTACATACAAGAAAATTTACTCAAAAATATAAAGAGAAAATTAAACAATTTAAAAAAATTTGCCAATTAGGAAGTGATTCCTAAAACAATTACAAGCCCATGCAAAAATAAGGACAATTTACTTAAGCAATTCACACCAACGAAAAAAAAGAAAAGATTAAGCAAGGTAAAAAATTCTCATCTAGGAAGTAAATTATGATTATGTAATGTAACAATTGCAAAAAAAATTTAATAAGGACATGAAAAGGGTACTTACATATCCTTGTCCGACGACGAGTGCTCGTTGACGAAGCAGGGGATGTAAGTCCTGGAAATTTTTGGTAAAAAAAAAGTTCTCTAATTAAAATCGTTAAGCGATGTTGCTTGATGAAATGCGTACCTTGCGCCCATGTACACGTTTCCTCCTTTTCCCCCAAATTCATAAATGTGTTGTCTACGAGCGGGAAAATGCAATAGCACTCTAAAAACTAGAAGTCACAGCCCAACGCTTAGCCGCGGACGACTTGGGGTTCCCGCTAATGCCCACACGTTTAGATTTCCAAACGTAATATCGAAATCGGTCAAGAAATCGATCGATTACAAGTTCATGCAGCAAACGCAAATGAGGTTCGAATACAGATCCCTTGCAATTGTTTCGAGTTACGCGACATTAAAATTGACCACGACTCTAAATGCTTGCACAAGGAGATGTGTCCTTTAAATTCTTGTCTTTTATTTTAATTGATGGCACACGCGGCGTTATTCGATAATATATTTAATTTAATACGTCGCTCTTTCTTGCAAACGACATTATTTTTTCCGATTCACTTCATTAGCCCTACCAATACCCTTCATTCAAAATACTAAAAACGCAACACCACATTCATCCCTAAAGCCAGCGATTAGCCTTCATGATTTCAGCTTATTGATACTAACTTTTCCGCCCCAAGCTGGATGTGAATATCTCCATTGCCAAAGATTTGTGCTGCGATAAGAAACGCAAAAGAGTTTCATTGTATTTAGGCAAGTAGACAACGCTAGAAAAGATGACCAGGCCAAGAATGATGACAACAATGCTATTAATTAATTTCCGTTCCCAAGGTTCAAACATGTAAAGACAAGTGGCCAACTCCTAATGAAGATACAAGTAGGCCATTCACTTTTTGATGATTTCCAGCATTTTCCGTGCGAAAATTTTCCGCTTGAATTACACCCGAAACTGCAACGCATCTATCAACAACAAAATTAATTTCTTTTTTCACTGATTGAGTTGAGTTGAGTTCTATTGTTTTAGTCTTATCTTGCGTCCAGATAATGGTGTTGTGATTGTTTATCTGTCAAATAAAACTCGAATTATCGCATTAACCCCCTGCTTGGCAATGACCATTTGACATCTCAGATGTTTCACGAACAAAACAATCGCTGGGTCGTCGACAACTTTCGCCATTTCGTTTACTGAAACCAAAACTGCTTGCACCATTCTAGCGCGACATTCCATTGCTAATCCCATTTTTAGGGTTTTGTAAAATAATTTTACAAAACCCTACTAGTTTCGCGACCAGTCTGTCCGTCTGTCCGTCTGTCCGTCCGAGTCATGTATACGCTTACTCCGAATTCCTATAAAAATAATTCTCACATAAATCAATTACTGCAAACGTTGCATTTACCCAAATGCAACGAATCTGCAACGGAAATGACATGTGCCGAACCTAGACAATAGGTAAGCAATTTACGCGGCGGCACATGTCCCATCGTAATCAAAATTACTTTCGCATAATTAAGTCACGTGTCGCGAACTCATCATTTTTCGCATAATAAATAGAAGCGTATCCATGAACACCTTCAGTTTTTGCTAATTAGATGTAGAACGTTACGCTGTCCGAGTGAATACTCAAACGAAATTATAATCAATAAAGTTCTTAAAGTTAAATGTAAAGTTCGTGTTTGGATTTCTTGATGTGCGCGGAGCACTTTCTTATTTTTTTATAGTTCGGTCAAACTAGACACAAAACTGGCGCAGTCGGTAAACGCCACAGTTCGAAAATCCGCGAAGGAACTAACGAAAAAGTGTGGTGACTATTTAAAAATAAAATCGGTTAAGTGCCGCGAAGGTGCCGATAAACTAAAAACACATAAATATTAAACAAAATAATAATCGAGAAAGCCGCGAAGGTTAATACGGTTATTATTAACCTATATAATAAGATCAGAGCAGACACACGAAGCATAAAGGTCCGCTTAAAACTCGCAGTGAGGCTGCTGTAGAGATCTGATCGCCCATAAATTAATTTAAAAAGTGTGTAAAACAAACAAAGTTCCTAATAAGAAGTGAAAAGCAACATTTCAAACCGAACAAATTAAACCGGACAAATTGAACAAAGTTTCACAAAACTTGGAAACAGGTAACATAGCCTAAGATTTTTAAAAAACTCCATATAAAACGTGGATCCTGCTGGACGAAGAACAAGAAGAAGGAATATCTTCAACCAAGGGTGGAACAACGCATACAGAATGGAAGAACTGGTTCAACAATTCCAACAACTTCAACTACAACTTGCTCAAAGGGAGGAGCAGGTCCAACAGTTGGCAACAGCTCTTCAACAAATTTCAAACAGACAATCATCAAACGATCATAACGATAAAATATTAAAGGAAATCAAATATATGAACAACTTTACCGGCGTCGGAGATATTACCATCAACGGCTTCCTGAGCAGTGTTGAATACTATTTGAGCAAAATTGACAATGAAGATTCAAAGAAAACAGCAGTAAGGACCATCTATTATGAGAAAATCCAAGGCGAGGCTAAGAACGCAATCATCAACATCCCAGAAACAGATAATTGGCAACTCATCAAGGATCAGCTAAAGCTACGTTTCAGACCAGACGTTCAACCGTGGGAAATCTACAAAAAAATCAACGAACTGAAGGTGCACAATGTAAGCGAATTGGCTGAGGAAGTACAAAAAATTAAGTATAAGGCAGATGAACTAATAATCTATTATCAGGATAAAATGTTTATTGACCTTAGTAATGTTAATTCAATCTTAACAAATGTAGTGAAAGAAATGAGTCAGGATGTTCTATTAGAAAAGATATACAGTGAGACAAATATTGATAAAATAATAGAAATTATGAGATCAAGAAGATTTGAAGATGAATGTATCAGACCAGAATTTAGAAAGGTCAAAATTTTCAAACCTAAATTCCACAAAAATAATTTCAAGGATTCTAATCCTAATTCCTCACAAAACAGACAGACTGACAAAAATTCTGACGGAGAGGATAATACAAAACAAAACAGACAATTTAATAAGTACAGACAAAAAGACAATGACAGTGGACAACAAAATAGTGGTCAAAATCAATTTTTCAGATCTCAGAACTCAAACAAATCGGGGCAAAATAAAGCCAATAATTTTTCAGGTCGTTCAAAACAAACATGGAAGTCTAAACTCCAACCGGGTATTGAGCCCATGGAAGTTGAGAATGCGCAATTCCATAGATCAAATATTGAAAAGGTTAAAAACCAAAACCAATCAAATAATTTATCTGATGAAGAAACCTTCTCTGACTCACCCCCTGAAATTAACCTAAATGAATATTTTTTTCGCAACTAGCCTCCGAACAATTGCCTTTGATTCAAATTACTATGAATAATGTTAAAAATGTAGCTTTAATTGATACAGGGGCATCATTCAGTGTAATTGATGACCGAATTAATACATTTAATAAGGTGAAAATCAAGCCAATCATATTTTCAACTATTACAGGAAAAGATAAGATCGAGTATGAAGTTCATACTCCATCGCCAGAAGAAATTGATCCTCCACCCTCACGAGCCTTGGTTCGGTGGAAGGTTAATAGGTTACAAAACCGAAAATATCAGTTCATAATCGGAACTGATTTACTAAATAATCTCGATACATTAATAGATTTCGAGAGAAAATTAATTATTTTAAATGGACATGCCATTAAATTTATTAATAGCCCTTATCCTTTTGATGAAGTAAATTCTTTAGAAGAAGTGCATGGTGATTATCTAAAAAGATTACAGTTAGATCACCTGAACAAAGAAGAATATGCCGAAATAATAAAACTGATAAAACGGTATGAGGGAATATTTTTTAAGGAGGGTGACAAACTCACGAGTACCCCCACAATAAAACATGAGATAAAGACTACAACCGAAAATCAAGTCAACTCAAAACTGTACAGGTATCCTCCTAAGCACGAAGCGGAGGTCCGAAAACAAATTGCGGAACTTGAAAAGCAAGGAATTATTCGAAAGAGTAATTCAATGTATTCAAGTCCTCTTATTATAGTACCGAAAAAATCGGACAACTCGGGGGAAAAGAAATTTCGTTTAGTGGTAGATTACAGAAAACTAAACGAAATAACATTGGATGATAAATTCCCATTGCCAAATATTGACTCTATCCTCGATAAACTAGGTAGAGCCCAATATTTTTCAACAATCGATTTAGCAAAAGGTTATCATCAAATTCTAGTCAAAGAGGAAGACAGGCATAAAACAGCCTTCGTAACACCTCACGGACTTTATGAATTTGTAAGAATGCCGTTTGGTCTAAAGAATGCACCAGCGACATTTCAGCGCCTAATGAATGACGTGTTAAGAGATTTCGTAAATAAATCATGTGTCGTTTATTTAGACGATATTCTGATTTTTAGCACCTCTTTAAAGGAACACATTAAAGCGTTAACAGACATTTTTCAAACTTTGAAAGCACATCAACTTAAAATCCAGATAGATAAGTGCAATTTTATGAAGAAGGAGACCACATTCTTAGGTCATATTATCTCAAAAGACGGACTGAAACCAAATCCCGAAAAGGTTGAAATAATACAAAAATTAGAGTTGCCAAAAACGCACAAACAGATAAAGAGCTTTCTAGGATTAACGGGTTACTACAGAAAGTTTATTAAGGACTACGCAAAAGTAGCTCAACCTATAACAAAGTATCTGAAAAAGGACCAAAAAGTTAATTGTAAAGATCCAAATTATATTAGCGCTTTTGAGAAACTAAAAGCCCTTATAATATCACATCCTGTTTTAAGATTTCCTGATTTTCAGAAACCCTTCCAATTAACAACGGACGCGTCTCAGTACGCAATTGGTGCCGTTTTGTCACAAAACGGGCATCCAGTGTGCTTTGCCTCGAGGACATTAAACTGTCATGAGCGGAATTACGCCACTACTGATAAGGAATTTCTTGCCATTATGTGGTCGGTCAATTATTTCAGACCGTATCTCTATGGTAACAAGTTTACTATTTATACGGACCATCAACCTATCAAATACCTTCATGCTAAATATAAAGGGAAGGACCTTTCACCCAGGCATCAAAGATGGCTCTTAAAACTAGGAGAATATCATTTTGATATTGAGTACGTAAAAGGAAAAGAAAATAAGGTAGCGGATTTTCTCAGCCGTACTAATCAACCTAAGGAGTGTGATGAAAAGTCGACAAGCTCATTTAAACATACAAACTCTTTTTCAGATTTAGGAATAATATTTAACTTGGAAAGTCACGATAGTACAATAGCTACAAAACATTCTGCGGAAGAAGATCTACAAGATCATATACCTATTAAGGAGGAAATTGTAAACAAATATAGGACACAGTTAATATTGACAAATAATAAGATCCAAGAGTTAGAAGTTATTCATAGCGGAATACGATTTCGACAATTTACGCGAAATCCTTAGAAAGTACATAAAGAAGGGGATAACCGGCATTTATACGGAACTTGAAGACAGCAAATATAACATCTTGCAACAAACAATAAGGGAAATGTACTCAAATGACAGCCAAGTCAAGTTTATTCGATGCTCTTTTAGAGCTCAGGATATAAAAACGGAAACCGAAGCAGTAAAGCAAATATCTCTGTATCACATAAAGGAAAGTATGCACTCCGGCATACAAGAAACTTTCAATTCTATAAAAAACAAGATCTATTATCCAAAATTACAGGAACTAATACAAATTGTACTCAACCAATGCGATGTCTGTCAAATGGCGAAATATGACAGAAAACCGATCAAACCTAAATTTAATTACACAGAAACACCCGACAGTAAAAACGAAATTATCAATATAGATATTTATACCTTCATGAAATATGATTTCTTAACAATAATAGATCGATTTTCGAAATTTGGCTCTGCTTACTTCCTACCTGACAAAAATCATATAACAATCATTGAAACTTTAGAAGAACATTTTGCAAAAATAGGAAAACCCAAGAAAATTACTGCAGGAAATGAATTAAATACTATTAACGTAAAGGAATTCTTAAAAGAAGAGGAAGTAGAACTACACATAACAAAAGCGCATAGCCATACAGGTAATGCTGACGTAGAACGTTTTCACAACACATTACTTTCGATATGCAGAACTTTAATATTAAATAAAACAAATTTTTCACCAAAACAAATAGTACAACAGGCTGTTAGAAACTACAACAATCGCTATCATTCAACTATCAAGTGTACCCCTATCGATGCTCAGGAACAACGAATAGACGCTTTAAAAATTAAAAATAACATCAACGAAGCAAAACAAAAATATTTGGAAAAAATAAATAAAAAACGTGAAAACTACGAGGAAACTAGGACGACTGGATTCATAAAGGACTATAAAGCTGTAAGACACAAAGAAAAACCAAGATATAGAAGGGCAAAATTACATAATGTCCATCCCACAAATATAAAAAGAGAATTAAAACATACAAATTTAAACGATTATTCAGAAGACGATATCGTTAAAACAGAGGATAAAAGAATTCTAGAAGCAGAAATAAAAGCTAAAGAAGGTCCTAACTCCGAGGTTTTGGTAAAGAAATTTAATTTATCAATAAAGAGGAGCGATGCAGCCACCTTACTAGGAAAAGAATGGTTAAACGACCAAATAATTAACTTTTACCTAAATTTGCTAGTAGAAAGAAGCTCACTAGACAATGCAAATAATCTTCCGAAAGTGTATGCAATGAATACATTTTTCACGCTGTGCCTAAACAAAACAGGATATAGTGCAGTTCGAAGATGGACACGGAAAGTGGATATATTCTCCTATGATTTAATAATAATTCCAGTTCACATAAACCAAACACATTGGTGCTTAGCCATAATAAGCCCAAAGGAAAAATACATTAAATATTATGATCCAATGAGGACTCCAAATACCGAAGTTCTAGATTTACTAGAAAATTATGTCAAGGAAGAATCGATGGATAAGAAAGATGAGGTTTTAGATTTTTCTTTTTGGAAAAAGGAGCAAATTCTAAACGGTCCACTTCAAACAAATGCATATGACTGTGGTGTATTTAGCTGCACATTTGCTGAACATATAACTCGCAATTGTGAACCAAATTTTTCCCAAGAGGACATGGTTTATTTAAGGAAGAAAATGCTCGCAGATATTTTGCAAAGCAAAATTCAATAGTTTCAATAATTTAACCTTAACTTAAGTCGTTTAAATCGTTTACCCTTAACAAATCAATTACTTTTTATTATGACATATCCAAGATTAAATACTTATTTTAGGTCATAATCATCATATGGTTGCTTCTAATCTCTATGGTAAAACCAACAACTGGGACATTAAATATACAACCAATATCGACTGAAAATGGCTTTACAATAATAAATATGGGAACAACGGAGGTTATTCAAGATGCTAGGACAATAATTCACGTACTCAATTTAACAGAATTTAGGCAGGCAATCGATTTAGCAGAGGAAAACATCAAACGGTTGAACCTTGGGAATGACTTGACTATTAGACAAGAACTAGAAACTATTCGTGCAAAGTTTAAAACTATTCAACCTAGTCCTAGAAAGAAAAGAGGTTTACTCAATATCGTTGGTACAGTAGAAAAATGGCTTTTTGGTACCATGAATGACGACGATAGAAAGGAAATCACTGAACACATGAAAACAGTAGAAATTAACGAAGACAAAACTATCGATAACCTAAATAAGCAAATAGAAATCAATTCGCATATCAGTGACTCGATAAAAATTCTTAAAAACACCATTGAATCAGATAGAAATCAAATTACAAAAACTTACGAAGAAGTCACTGCTAACGAAAGAAAAATTATAGTAAAACAACTGCAGTTAGATCAAATGATAAGATTGCAGATGCTTAAAGAAAAACTAGACCAAATTATGGACAGCATAGCATTTACCCGACATGGTATTGTTCACCCAAGTTTGTTGACAACTACTGAAATCTTGACAACAGGACTAGACTTTTACAGACTTAAAAACGCTAAAACAGGACTTTTGCAACTAGACAAGGACGAACTAACCCTTGCCATCAAAATTCCCAATAAATACAAAATAGTCGACCTTAAATTGATAACCCCAATCCCAAATAAAAACTTTTTAGAACTTAATATAGAAGATCAATTTGTTATTGAAATAAATCAAACAAAATATCAATATAGTGGAGAAATTCAATATGAAAAAGATCTCAAAATTGTAAACAATTGCATTGAAAAAAATAATTGCTTTACACAAATAAATAAACTTCAAGAAATTAAAAAATTGGATGATCAAACTATACTTTGTAAAAATATGAAAAATCAACAAATTATAAATTCTTGTGATGACAGATATATAAAACTAAACGGTAATTACTTAATAACATTCAATAATTGTACTATTCAAATCCTAAATGAAACCTTTAGTAGCAATGATATCAAATTTGTTGACAGATTTTATTATGAAGCAGACTATAATTTTAATTTTACCAAAAGAATTAATTTTGAAAATATTACCATACAACATATTGAAAATTTGGAACCTTTAGAAATTCTTAAATTCTACAAAACTATAAGTCCAATATTAGGAATAACAACAATTTCAATACTTATATGTATCATTTTTGCAATACTTACCATTTTTTATAAAATACATAAAACAAAAGAAATTATGAATGTAAACAAAAACATTAAAACAAATTGTAATGAAAAGGTTAGAATTCAGGAGAATTCTTATTGTAAGGGGGGAGAAGTCATGTATACGCTTACTCCGAATTCCTATAAAAATAATTCTCACATAAATCAATTACTGCAAACGTTGCATTTACCCAAATGCAACGAATCTGCAACGGAAATGACATGTGCCGAACCTAGACAATAGGTAAGCAATTTACGCGGCGGCACATGTCCCATCGTAATCAAAATTACTTTCGCATAATTAAGTCACGTGTCGCGAACTCATCATTTTTCGCATAATAAATAGAAGCGTATCCATGAACACCTTCAGTTTTTGCTAATTAGATGTAGAACGTTACGCTGTCCGAGTGAATACTCAAACGAAATTATAATCAATAAAGTTCTTAAAGTTAAATGTAAAGTTCGTGTTTGGATTTCTTGATGTGCGCGGAGCACTTTCTTATTTTTTTATAGTTCGGTCAAACTAGACACAAAACTTCCGTCCGTCCGTCCGTCCGTGTGTCACAGCAGTTTTTCTCGGAAACTACTTAAGCTAGAAACATAAAATTTTGTGTGTATGTGTAAAGTGGTGATCTCTTCAAAGTTCAACTACAAAAAAATTTTATAAGGTATTTAAGGGGGGTCTCCCCATATAGGAGAGTGACCCCCCGAAAAAAAAATTTCATTGAAGGTAGCCGATATGGATATCAAATGAAAGGTCTTGATGAGAACTTTTCAAAACAGATCTTAATTTGGCAAAATTTGCTTCGAGGGGCGCACAGGGAGGGGAAATACAGGAAAAATTTGTGTCCCCCCCCTCGCGATTGGACACCTGTGATCCGAAAAATCTGAAAAAAATCAGGAATGTAGGCTTTGGTGAGTACAACAACAACAAATACGTGAGAAGTCGAAATTCACTCAACTTTGTCAGTAATAGTATGATTTATTGATTTTATGTTTTCTTGAATAAAATCTTAACGGTACCCTTAAATTCAATGAAATTCAGTACGTAGATGTCTATTTATAAGATTGATATATCATGAATCATATTTAGTGAAGTTATAGCGGTTTGAATTTTCCTGTATTACTATGGAACAATATGCGCTGCATTTATAACTATGGCAACATATGGCTATGGAACAACCTGCGCTTTTTACCGACTCAGACACTACAGTTTTGCTAGGATTTGCATGAAAATTTCAGGAATGATAGGTGTCATGTATATCTTTGAGAATCGGTTCAGCTAGTGGTATCAGTAATCGTAAAACAAATTAGTGGCTGTTTTTAAGGCGAAGATTGAATAATTTTGAGTTATTTTTTCCCAACTTCAACGTTTAAGGTGCATGCTTTGAACACTTGATTCAATTTAATGAATGACTGATGATGAGTACCTACAATTTATGCCCATAAGTGAAACAAGTCAAGGAGGTGGGGGAGAGCTACTAGCAAAAGGGTTTTGTAACCATTCTAGGATTCGAAAAAATTGGCCATTAATCGATGATAACAGTACAGGAGAGTGGCCCCTGAAAAAAAACTCATCAAACGTAGCCCATATGCGTATGAAATGAAAGTTTTCATGGGAGCTTTTCAAAATAGTTAAACTGTCAGTTTTTGCTTCAGTGGGGGCACAGTGGGGGAAATACATGAAAAATGTGTTTCCTCCGTCGCGGATTGACATCTGAAATAATTATCAAGGGAGATTTTTATGAGTATAACAAACCAAAAACCTCAGAAATCGAAATCCGTTCAACTTTGTTAGTAATAGTATGATCTTCGTATTTCATATTTTCTCCAATAAAATCGTCTTTGACATGTTTCTTGACTTGATTTGATCTGGTGACTGCATTTTGTAAATTGAATACAAAACCCTTCTGACATGAGCGTAGGTCTGTTTACCCAACTTGTTTATGACTGCTTTTCATTGGATGGAAGGAAATAAAACTCGGAATGCAATGACAATTAACTCACGCACGGCTAGACGTATTTTTGTTTGTTATTTAAATTTCAAGCATTAGGAGCACTCCGAGGCAATCAGCAGCCTCACAAAGCATCGAACCGAGATCACCAACACTACAGCCGCGCCGCGGTCACAATTACTTCCGAACCTTCAAGCAGAGCAAGCGACGGCTGGAATGGAGTGATTGGTAATATTTTGCAAAAACACAAAACAGAGATTCAACCAACTATCGGTGGGCACTAGGCGAAATGAAACAAATACCGCGGCTGCGATCAAGAAGGTTCCTACTTCCGAAACTCTTTTTATGGTCTCCCCTCAATGTCAGTCGTCGCGGGCACCGTCTTACCAGGTCGAAGAACGCCAAAACACGTTAACGTCCACACCGCCGTAAGCGTGCACCACTTCGCTCCTATATTTCGATGCAGCCTTATGATTAGTTTGCATATTATATTTTTTATATGTGTGTGTGCGTATAATTAATGAGTATAAATGAAAAATTATGGACGATATAAACAGATATATGTACATAGTTCTCGCGTAGCTAGCACAATTTTGTTTTCATTCGCATATATATTTTGCTCAAATTTATTAGACGTTTAATTTATTGTCATTTGTTGATTCTTATTCGTTTAAATATTTTCTCTCTTCCACTGTTTTTAAGCTAAAATATATACAACAAATTAAAGTTAATTTTATTATATATTTAAATTTTATAGAAAATCAAATGAACATAGTTAAATGCTTCATAAATATAAAATTGAGGGATGAATAATAATTTAACGAAAATTTTATTATAATTTTGAACATCAACGCCAAAAAAAAACAAACCCTTTTCTTGTGCTAATGATACGAAGTTTTCTTTCTTCTTTACGCTCAAATTGGTTTAATTTTATTATTTCGGCGATTCTTCATGTTTAATAATTTAAAGCTAACTATCGTTTTTCTTCACATTAAACAGTATTGCTTCTTGGTAGTTGTTTGTGTTTTTAACTAATATTATTATCATTATCATTACATATATTATTGGTTCTCTTCCTAATTTCCTTCTTTTTTCACGTTAAAATTATCATTCACTTAATTTTTCATTATTAATTTATATAAACGTATTTTAACTAACCAGATATTTATTTTTTTTTCTTGCAACATTCCTAATTTAGGCTTTTCTGCTGCAGTTTTCATACGATCTAATGATCCTGTTTCACTTATAACTAACGATTCCGAACTTGAATTCCTGGCATGACCGTAATCACCTTCTGAGCTTTGTCTAGAATTTTGACTGTGCAAAAAACTACTTTACCCGGAACCTTTAGATATTTGACTAGTATTGCTAGAATTTCTCGAGTGTCCCATTTCGATGACACCACCAACTTGTGTAGGCAGGATATTACCACTTTTCCTAGTAGGAATTTCAATTTTCGTGGTCACCATGCTGTAAGGATGAAGGAGATAGGAAAGTTTTAGAGCAGTTTAATAGGGTAACGCTCAATTACTACAAATGACTCATCTTTGTTAGTTTAATGCCTTCAGCCACCACGTTTGAGAACTTCACATTTGTTCCGCTATCCATAGAGCATAAAAATCATTTTAACTTATGATAAAACGTTCAATAATAAAACAAATAAGAACTGAGATAAAGTTTCGCGCACCTTATGGATCACCTTGATAACACCAAATGACTTGAATAGTTTGAGATTCATGATTGCTAATTAAAACTCAATGGAGTTTGGAAAATCGTTGAAGAAAAAACGAGAGATAGTGATTTCGTTTTCTTTTTTTTTTTGTGTTTGGGAGGTGAATGTCTTCACGAACTGATTGTGGGGCTCGCATGCTTGAAAGCGCCTGGACTACCCACAAAACTCCTCCCTGTCAACCTGAGAACCTAGCTTGTAGCCGTTTGATACATTACTTCTGGCCAGGTCTCGTTTTTATATGGCGTGAGGTGTCATTTAGCTGAGAGACCCCCGTCTAACGGGAGACAAAGGAGGAAGAGTTATTGCCAGACAAGTGATACTCCAGTCCAAACTTTCCTAGCTGTAGGGAGTCTCTTTTATCCTTAAGGACTGTCCGAACATAATGTAGTCCATGGTTCCATGTGCCAGCCAATTCAAGACTATACTATCCGGGGTGAGCTCTCTCGTCTCCCGGGAGAATTCTCGTCACTGCCTGATTCGTTTTTTGAATACAAAAAATATATGGCAGGCATCATCATTTTCTTCTGGGCAAAACTGACAATCGGGGGACCATAATTTACCTATCTTGGGTCTGTAAGACTGACGACACCCATTCTCGCTCAAAAACTGGATCAAATGGAAGTCAATCTCACGATGCTTTTGATTCAGTCCCGGTCTCAGGTCCAGAATGAAGCGCGCAGTCTTTCTACCCTTCGTGCAATTCCCCAAGACTATTACCAATAGCTGAGTTAGTGCTGTGTCTCATCGCGGGCAGCCGTCCTCTCAGGAAAATAGCGCGGTGCTCTCTAGCAAAGACGGCAACAGATATCACGCCCACAAAAGTTCTCACCGTCAAATCAGAAACTATTGGATATGAAGATGTAATCTTCAGTGCTTCTCTTCTCTATACTTGTACCAAGCATTTTCGGTATAGCTACTTACTGAGAGCGTCAGCCCATATTTCTACTTGTACGGTAGCATTGCCACTATAGCACTCATCAAGAGGCATCTCTTTGATGGTATGGGCCCCCCTATTTTAGCCATAAGTTGACTTAGAGCCGTTATGCTTGAAGTAGCCTCCTCAGCCGTTGCTCAGATTTGCCCAGAGGAAATCATCTTCGAGTAAATCAGTAGCCAGGTACTTCAATTATTATGTTCCCAATACTGATCATCTTTATTCTAGAAATTCTCCTTTTTGCCAATATGACCACTTTTGTTTTTTATAGAGCTAGAATGAACCCACGAGTAGTCATTCAGTCTCTTACTCGGTGCATTAGTAAACCTAGCTTCAGTTACACTTGTTCGACGGTGCATCCAGTGACAATAGCCAAAACATCATCCACGTGGATTATCAAGTGCGAATCATCTGGCATCCCCAGTCTCAGTAGCACGTTGTAAGACATGATGCATGGTCTCGACCAAATATGTATTCCTGGGCAACACCCGATGTAACTTCTATCATTCGCTGGCCCTGTGCTGTTATGTTAAGTACGCTTTGTTCCTTCAGGTAGTCGCTCAGGAGCTGCATCAGACATTCTGGAACTTGTAAACGATTTCTAGGAGAGTTGAAGGCGATCATATCGTCAAGTGTTACCAACAGAACGATCTAACGCTTGGTATGGCTATATGTTTTACATTTTGGAACATGCTCGCCATATCTGCAATCGCCTGAATTGTCGAGTGTCCTGCTCCGAAGCCATACGGCCCAGGATATAGGTCTCCAGTAGCATGAATCACGTTAGTGAGTCTTCCCTTGATGAGTTTCTCTTGTACTTTTCCAGCTAACATATATCTAGCATGCATGAACAAAATATGACCACAATTTAAGTCACTTACAATTTATCACAGGAAAAGTGATTTTCCTAGCTTTATGCTTAATTTGAAATTGATTTCCAGATTTAAGGTGGCATCATGTAAGATTTACGAGTACTACGTTAACACTTATGAAGGATAAGGTCCTTTCCTTTGCCGAGTACGAGCATTGCCACCTTCCATCGTACCCGGAAAACTCTGCCCCAAAGGCAAGCGTTGAATGTGCTGCACAGCAAGTCAGGGCGATGCTGATAAGCAAGTTACAACACATCAACTAGAGCACTTCCTAGCCCTATAGCCTTCGTTGGTTTCAATGAAAGGACTCCCTATTCCAGTTCCGGCTATGTTGGGAGTGGGCACAAGATTGCTGGCCCACCTTGGGCAGCATCAACACGCACAGGATTGACATTAAAATTGCCCACAGTGTCTTTTCCACCTTTTCCTTTTCATGTATGCAAGGCTTTCGTGGGACACCAAGCTTGTGCATAACTAGCTTGTAGCCAAGGCGCTACTACCTTGCTACTGTTAATCAATTAGTGAAGGCGTAACCTCGATTAATTATACGAGTATGCTGCTACTTTGTTACATGCCTTGTCATGGTTCCGTACTCCTTGAGCCCCATGCCAAAACTTGTGACACTCTCTTCACTTTCTAGTAATTTAAGTCGACTACCAGTAAACTGGGGGCTTGCCATGCTGAGGTTTTTGATAGGGCATGGAAGCACTGCGCTCAGTCGTGATGATGCACATAGTTGTGTTCACCACGTTTTGAGCTGCCAGTTCTTCTATCCCCTCTGAATCGCCTTGCAGTGGAGCACCTGCCCTGTATACGTCAATGAACCTCTCAACGTTCATCCTTGTAATGTTCCGCCCAATTGTAGAAAGCTGAGAGTACGGAAATCGGGAGACAACATCATCGATCGCAAGCAAAATGTAGTGATGATCACTGGCTGAGTAGTAATCTAATACTCTTCAATTCAGTATTCTTCGTACTCGGGGTTCCAGGGCGAATAAAACGTTCGGTAATTTTGGTGTTTTGTATGACAAGTACCGTTCAGGTTACCATTTCTGGGACTCATTTTCCCCGCAGATTAGTTTGAAGCATGTCTCCATCAACAAGCGCGCTGCCATCTGCGCTCGAAACAGCGCCCTCCATCGCATTAAGCTTGGCTTGGAAAGATGATATCGGCTTGGTGGGCGTAATTTATAAACTAAACAAGTTGAGTAGACAGACCTATGCTCTATCCGAAGGGTTTTGTACTCAAGACAGGAAACATGTCATGTTTGAGTATCATACTATTATTAGCAAAGTTGAAAGATTTTTGACTTCTGAGGTATTTGTTATAGTTATACCCATAAATATCTCCCTTGATATTTTTTTCAGATTTCTTAGATCACGGGTGTCCATTCGCGAGGAAGAGAAACATTTGTCATGTATCCCCCCCCCCCCCCCCCCCTGTGCCCCCAGTGAAGCAAAAACTGTCAGTTTAAGAACTGTTTTGAAAAGCTCTCATAGAGAATTTTCAGTTGATACTCATATTGGCTACCTTTCATGAAATTTTTTTCAGGGGCCACTCCTTTGTACTGTAATCATCGATTCATGACCTGTTTTTTCGAATCCTAGAATGGTTACAAAGCCCTTTCGCTAGGAGCTCTCTCCTGCCTCTTCGACTTTTTTCAATTGTATGTACTCATTCATGCTCATGATACCTATCATTCCTGAAATTTTCATGCAAATCTTAGCAAAGCTGTAGTGTCTAAGTCGGTAAAAAGTGTATATGGCTACATAGCCATATGTTTCCATAGTAATACAGGGCATATTGTTCCATAGTAATACAGGAAAATTCAAATCGCTATAATTTCGTTAAGTACTATTCGATCTTTATAAAACTTTCAGAAAAGATCAATCTTATGAATTTCCATTTGTTTGCTAAATTTTATTAAATTTAAGGGTACCGTTTAGATTTTATTCAAGAAAACATCAAATCGATAAATCATTTGAATTTGTTGTTGTTGTACTCATCAAGGCCTACATTCATGATTTTTTTCAGAATTTTCGTATGGAAGGTGTCCAATTGGGGGGGGGGGGGGTTGGTACGTGAAAAGTTCGTACATTTCCCCTTCCCCTGCCCCCTCGGTACTCATAAGGCAATTTTAAGACTTGTTTTGAAAAGATCTCATTGAGACCTTTCCAATGATACCCTACTCGACTACCAATGGTGCAAATTTTTTTTGAGGAGTCTCCTCCCTATATGAGACCCTCCTTAAACCCTTTGAAAAATTTTTCCACCCTTGAACTTTCAAGAAGTCGTCACTTCTGACCTTCCCACAAAGTTTCATGGCTGTAGCCTCTATAGTTTCGGAGAAAAAGTGCAGTGACATACAGACGGACGGACGGACGGACGGACGGACAGACGGACACAGGTCGTGATTGCAATAGGGCTTTGTATTTTAGTACAAAACCCTAAAAAATGAAGTCCATGAGCACTGAACCCACGCAAAACCATTTCCCCGCCCTAAGCTCTCCCCCTGAAAATCACTATTCTGAGTCCAGACCGCGGAAGTATCATCAGGAGTACCATGATACAGAACTTCTTTTATCGTAGCGTTGCTCACCCATGTCCCTCGCACACTGCTCAAGCAAGTTTTGTACGGTTGAACTGCGGTTTAGTTACCTGTAGAATACGACCCATCGGAGTTCTAATTTTGCCATGGCTAAGGCTTTCTGGAAAACCCGACCTTTTCTGGCCCCCAAACCGTCTTGGGCATCCTTGCAAAGGACACAATATGCCTCCGTTGCACACTCCTTCCCTTCTATTTCAATGCATTTGTACCATAGGGAACTCCTATCGGATCGTTTGCATATTTGGCGGTGCGAGCATTGCCAACGCAATTTAAACATAAAAATGGCGGTGTTTTTGCCATATCCTGCAGACGATCCACCCTATTGTTACTTTGCCCGTATTTGGAAATTCTTTGGCGGCCATTTTGGGTGAAGTCAATGATGGCCATACGTTGTCCCCTATACTTTTCTGATATCAGCCTTACTTTGATCAGACTCATGCTAGAGAGCATTTGATGGACTCTTCCACCGCAGCCAGGTCCATCACGCAATCAATCTCTCTTACTTCGATACTACAGTGGCACTTTTGCCGATGACCGCGGTTTTTGTGTGGCTTGATTAGCAGTATTAGTGTTTTCAGGCCTTACATTATCCCAAATATCCCCCATCCTATCTCCATAGGATTGATCATCATGGGATTTTGTGAGCAGTGTCTACTGCGGCTGCTTTCATCGTGGCTTTTTTCTCTCTTGTTTCGCATCAGGTCTTTTTGTTGCTGGCAGTTCGTGCTAACTATATTCTTTGCCATTTTTTGGAAGAGTTTCTTTGCGGTTTTCCTCATACCTTTTGTTGGCACTACGTGAAACCCCATATATAGGGTTTCATGCCTATCAAGTGCTTCCTCCTTCCTGATTTCATCCCCATGTCCTTCGATCGGGCTAGGCACAATTCTCTTATTGCTGTTTGAAGGTGGAGCTATCTACACATGCCCTTTAGGCTCAGCGTTTCTTTTGCCTCCTGTTCTTGCTCAGCCTTCTGGTCCTCTTTGGCCTTTGAGCAGGCCCTTCGGTAATGCCCTATGTAGTCTAAGAACTCTTTTAGTTCAAGGACCCCATTTTTTACTCCCTTGCTGATTTTTGGCGAGTCGCCTGCAGGTTTTATTATTTCTAAAACGCCTCCCGATTTTCGCATTACCCTTTTTAAGATTTTGTACTAACATACAAGAACCTATTGCAATTCCGACCTGTATTCGTCTGTCCGTACGTCCGTCTGTATGTCACGGCACTTTTTCTCCGAAGCTATAGAAGTTAAAGACATGAAACTTTATGGAAAGGTCAGAAGCGGTGAGTTCTTGAAAGTTTCTTTGTGGAAATTTTTTTCAAAGGGGTTTAAGAGGGGGATCTCCCCATATAGGGGGTGACCCTTCAAACATTTTTTTTCTTCTTTGGTAGTCGAGTAAGGTGTCGTTGGTAAAGTCTTCATGGGATCTTTTCAAAACAAGTCTTAAAATTGCCTTATCGGCACCGTGGGGGGCAGAGAAAGGGAAAATATACGAACTTTGTAAACATACTATATGTCATGTTTTCAGTTACTTTCAGATCATTGGTTTTTATATGATCCTGACAGGTATTTGAAACTGGGGGAGCAATTTTGTTGTTTTTGATAACCACCCTATTCGCTTCTAGGGTTGCCTTGTAAATCCTTGATTCTGGTGATTCTGTTAGTACATCAATGTTTATGTCCGCAACTGTGATAAATTTTTTTTCAGTTGAGTATAATGTATCTAATAATGTGCAAAAGTGTTGCGCATTCATACGACTCGGGTCGTAGTACGTCCTTTACTTCGTTTTTGTTTTTTACCTGTCTGGCATAATTCAATTGCTATAACGCTGTGTTTATCATAATAATTTTACAAAACCCTACTAAAATCGCGTCCTGTCTGGCCGTCCGTGTGTCACACCACTTTTTCTCGCAAACCACATAAGTTAGAAACATAAGATTTTGTGAGTAAGTGTAAAGTGACTTCCTCTTCAAAACTTCACCACAAAAAGAAATTTATAAGGTATTCAAGGAGTCTCCTCATATAGGGAGTAGCCTCTGAAAAAAGTTCAATTGCACGATGGTAATATGGGTATCAAATGAATGGTCTTTATGAAAGCTTTTCAAAACAAGCCTTAAAAGGAACAGTTTTGCTTTGAAGGGTGCAGAAAGAGGGGAAACGTACGAAAATTTGGTGTGTTCGTCCTTGGTAGTATTGTTTGTTTCTGTTTATAAGAATAAACTTTTCTTTCTACAATTAGAAAGATATTTTACTATGTATTGAATAATATTTTAATATAAATTCAAACAATACAATAATTAAGAACGAACTGAACAAACTAAATTATATTTATTAATTGACTTTCTAAATACAATATTTTAGAACGAACTGAATTCATTGAATGAACTGAACTTACTGAATTAACTTCATTAATTTACAATCTATGTATACAATTCCAAAAACAATATAGGTAACTAGATTTACATTATTTGTTTAATGTGTCAAAAGTAAAGTATTTTTATGTAAAAGTATATTTTATGAATGGAATATATATTTTTGAGCTATTTTGAATTAAATATAATATAATCGCCACATGTCCCCCTTCGCGATTGGAAATCTTTCACCTGAAAAATCTGAAACGAATCACAGAGGTGAGACTTAAAGAGTAAAAGGGCAACAAAAACCTCAAAAGTCGAATTTCGATCAACTTTGTTAGCAACAGTACATTTTATAAATTTTACATTTTTGAATTTAGAATCAAAGTGGGACACGTTAATTCCCCAAAAGCTACAATTTAAGTTTCTTGATAGTAATTATATGTACTCTGAAAATTTCACAATAATTGAACAATAAATAGCTAAGTTACTGCCGATTGAATATTTAACAATTACAACAACATTAACACGTGATATTAGGGAGATAGACGTTTGAAACGGAGCTAGACACTACAAATATTGTAGGAAATGTGATAAAAATGATATAAATGATTTTTATTATTGATGTGTTATCATGACTAATCAAGCGGCGGGATCAAAACACGTGAAACGAAATGGCGGCGAATTTAGAAACCAGGAGTAAGTTTTTCGAACTCAATTTATGGAATAAGTATGTTAGTCCAGTTTTGATAAGCAGAACATATTGTTTGATTTCCTGATTGTTTTGCAAAACCCTTCTGGCAGGAGCAATCTCCTGCTACTCTAACTCATTCACATTTATTGCTGTACCTCTTGCTCTCCCAGGTCTGTAGGAGAATACTGCATTATATATTTCAATTTTATATAATCGTGCAACTTCTGGGTTGATCCATATTTCATTGGGAATAACCAAGTCTAGGTCAGGACTTTGCTGCAGGTAAATCTGAATATCATTTGGTTTGTATCTTAAACTTTTTATATTAGTGTAGATGAGGGTCGAATACGTTCCACTTGATTGATTTGTAAGATCAACAATCATCGAAGCTGCAGTCGGTGCTTCTCCTGGCGGTTAATATTCTACGTTGAAATTTCGAACACTCTATCGAGTCAGCTCTGTGAGAACGATCAGCATTATTATTGTTTCCAATACATTTGCAGCACTTGTCAAGCGTGCTTTTACGGTCCTTTAGGTCATCCTTCCTTGCACATTTCACACAGATTTTGTGGTTGTATTTTCGACATTGTAAGCAATCGGTCTATTGTTGGTCTGCCTGATTTAAAACCACATTTTTGCTTTCCAATAATACTCTTGGCGTGTGATCTGATTTCATTTTCTACGATCTTTAATGATATTTTGTATGTCGTACAAAGAAGTGATATGCCTCTATAGTTTCGCATGGTAGCTTGTCACCTATTTTGTGAATAGGGAATATAAATGATCCGCTCCACTCGTTCGGCATATGTTCTTGTGGCCAAATGTCCTGAATGACTTTATGGATGGCTTTCTAAACACCACTGCTACCATATAAAATGAGCTCCACTGGAATCTAATCAATTTTGGGTAGTTTAGTATCCTTTCTGGCTTTGATGGTAGAACAATTTCATCCAGAGTTAGCTGGGCTAGTAGAAACTCTCCAGGAATATCTATTAACTTCAATATTTTGGAGCTGTGTGGAAAATCCAAGGAGATTCTTGGGGTACGATGCTCACCTTGCTCACCTTTCTTTAATCCTGTTTCATCAGAGATGATGTTGCGGATATATTCACGGTAGAGCCTGGTTTTGGGCTGATAAATTCGTTTTCAGGACTTGTATCGATACATCTCAACCGGTCGTTATGGTCATTTCTTTTCTTAGTTCTAATTAACTTATTTGCTACTCTTCTGAGATTTTTAAAGCGTTTTCTCTTCTTTTTGGTTTTCCTACCTATATATTATTTGTACGCTTGATTCTTTTTGTCGCACGTATTCTGGAACTCATCACCAAACCAATCATTTCTCCTGCATTGACCTAAATCTCCGATCATCCGTGCTGCTACCATCTGCCGAGGAAAATATGCCGTTGCTTTGGACATTTCAGCAAGACAATGATCCAAGCCACTCATTTCGATCGGTCAAACATGGTTTCAAGAAAATAATACGGACGCCTTTGAGTGGCCAACGCAATCTTCAGACCGCAATCCTTTTGAGAAGCTCTCAAGTGAACTTAAACAAGAAGGTTCAAAGATATTTTGCCAAACTCAATTACAGAAGAATATTCAAAAAGATTGGTACAACATTTCTGTAGAAGTTAATACCGTATATACTCGGATGAATTAAGAATAAAAGCGTGCATTCTGGATTTCGGACGCCTCTTAACTATTGCTGCATAAAAAGGGACCATAACTATCAAAATTATTATGTTAATTACGATATTTGTTGGATACACCTATTATTCTGGCCTTTTGAAAATTGGTACGTTTAATGAATTAACTAAATGTTAAGCTTTTATTTAAATTTGAAAACCATCTTCGTTTTTGAAGGAGTATAAAGAACAGTATAAAAATTAAGCTTGTTTTAGTTAAAAAACTGC
This sequence comes from Odontomyia ornata, assembly GCA_963969285.1. Taxonomy (NCBI): domain Eukaryota; kingdom Metazoa; phylum Arthropoda; class Insecta; order Diptera; family Stratiomyidae; genus Odontomyia; species Odontomyia ornata. The sequence continues at coordinate 278,631,797 of OZ017741.1, forward strand.
GCACACCGATTATTTTATCCAGCTGTTTAGATTTATACAGAGAAATGGATTACAAAACAGCCAACACGCACTAACCAAACGAGAAATGTCTATTTTGTTTTTTCTTACATGTAGACGCGCAACTATTTGAATCAAAATTATTTGGAAATCATCTCGTCTATTTTTTATTTATGGGCATTTAAGCTTATAATTGTTCATATGAATGAATCAAAGCTTATGCATTGTATTTTCATAACCTAGGACAGCCTAGGACCCACGTATTATCCTGGAGTGAATGTAAACTAGATTTAATCCATAAACAATATCATAAAAATTGACTGAATTATTGCACATGAACAAACAAAATTCATAACGACTAGTATTGAAAAAAAATTTTTTTATAGAATATTAAAAACTTACCTTTATTTCGTCTATTGACAACTCAAACAAATCGATTTGAATAGCGAAAGATCTCTACCGAGCAACGGTTGCGGCTACACTGGGGTAACCAATTACCCCACGTCGATAAAATGTAGAATCAAACCGCCACCATCCATTTTCAAGGCTTTTTATAGAATCTAGTCGCATCTCACACTTGTCTACTTTCGACAGATGTTGTATCTTGTATCAATTTTATACGTTTTACAACTTTCATTCCTATTTTTCTGAACCTGGGTTGAATATTCTCCCCGTGTGGCCATTAAGGATTATTTTGACTTCTACAAGGTGCTTTCAAAAAAAAAACGAGACTTTTGTCATAAAATGTAGCCGCCTTGAATCCCGTACATTAAGACGTGCGCAATGCAACCGTTAAACTCACTTAATGTGGTAAATAACAATTTATTGCAAAAATCTAAATATATAACAGTTCTAGTCAATAATTTTGTTTATTCGATATCCGCAGGCCAATTCTTTTTTTTTCTCTTTCGAAACGCGTCTGCTCACACAACAAAGCAAGGCCGACGGCTTTTAACGAAAAAAATATGTATAACAATTTGTTAAACGAAACTAAACTTGTTTACTTCGTGACCAATAGCCAAAAATAACAGCTGATGAAAACTCTTCTTGTTGCTAGCTGCTTGGTTGCCAGATGTATAAAGTCAAACTTCCTCGAGATGATGTTAGCGCCACTCAGTGGTGGAAATAGTTTGATGATCACCACAGTACCCCCTTTCCAGAATTGACGTCAAGTTGATGTTGGCTTTGACTTTCGACTGTACGTTCTGAGTGGAATGCCATGATGTTGTTCGTTGTCCACTTTTGTAGTATATGCTGGTAGAGATGGTCGCATCTTGTCCTTTTATCTTGTTCATGAAGACATAATCGTTGATTCCTTTAACCACCTCGTGTGGTAATGTGTAATGCTGCTCCAACGGCTGTCTGAGTGCATCGAATCGCAGGAAGACATGGGTGCAAGCTTAGAGATCCTTGTATTGAAAAAGGTTTCTTTTTATAAAGTGAGCTGTTGGTGTTGGTCGAAGGAGTCGCATGTGTTCACGAAATTTCTCAACAAAAAAGGTGGGATCGGCTGGCATGTCCTCGTTTGTTAAAAATTCGCCAGAAACACGTAGCTGTTCGCCGTAAAGTAATTCGGCGGGTGAAGCGCTCAAGTCCTTCTAGAGTGACGTTCGCAATCCTAGTAGAACAGTTGGAAATAGTTCAATCCAGGATGTTGGTTGACTGCACATAAGAACTGATTTGAAGGTTCGGTGCCATCGTTCAATCACACCATTGGACACAGGATGATAGGGTGTTGTTCTAGTTCTTTTCGTTCCTGTCAGATTGGTAAAGGCTCGAAAAAGTGCGCTTTCAAATTGAGCGCCTTGGTTGGTTTTTTAACGTTTTGGGAGTTCCGAAACGCGCCACCCAGGTGTTGCAAAAAGCATTGGTGACTGTGTCCGCAGTCATGCCTTTCATGGGGACTGCTTCTGGCCACCGTTAAAATCTGTCTGCCATAGTAAGACAGTATCGATACGGTACGTTTTTTGAGATGGGCTGGTTCCTGTTGTGTCTTTGGATTTTCGAGCGTTGACAGGAGATGCAGTTGCAGGTCCATCGTATCGTGTCCTTCTGAATGCCAGGCCATACGTACTTTTGGCGCAGCTGGTGAAGGGTGGCCTTGCCGCACGGGTGAGCAAGTCTGTGAACTGAAGCGAAAACCTGTAGACGAAGTTCCGGTGAGACGTAAGGACGAATGTGTCCCGTTGAAGTATCGCAGTAAACTGTCGCAGTACCGATGGACAGCTTTTGTAGTTGTAATCCCGTGTTGTTGCTGCTGTCTAGGAGCACACGAAGCTCGTCGTCTTCTTGTTGGGCTTCGGCTAGTTGAGTTGGGTGTAAGGTGAATTGCATGTTGATCGTATTAATTCTGGAGAAGGTGTTGACTACCAGATTCTCCGAGCCGAAGATGTGGACTATCTCCATCGTAAACTGAGAGATGAAGTCCAACTGTCTCAATTGTCTCGGATTGGCCTTGTCAAGACTTTGAGCGAATGCGTAGATTAAAGGCTTGTGGTCGGTTTTGATAACAAAATGTCAACCCTGCAGAATATACCTAAAAAACTTGATTGCGGCATAAATAACTAGTAGTTCACGATCATACGCTCTGTATCTAGCTTCCGTTGGGCTCAGCTTACAAGAGAAGAATCCGAATGGATGCCAGAGCTTGCCATCTTGCTGTTCCAAGGCTGCTCCGATAGCAATGTCAGATGCGTCAGTGATAAGTTGAAGTTGCGCCTTAT